>OZ017742.1:163529893-164129893 GCA_963969285.1 Odontomyia ornata
CTGGATATCTATGAAGTTTCATACCCGTTCAAAGACGAAATGAGAAAACTGATGGTTTTTCTCTTAACAATTGGTTTTTTAGGTTTTTGTAAAAAATAAACTTTACAAAGACCTACTAGTTTTGCAATGGGTCTGTCCATCTATCTGTGCGTCACAGCAATTTTCTCAGGAACTATAGAAGCTGAAATGCTCAAAGGTGTAGAAATGTCTGAAATGGTGGCCTCTTAAAGGTTTAGGTTTCACCAAACATTTCAAAAATATTTAAAGGAGTCCCTTAACAACGAAATAGCCATCAAACATTTTTTCAATCCAAGATAGTCTAGTGGGTTGTCCTATCATTGAATTCAAGGAAGGCTACAAGCCCAGATGGCGTTCAAACTGAGGTCTTGCAACTTGTTTTTCACTATTGTCCTGAGTTACTGCTCAGTATATTCAACACTTGCCTACGGGACGGGGTTTTCCTGGTCCAATGGAGGGTGGCAAGACTCTTGTTGATCAGCAAGGGGAAGAAACATGCTAGATCACCGTCTGCATACCGACTGTTATTCATGCTAGACATGGCTAAGAACGTGCTAGACAAACTCATCAAGGGAAGACTCACTAACGTGATTCGTGCTGTTGGGGATCTATCTCCTCTGCAGTATGGCTTTAGGGCAGGACGTTCCATCATTCATGCGATTGCAGAGGTGGTGAGCACGATCCACAAGGTAGAGGCGTATAGACGCGCCAAGCGACGGATCATGCTGTTGGTGACACTAGACGTTAGGAAGCTCTTCAACTCCACTAAGTGAGTGGATGTTCTAGATACGTTGTAATCCCTTTTCAAGTTCCAGAATATCTGATGCGCCTTCGAAAGGACTACTTGAAAGAGAGAAGCTTTCTTTTTAAGCCGGAAAGGGCAACAAAGGATGGAAGTAACAGCCAGTGCTGCCTAAAGATGTATCCTTGGCCCGGACCTATGGAACGTGTTTTACAATGGACTGCTAAGACAGGAGATGTCAGATGAGTCCCACTTGATTGACCATGTGGCTAAAGTAAGGATATTGGAGACAAATTAATCGAATCAAAGCCAGCGGTGAAGTACCTCAGGCTACTGTTTGACTCAAAAATGAGTTTTTCTGAGCAAATCAAGGCGGCAGCTCAGAAGGCTGCTTCGGGCATGTTAGCTGTGAGTCAACTTATGGCCAGCGTACGGGCACCTAAACCATCAAGAAGATGCCTCTTATTGAGTGATGTAGGGTCAATGCTACTGTATGGAGTCGAAATGCGGGTCGAGGCACTCAACAAGCAGGTGTACCGAAAACGCTTTGCACCGGTACAGAGAAGAGGAGCACTGAGGTTTACATCTTCATACACGACAGCTTCTGATTCAGCAGTGAGAGTTATTGCAGGCATGATACCTATTGGTCTCCTTGATAGAGTACCGCACTATTTACCTGCAAAATGAGGACACGTGGGAGGCAATTGTTTGCGAGGGGAGACAGCGCTTACTCAACGAGTGGCAGCAATCTTGAGTGCATTGCACAGAGGGAAGGCGGACTACAATGCTCATCGCTTTTCTGAAACGGTGGCTAAATTGAAGGCATGGTGCGACTGACTTCTATCTGACCCAGCTTATAAGCAAGCATATGTGTTTTTAGTCTTACCTACGCAAAATTAGTAAGTCGTGGTCCCCCGATTGTCGATTTTTCCCAAAGAGAAAAAAAGGCCTACCACACACAAAAAATAGAGCAGGTAAGTAAGTAAGGATAGTAAGGTCATGGTGATGCTTGGATCGGTTAACACATGGATCTATGCGGCACATAATGTGTTTACAGCCCCAAAAGACAAAAAGGATTCATAGCAACCGGCGATGTTGAAGCTTGGGGATCATTTATCTAGGGATCCCTCCTTCCCTCATCCTTTCCACTGGTGTAGGAGTTCTCCGGCAATAAAATGCCTCACGGCATAGTAAAACGAGACCAGGCCTAAAATAATATGTCAAACTGTTTTAGGCTTAGTTGAGAGGGGGTGTTTAGTGGACATTCCAATTGCTTGCGGGCATGGAAGCTCCATAATCAGTGCTTAAATGGCATTCACCTCCCAATCCAAAAAAATAAAACAATTTTTGCCCATTTCAAAATAACGGAAAAACACTGGCTTGTCAGAAGAATATTAAAGTATGCCCAGTAATAAGACCAGGGTTATGATATGGAGAATCGATAAAAGCTGATAACATTTATTTCCTAGAAATGACAAACTCCCGATAGATAGTTATTATTGGAGGAGCTTAATCGAGGAATTTGAGACCCAACTATGGCTGCCAAACCATACATGATAATGATGATAAGTTGATAGCACCTCAAAATATAGGAAAGCGAGGTATGGATAAACGTATATGAGCCCAAATGGTGTCCCAGGTGGACAGAAGAGGTATTTCAGAAGCCTTAGTCATCTGGAAGTTCCACATCTTAGGCGTAAAAAGCCTTTGCGAGCCTACCACAAAAATAATTTATGCGATGATGGCTTTGTGTTTAAGAATGACTACTTACAATATATTTAAGCCATACTGGAAATATGTGATAATTTATACATTAATTGCGAAGGGGAAAGCTTGATCAACAAAATTCATGTTGGAATTAATTACTTGGGTAATTTTATGTCTGCAGGCTAATTCTCATTTATTTCGAAAAGCCGTTGGGCCTTGGTCATTTCAGTTAGCAGATATGTTTTGACTCACTTGACTTATCTTCAATGCCTGAAGGATGTATCAAAGGAAATGACTTTATATAGGCGTAAGGTGGTTCAAGCTGATGGGCCCTAGGTTTGGCTAGACCGATTAAAAGAAGGACAATAAACCAAGATAAACTTAAAAAAAACAACAATCAAGCTACCTGAAAGTGATTGGTATTGGCAGCTTCTGACGCGGAAGAAGTGGATTTTCAGGGATATTGGCTTTTGCTTTTTGTGTTAATGAATATTTGTTTGTTCTGGGTCGTCTCACTTCCATTTACGTTGGAAAAAGTGGCCTTATATTGAGAATATTGCATCAGGATTTGTCATAAGTTGTTCGTTGATTATGCTACCGTCTGTGTTCCTTTGTTTATATATTTCAACACTTTCTAAGATATGATGTCTCGATCTTTTGCTATGTTTATGTAGCAATGTCAATGAGTTTTTCGTAGCCTCAGGTTCATACACATGGTTTTGAAGGTGCATCACGTAGCTGGAATCTGCCTTGTTGTGTAAGAAAGATCGTATGTGCTCTTCTCGTTAGTTTCCGTGTTGTCCTTTCTATTTACACCATGCCTCAGTTCTTGCATCTCAATTTGTATATGCAGCTATTCTCAAATATAGATGTGTCATTAAGTTTTGATTTCAGTTTATTTTCAATGTTGTTAGTTCTGAATGCAGTTTGTAGTATATATTTCCTAAGGAAGTTTGAACATTTGTCAGTTTCCTTGCCTATGCTAAGGAATGTAAGGAAACCCCACTGGTGATCATTCATATATTTTTCAGTCAGTTGGCATTCCAGTTTTTGTTTGCATCATGTAATGAGTTTCTTAATGTCACGTTGTTTGTATCCGTTGTTACTGGCTATTCTGCAAATGTTGTTTAGTTCATTGGAGTAGTTAATAGGGGTTATTAGGATGAAGTAGAGTCCCTGCACCATTGATCTGTTTGCTGCGCTAGCTTATGTTGTGCGAGTTGGTTAGATGTTATGTGCATAGTATGGTTAGTTGTCCTTGATTTTCTGTAGTCTAATCCTGTTATCCTCCCATGTCACAGTTAAGTCCATATAGTTGAGCTGCCTGTTTGTTTGTTTTATATTCGGATATATGTTTTATATTCGGATATATGTCATTCATATAGGTAAGTAGTTAATCCTGTTTATTTTCTTGTGAGTCGTTGAATAAAGTTGTAAAATTTTACATTGTATATTTCGACAGTTTTGAATATAAAAACTTCTTTCGGAGATTGTAAGAACATCTCTGATTTTATTGATGACATTGGCTTTCCAAAACCACAACAAACACAATGACGTTATTACACAAGCTGTAGCCAATCATACGTAATGTCCATGCCAGACATGGGTGTCTATATTGAGACACAAGGTTCAGCGAGCTATTCAGAAGACCAAGCTCAGCTGACTAGCTTCAATTAGTAACCATGAACGCGTACTTATCGTACTTATCGGCTAGCTATTTGCGGGATCATATGGAGCGGATTTATGTCACAATACGAAGCTACATTATGAAGTACTTATCACGCATACTAGACATCCTGAGCGATTTCTATTATCTTTGAAATTATCTTTTATTAAGTGTTGATCAAGCTGTTCCACAAACATGTAAAAATGTCGTCTCAACAAAGTTAGCAGACAGAAAAAGAACACACGGTGTCAAATCTAAAGATGTTAAATGGGGCTGAAGTGAACCACTCATCCCTACCTAAATTACAGAGACATGACATGTCAATGGTTTACTGTCCTTCTTTTCATCGGTCCATCAGTCTGTCTGTTTTTCCGCTTATCCGTCCAAGAAGCTCTTAACAAAGCAGTTTCTACGATGCTGACACAGAAATAGAGAAATTGAAGGGTTTGATATCCAGTATTGAAGATTAAAATGTTTCTGCTTAGAGGAAACGGTCGTTATAATTTAAGGTCTCTCTCCTTGAAAACAAGTCCCTGTCTCCTTTAAAAGTATGCTAATATAACCCGCAAACCAATCATAAAAACGAAACAGGGTGTCATCCAGAGCTAATTTATGATGTGAATTTTATCACTGCCGTTCATCAGATTAGCTCCCACTTAACTCTGACACAATTTCCAGCAACGTATTTGAAAATCTCAGGCATCATACTTTTGTTGAAAATTAGACATATTTGACTTCAAACTGCATAAAAATTTGCAAACCTCTCTTTTGGTAATATTCAGAAATATAATGCTCTATAACATCAAAAGCTTACTCAGACAGCTTAGCTACCACGAATAAAGCATTCTATATAATTCTATAGACCTAACGATGCAGAAGGTAAAAAACACAACCCTAGAAGAAGGCTTATCGGTGACTCTATCTCCACGTTACTAGACCCTCCAAACTATGTTACGTTAATATCAAATTGTGAGGGCGGCATCGAAAATTCAATCGGTTTGTTTGCTAACAGTGAAACTAAAAATCTAAGAACTCAAAGGGGAGTGGTGTTACTTTCCGCTTCGAGCCCCATGTTTGGCACAATTCGTAGTGGTTTACTATTTTTTTATGATCTATAAAGGACTGCAGCGATGTTGTGCTACCCTAGTGAGCTTTAAATGACTGAGCTCAGCTGGATTTCTTGCCTAGTGACGCATACGCAAACTGGCAGCTAGCTTCTGCGATGTCGTGGGGTGGGTCCTATCTGTCAGTGCAAGGCCCATACTGAGAATTATTTCACGCATACGTGTTAAAAAATCTCAAGATCGGAAGTTCGGCTTAACACTGATGAAGCAATTGAAGGTTTTACGATATTTCCAAGTGTAACTTACCTACTTTTCCTTATAACTTGCACTGGAAGGACGGCTACATCTTTGCCGAGATTACTTATGGCCCACAAGCAGAGAGGGGCATCCTATTGATAGTGGTGCAACACGTACTCTTCGGACTGGATCTCAGATTCCGACGAACTGGTTCGAATATGAGAACTATTCGTTCCAGCATAAGCCTCTTTAATCTTGAAAACATTAGCTACAGCCCGATGGTTGGCTCAATCGCAGACGAGCCGGACTTCTCTCTTGCTTACTCAACTTATTTTATTACTATTCTAACAAGTTACCACGCTCATGTGCTGAGTTGCGACAACCTCGAGTACTATTACTACCATATGTATTCGAATGCATATTTGACTAACCAAAAGGATTTTACAGACAACTAACTTATTGAAATTACAAGATTATCTTACTGCAATAAGACTTACTTCATTAAGTCCATGTTCATCCTTTTTTCTTCTGGGACTCGCGATATCCATAAACTTTCGCGTGCATGTAGTTTCCTCCAATCTCCTACTTCCTGCGCAATTTCCAGATTCTCCCACGTGATTTTATGTTTTTCTTCAATCACATGTCTCGCCGCCGTAGATCTTGCTATTTTCATTGAAGTTCATTTTGTAATTTGTTCCGTTTCTTTGATGTATTCTTGCCACCTGATTTGCGCTAATCGTTTGGATTGGCCGATATAAATCATGTCACACTCTGGGCAAGTGATCTTATAGATACCTCGTTCCTCGTATCCCTTGCTGATCCTAACGCTACTTCTAGGCCATATCTTCTGCTGATGTAGGCCGGACTGTTTCCCTTCTTTTCTATTATCCACCCGAGCTTTTTCGAGACTGCTGTATGCGTAAGGAGAACCTTTGTTGCCTGTTGTTCCAGTTTGAACAATATCGTCCACTGGTTTTTTTCGTTGTTCCCGTTCCTTTTTCCGCATCCGTTGTTCGATTGTTTTCCTGCTAAACCTATTTTTAATCGCTGTATCAATGATATATTCTTTCTCCAATTTAAATCACTTGTTCGTCATTGGTACCTTAACCATTCGGTGAATCATCGTATTATGAGCCGCCTTTTTATGTCGACACGTGTGATTTGAGGGGATTGGTATCGCCCTTTGCGTAGTCATTCCTTTCCTATGCATGTCGAATTTATGTTTTCCCGAGCATTTAATTATTTTGATTTCCAGGAAAGGTAGTTGACCGTTTTTCTCCTTCTCAATTGTAAGGCCTATCTGTGGGTGTATATTTTTCTGTTGCTCCAAACGTTTTCCGCTTCCACTTTTTGATTGCCATAATGATGTCGTCCACGTACTTGATCCAAATAGTTGGCATTATCCCCTTGCTCCGTTTGCAGCCAGTCCATGAAGATGTCGCTTTAGATAGGGGAGACAAGGTTACCCATTGCTGCTCCTGCTGTCGTTTTGTAGTTCATCCCTCTAAACACAAAATAATGATTTTTTTCTCAGGCTTAAGGTCACTAGTTTTGTATAGCATCTTACGCGTTTTCTCCATTCCGTGTTTGTCGTGTTTGGGCAACCAGTCTTCAAACAGTGCCAGACCTTGCCTTACTGATAGGCTCGGAAACAAAGACTTAACGTCATTGGAAACTATTATATCTTCCTCTGATATTTCCACTGTTCTTAGAATGTTTATTAACTGTTCCCCATTTTTGATGGAGCGCTTACTGGTTTCATAGGGAAGTTTATCACATTCATCAAGCAACCGTTAGGCTATTTTCGTTATTGGAGGGTTTATCACCGTAATAATTTCCCTTGTTTCATCACCTATTTTATGTATTTTTGGTGCGCATTTGATTCGTGGGAGACATGGATTCAATACTCTTAATGTTTTGATGTCCCCAACCATTTCTCTACATTCTTTCAGCGTTTTTTTCACTTCCTATATTGCATTAGAGAGTGGATCTGTTCATAGCTTGTGGTCGTTTCCGTCAACTTTGTTAATCATAGTGCAGTTTATGAATTTCATATTTTTATCTATAAAATCGAAGGGTGACCCTTGAATTTGCCAAAAAATATTATCAAAATTTTCTGATGTAAAACGCTTTCTGAAAGTTCCATAAAAATCAAGCCGTAAATAGCTAAGTTACAGACGACGATTATCAATCCCAACAACAATTACACGTGATACAGTGTAAATCCACGTTCGCAAATGACCTAAAAACTATAGACGTGCAAGGGTTTGATGAAAGTTTTAGGAATATTTCAAAGCATTGATATGTTACATAACTATTCACGAATTAGGGTCAATACGCTGAAAATAAAATAGCGGCAAATTAAAATACATAATAACCATACATTATTTTTTCGAGCTCAATTCATGTGAGCCAAGTTTTAATATTCTGAAGATATTGTTTGGTGTATTACAATACCCTTCTGGTAGAAGGGCTCTCCTGCTACTTTTAATTGTCCTCAAACAGTGATTGACTTGCGCAGTGGGGGCCATTAAAATAACTATTTGATTTTAAAAATAAGGATACGAGAAATTTCCCTTTTCGGCTGGTAGTGCCAACGGGATTTTTAGATATTGAAGAATACTCATGTGATTTGAATCACGTCTGTTTACCAAAATGAGCAATACCCGCTGGCTTTTCGAAATATAAATTCATATTGCTGATTATCAGGAATAAGACCTAAGAGAATCAACACAACTATGTCAAAATGGTAAGAATTAAATTCAAACAGCAGAAGAGTGCCCCTTACTGAAGGATTTTTGAAACAAATTTATAAAACAAACAATGTCTTTTCAATACGAATGAATTGAAACAAGCATAAACTTCATAGGTTGAGTTAGAGAAACTAAAATGTAGTTATCATGTATTGAAAATCAATGTCACTTTGCTATACGGGTATCAACATAATTGTTTGGGTAGTTATGATGGTATAGAAATGAAATAATCTATTTATGAAATTTTAATCTTAATTTCTACATATATGCAACATCTAGGTACTTTGAAAACGCATATGTTTATTTATTTATTTATTTATTTATTTCACCAAGCAAGGCGTAATTACAAAAAATACAATACAAAAAATACAAACTTAATTTAAACATTTATGAAATAGCGGCGTTGAGGGCATTTAAGATTTGGTTCTTAAAATTGGATTTGGAGATGGTTGGGGAGTAATGAACGCTAAACCTGTTGAATGCTTTACAGCATCTGTTAATCGGCTCATTGCTAGCATAGTTCGTGTGGTGCATACGCACGGTTAGCATTGGTGTGTGTCGTGTGGCTCTTATAGGATCGTTTAAGTGCATTTTGTCTGACAAGGATGTAGTTTGAATGTTGCCTCTTATTACATCAAAGGGCAAGCAAGCGGACAATGCAACTCTCCTAGAGGCCAGTGTAGTCAGGTTGATTATGTGAAGTCGAACATCATAAGATGGAAGATTGTGGAAAGAAGTAGGATCATACAAGGATCTAAGGGCGAAGAGCAAAAACTGTTTTTGCACTGACTCTAATCTGCGACTATGAATATCGAATATGGGGTCCCAGACTGTGCAGCCGTATTCAAGAAGTGGACGGACAAGTGAGGTGTACAGAGATTTAGTAGCCCAGATATTTCTGAACTCTTTTGCTCTACGTTTAATGAAACCTAGCATTTTATAAGCCTTGCTCAGGATTTCATCATAATGGAGGTTAAAGCGGAGTTTAGTATCTAAGACTATGTCAAGGTCGACAACTCTCTCGACTCTTTTCAAACGTGTGTTATTAATATCATAATCATGTAAGATAACGTTCTTTTTTCTTGCAAAACTTATTATCTGGCATTTTTCTATATTAAGAGCAAGTTGGTTCCTATCTTACCACTGAAGGAGAGCTGCTAACTTAGATTGAAGAAAAGATACATCGGATAAGGATTGTATACAGTGATACAGTTTAAGGTCGTCGGCGTAAAATAGGTGCGAGACATCAGACAGTACTGTAGAAAGATCAGCGATGAAAATATTGAAGAGGAGTGGACCAAGATGACTGCCCTGAGGTACTCCAGAGGTGACATTGAACTCACGAGACAACCGACCTTGAAACTTAACGCATTGTGTGCGGTCTTTCAAATATGACTGAATCCAGTTGAGCAGTGAACCGTAGATGCCAAAAATGCGAAGTTTATTCACCAGTATTTCATGGTCCACTCGATCGAATGCTTTACTGAAATCTGTATATATTGCATCTACCTGGAAGCCTTGCTCCATGCTACAAAGAATATCCGACGTCAAGGTAATAAGATTAGTGGTGGTAGACCTGTTATTACGGAAGCCATGTTGCTGTTCATTCATATACGGATCTATAATGGGGGAAATTTTGCTGCAGATAATTTTTTCGAACAGTTTAGACATAGTAGAGAGGATAGCAATGCCCCTGTAGTCCTCCACGCGCCGCTTATCGCCTTTTTTGTGAATTGGTGTTATAAAGGATGGTTTCCAAAGTTTGGGAAATATACTAGATGTAAGCGATTTATTAAAAATAAGGAAGAGAGGTCTAACGAATTCATTTTTGCAGAGGGACAGGAAGCAAGGAGGAATAAGGTCAAGGCCGGGTCCTTTAAGTAGATCAAGATCTTCAATAGCATGAAGAATTTCATCTTCAGAAATGGTAATGTTATCAATTAAGATCTGTGTGGCTGTTTCTAACGACTCAAAATGAGGCGAGTTGACTGGAGACATGGATAAACATGCTGAAAATGATCAGCAAAGAATTCACAGATCTGCTTGGTGCAGGACGAGTCGGAGTCGTTGTATGACATTAAAGACGGGTAACCAGATGTTTTGCGCTTAACGTTAACAAAGTCGAAGAATTTTTTTTGATTGGATATAGTTTCCTTCGCTATGACGTTAACGTATGTTTGATAGGCCTCTTGCGATTTAATATTGAATTCAAATGCAAGTTCGTTAATTTACTCTTAGTCGCATCGCTTACACATTTATCTTTTCTTAGGAGCCTATATAGTTTATTTCTCTGGTTACGTAAATGTCTCAGATCACTCCCCAGCCATGGTTCAGAAATCTTATCCCTTTTCTTGATTTTCGGTACGAAAGATTCAACGGCGTCAAAGATTATACGATAAAAGGTGGATAGAGCCGTATCCAAATCTAACGTTGACAGAGTACCGTGCCAGTTAATGCTGGATAGAAGACTATTAATGTTTCCATAATCGCCATTGCGGAAGTCATACAATAGTTTGATTGTACGAAATAGAATTAAAAGTATCAGGAGTGGACCGTCCAATAGAAAAAGCGGAGTGATGTCTCGAGTTAGAAAACAGATTCTCGTTGTCATCAGTTAAACTGGCCACAACTTCGTCGTATGTATTAGAAAAAATAAGGTCTAGCCATACACCGTTCTGGTTGGGAGCAGGAGATATCTGCTGCAAGTCGTTACTATAGAAGGTGCTCATTAATTTGAAATCATTACTATCAAGGAGATTCACCGGAAGGAGTCGACCATCGTCATTGCCGATCACAAATTTTATATTAGGTCTATTAAAGTCGCCAGTAATGATAATTTTATCGTCTTCGTTTGTCATTGCAGTGATATCACTTATAATTTTACAGACATTGTCGTAGATAGTATCATTCGATTTCGGAGGGACATAAAAAACGCAAATAAACACCCATTTTTATTTTGACCACTTTATGCTGAAATGAATTATGCGGCGTGCAGTTAACTGGCTCGCTCATGAAGGAGTTATGTATGGCGATCAATAAACCGCCTCCTCTTGACTGGCCAGTGATAATCGGGTCCCTGTCATCTCTGTAAATCCTCCAGTTACTATCCAGAATTTCTTCATTAATGTGAGAATCCGTCAACCATGTTTCGGAAAGGGTGATAGCATTAAAATGGCACGATTTTGCGTCAAGGAAAAACTTGTTTAATTTACTACGCATACCTCCACAGTTGTGGTAAAATAATTTGAGACTTTGCTGATTATAGGGGGCGAAAAAATTTATTGTGATGTTCTCTAGTTCTTTGTAGTGACGAAATATAGTTGGAGCTTACATGTGATGCATATATTTCAAGATCTTTTTTAGCTTGATTTAGAGTGACACCTAACTCTTCATGGAATGAGAAATAAACGAGCCTAAGTGCCTCAAGATCGACTGGAAGCCCTTCTCTTTGAATCAAGATTTTCAAGCTGGTTTTTGTTTTACCGTCTATGCAGGTTGTGTCTGGCGCCTTGTACATATAAGAAAGGTAAAGACGAACGGACTCGTAAATTTTGTTATCTCTCAGTCGAGACATAAGGTATCTTTTTTCCAGATCAGCTCCCGATACCATAGTTGCCTTGACTGAAGGGGGCAGAAGAGGATCTAAGAATGTCTTGGTTAAGTTGTTTGAGGCAGGCGATAACGGGTGAGTAATAGATCCAGGCGAAACAGGAATCAAGTCCTCTCCACGAACAAAATTCCTGTATCTATGTTGATCAGTGGATTTAGGTACCAAGCAGGGACCTGCATCCAACTCTTGTGCACAAGATGCCACGGAATTTGAAGCTGTTTCAGAATCGCCAGCACGTACACAAACGGAGTGCAATGTTGATTCAGCCGAAGAAGTGTGATTAACATTCAATTGTTTATGCGAGGGAGAAGTGGTTTTAGAGCTGGGATTGGCATGAGTATTGATTGATAGGCTATGGCTACTATCTGAGAGTTAACAAATATGCTTAAGGCTACTTAAATTACCACTATCTTTGGATTCAGGGCCAGTATTATGTTCGTTCCATTGTTTGAATAGCAAGCCATTCCAGGAACAGGCACTATTTTTCTTCTTGAAGCTCTTAAACAGCCAGGCGTATCTTGTGGTAATAGATACCTTAAACTCTCGTCGTCGTTGATGCCGGAAAGGAAGCTCCGCAACCTTGCATCCACTGATAAGTAGGACATCTTCTAACAACTTCCGAACTGTGATTGGGTTATTGAATTTTCTTGAACCCTTAACAAAGAATATGTTGTAGTCAGCCTGCGGGTTTGAGTCTGCAAGTTTCAGTATTCTGCTGTCCCACTCTTCAGCGGACCAGAAGGTGCCAAATTTGTAGATATGTCGTGGATTACGTGGTGGAGGGGGCGTTGTGTTACTGAAGTCTGTAACCAATGGATGAGTGATCGTCGGCCTAGTGAGACTATTTTGTTGACCTTGAATGAGATTGCAGCCCAACTTTTCGACATTATTAATTTTCGATAGCAGCTGAGATAAATCTACATGGTCCTTAGGTTTGAAAAGGGATGAAGTCATTTTCTCAAGGCTGCTATGATGCTTTTCTAGTATTTTCTCAACTATATTTTGTAGAGACGAAGAATTTTTGCAACAAACGTTTTCGTTCGGGGAATAGCACAAAAAAGTCTCTTTGATCGAAGCGAGTTGAGAATCAAGCAAATCAAGCGATCTACACACTTTTTTGTTGCTCTTCGTAATTCTGGCAGCTAATTCGTCAAAACTGCATGCCATTTCTACAAAGCTGTCGTCATTGGCTCGAGACTGCTTTTGCTGTCGTGAAATCAGGCTGTCTTTTTCATCGTTCAGCTTATCAATGTGGCCTATCAGTCTATCGAACATATTTCGTAGTGCGACATCAAACCCTTGGCAATCCGAGCATATAAAATGATTGTCCATGTACGGATGGTACCAATCTCTAGGCGCATCCATGCATGCTCCATGAAGCTTTCTATTACAGAAGGCCCTACAGGTGACAAATTTAAACGAATTGTCGAATGCGATGCAGTTCGGGAGGCTGCATTTAATGCTCATTGTAAAAAAAAAAACAGTTTTAAATCGTTTTATAAGAATCGTTTTATAAGATCTATTTGAGTTCGCGCACTGATGTTATTTTTAATTTTAGTGAATAAAACACACTTACAGCAATTTAGTAAGTAGGTCAAAAGTAAGAACGAAGTATACAAATTGTGGACTTAGCCCAAAACAATAAAAAAAATCACATTCAGCAAGTAAAAATTAAATCGTTTTTCGTTATAATAAGTGTACGCGCACTACAGCACTTTAGTATGTAGGTCATGAGCAACAAAACCAATGTACATAAAAGACAGCAATTGTTAATAAACGAAAATCATAATTATAGGGGATCACGTACTCAAGCTATTTATTTGATTTTAACACTTAAAGCACTTAAGTATCATGCGTTGTTGTTGCTGTTGTGATTACTAAATTTATAATTGGCTGTAACTTTGCTTTTTATTGTTTTCAAGGTAAATGCACCTATTGCTAAAAATTTCGTGCATACGTTTTTGGCAAATTTATGGGCCCTTTGATTCTATATGTGAAAATTGATAATTCATAAATTGTAAAATTTAGACCTACTTCAATGATTTTTTTCAGACTTTTCAAATTAAAGATGTCCAATCGTACTTTTACGATCACCCTGCATCTTTCAATGCAAATATTGTCAGTTTTCATCTTTGCTTTTTATTTGATACTCATATTGGTTAGCTTAGGCAAAAAATTAAATAAATTTAAGTATGATTTCCAAGTATGGGAACCCTAGTTGTTCTATCGGAAATTTTAAAAAGGCACCAGTTTTGCCTACTTACAAAATTTCATGTTTCTAGCTCGTATTGTTAGCGAAAAAAACTTGATGGGGCATACGGATGGACAGACAAATCAAATGTTGGTAGGATTTTGTTTAATTATGTACCAAAACTCCAGGAAAGCACGATCCGTTCAATATAAATTCTTCCGCTAAAATAAGAAAACAAGTGAAATAATTAAAATTAAGGAAATTTTAGTGCACCTCCAATTAAACTGAGGTAAATATCTTTAGAGGGCAGAAAGGCTTGAAAAGTAATATGAACGATTCACCGAAAATATCTGCGCACCATGAGCTACAGGAATATCGACAGTAACATTACCACCAAGCCACAAAAAATAAAATTTACCGCTGTATCCTTGAACTTTTTCTCAGAGACGTGGCTGACGAATTAATATGAAAGACGCTTTCCACTTAAACACAGCCTTCGATCACGTTGAATAGAAGAGTCTGAAAATAGGAAAAGTCAAAGCAAAAAATAACAAGTTGGCACGTCTCACAAAAGTTTGAAGGAAAGTATACTAAAACATAATTAGCATTAAGCAATCAACTCTCGAAGAGAAAATCAACTTTAACAACTTTCACGTTAAAAAAGTTGATTATTGGCTCTACTTTCTGGTACATACATCTAATTATTTGTTACAAATGCTTGCTTGGCAAAGTGAAAAAACAAAGACTTGAATGTTTTTGGCGGTGGAGGGAAAAAGATGAACTGGCAAAAAATCCCTTTTCCCTCCATCGGGACATGCTCCGCGTAGGTCGAATTTTAGGTATCTGTCAATATATTTCTCAGAATTCTGCATTGCTGTTGCAATGAAAAAGATCTCTGAAGATTCCTTATGAAAATTCTTTTTGTGTAGCTACATAATTGAGTTGCTTTAATAATTTTTCTGAAAAATTATTAGGGAAGAGAAATTTCAGAAGAAGTTGGTTTCGCCGTGTGTACTAATTCTCCTCAGGCCATCACTTTTATTAGTACACACAATAAAAGCTCACTGTAGCGCAAAAATGTCGTATAGATTTACATTAAGTTGATTTAAAAAGGGTAAAATGATCAATTCAAAGTTTAGCAAAGATATGAAGATACCTGTTTGAATAATTATATTTTCCATTACATCCCACCACTTGCCCACGTCTTAACTAAATAAACTACACATGCTCTCCGAGAATAGCTTCTGGAATTTTCTTTTTTGGCAAAGTATTTGCAGAAAACTATGGATAAGAAACAATACTGATATTGGACACCCCTCACAACGAGTTTAATAAAATAGTCTCTCTGTAGCGGCTAATGATTTCACTTATGCTAATTGAAAGCCTTCGAATGTTAATTTCGAATAGGTTGCTAGACATGAGGCCGACAAAGATATTAATTATTCTCGTCTCGATGAAATAAAAAAGGGTTAACTTATGTCACATTTAAATGGAATAAGTCATTAACTGAATTCCACTTGATAAGTTTCTTTAGTTAAAAGAGTTTTAATTCAATACGGATCTTAAATCATAGTCAACAAGAGACCCCATTAGCGTTTCATCAAGTGACTTGCACTTGTAGGCATGACTACAACAAATGCTAGCAATAACAGTTATTTCATGTATCATAGTCTCACAATAACCGTTCCTAGTAATTTATGTTTTCAGGATTTCTAGAGTGTAACAATGACGAGTCAGTTAACGAAATGGTATTATTACCCCTACGCACAATATTTTGGCGATGAAAGCTTAGACGGAATAAAAGAACATTTATCAGAGTTTCTTTCGCCACACAATTAAGTTCTTTGTGACCGTGAAATATCCCGAATATCCTTCATGTAATAAAAATGATTCATGAGTCAATGATGAAATCGTTTTTTTTTTCAGAAGATTCTTGAAAATTATTACAAGTGATAATGGGACCATGACAGGCATTGCTTTGCTTAATAGCCCTGGAATTGTGATGAAAAGTTGTCCCTTAAAACATTGGATCAAGGCTTAGTCAAACGTTTTGTTTAGTAATGAGAAGACAAGAATTCACTGAGTTTAGCATCAGCTTGGAAAAATCGTCTTGAACTCATTTAAGAATAAAATCATGTTGATCTGGTACAGATTTTATGAAAATGAAAATGTGAGATTTTGACATGTACTAAAAATGGCCACAACTGCTCTCAACCCAATACTTGTACTCAAGCGATGTAATTTTTGAAAGTTTTAAGGTTGAAATATATGCAGGTACTAAAATTGCCGCTTTGTGTCCAATTTTTCATATGTGAAAAAGGCGTTAAAGTCCTTGACATCAAGAGCATACAAATTTTCAAAAGAAACCACTAAACCTACTGAAGTAGTAGAAAAGTGTAAAGGCTACTGATTAACCCTTTGTGGTCGTATGTCTGGTCTACACCACCACTTCATCTTGAAGAATGCTGGTACAGGCCCGTTGTGTAAAATAGGGGCTGTTCGTGATGAGAGAAGCTCACTCCGTTAAAATTGCTTACATTTTTTTTGTGATAGGGAGGTGAATGCCATTTATGTACAGAGTGTGGGACTCCCATGCTCGCAAGAATGCGACTGTACCCGCTAAACACCTCCCCTGTCAACTTGAGAACCCAGCCTGGAACCGTTTGACACATTACTACGGGCCAGGTCTCGTTTTGTTACGCCGTGAGGCACCTTTAAGCTGGCGCATCCCTTTCCTAGCGGGAGGGATGAGGGGAAGAGGAAGCCCCAGAAAAGCGATCCCCCAGCCCAGCACCCCCGGCTGCTATGAGTCCCTTTTATATTTTAGGACTGCCCGAGCATAATGCGCCACCGGGATCCATTTGTCAACTATTCGAGCATCACCACAACTATATTATCCGGGGTGAGCTCTCCCGTCTCCTTATAGAGTTCCCTTTGCAGCCTGACCCATTTTGTACACGCAAAAAATGTGTGGCAGGCATTGTCCTCCTCTCCTGGGCAAAACTGACAATCACCGTGACTTACCAATCTTGTGCAGGTAAGACTGAGAACACTCATGCCCGCTGCAAAGCTGGGTCAGGTAGAAGTCAGTCTCACCATGCCTTCGATATAGCCACGGTCTGACATCCGGGGTGAGGCGCATAGTCCGCCTTCCCTTCGTGCAATTCACCCAAGACTGCTGCCAATCGTTGAGTGAGCGCTGTCTCTTATTGCGGACAATCATCTCCCTCGCATCCTCGTTTCGGTGCAAGTGAAACGCGCGGCACTCTCTAGCGAGGAGGGCGACAGGTATCACGCCTGCAATAACTCTCAGCGCCATATCAGAGACTGTCGGATACGAAGATGCAATCCTCAGCGCTCCTCTTCTCTGTACCTGTGCCAAACGTTTTCGGTATACCTCCATGCTGAGAGCGTCGCCCCATACCTTCGCTCCGTACAGTTGCACTGACCCTACACCGCTCAGCAAGAGACCTCTTTTTGATGGGCTGGGTCCCCCTACGTTGGCCATAAGTCGACTCAGAGCCAATATTCCTGAAGCAGCCTTCTCGGTCGTTGCCCTGATTTGCTCAGAGAAACTCATCTTCGAGTCGATCAGTAGTCCCAGGTACTTCACCGCTGGCTTCGATTCGATTCGTATGTCCTTACTCTAGGGATTCTCTTTTTTGTCAAGATGACCACTTCGTTTATCTTCAGTACTAAACTCAGCCCGCGAGCAGCCATCCAGTCCCTCACTCGGCACATTTGCATACCTAGCCTAAGTTGCGCTTCTTCAACAGTGAGTCCAGTGATCAGAGCCGCAACATCATCCGCATAGCCGACCAAACGCGACTCATCTGGCATCACAAGTCTCAGCAGCCCGTCGTAAGACACGTTCTACACGTCCGGACCAAGGATAGATCCCTGGGCAATACCCGATCTAATTTCCATCCTTCGTTGGCCCTGCGTCGTGTCGAAGAGCAGGCTTCGGTCCTTTAGGTGGCTCCTCAAAAGCCGCATTAGATATTCTAGAACTTGAACAGAGTTTCCCAGCGTATTCAGAATATCCACCCATCTAGCAGAGTTGAAGGCGTTCCTGACGTCGAGTGTCACCAACAGGACGATCCGTCGCTTGGTGCGACTATATGCCTCTGGCTTTTGGACCGCGTTCACCACCTCTGCAATCGCATCAATGGTAGAACGTCCTGCTCTAGAGCCGTACTGCCGAGGAGATATGTCCCCAGCAGCACGAATCGCGTCATTGAGTCTTCCCTTGATGAGTTTTTCTAGCACTTTCCCAGCCATGTCTAGCATGCATAACGGGCAGTATGCAGACGACGATTTGGGATTTCCTTTCCCCTTGCTGATCAGCACGAGCCTCGCCACCTTCCACCGTACCGGGAAAACCCCGTCACGTAGGCAAACGTTGAATATACTGAGCAGCAAGTCAGCATAATGGTGATAGGCAAGCCACAACACCTCAGCCGAAACACTATCTGGACCTGGAGCCTTCCTTGCTTTCAATGAGAGGACTGCCTCCTCCATTTCTGGCTGTGTAAAGAGTGGCAACTCCACTTTTGTTTCACCATGGACAGCATCAACACGGTCGGGATGGGCAGGAAAGAGTCCCCACTTTATCGCGTCCATCTTTTCCGCGTCATGTATACAAGGCTTCCTTAGGGCACCAAGTTTCCGCATAACTAGCTTGTAGCCAAGGCCCCACGGATCCTTGTTCACATTGTCGACTAGGTCTTGCCAGCAGCGAGCCTTGCCAATGTTGAGTAATTTGAAAAGGCATTACCTGGCCAGCTTATATACTGCCACCCAGTTGCATGCCTCGTCATGGTTCCACGCCCTTTGAGCCTCGCGACGAAGCTTGTGACACTCCCTTCGCTTTTCAGCGACAGGGCATAGAAGCGCAGCAAGCAGTCGTCATGATGCTCATAGTTGAGTTCACCACGTCTGTCCCCTCCGAAGCTCTCTGCAGCGGCTCACCTGCTGTGAGCACCTCGGCGAACCTCTCGACGTCCATCCTCCCGATGTTCCATCCAGTTGTAGAAAGCCGAGAGCACGGACGCCGGGAGACAACATCACTTATCTCGAGCAGAATGCACTGATAATCACTGGCTAAGTAGTCCTCTAATACTTTCCAATTGTGTATCCTCCGTACTAAGGACTCCGAGACAAATGTCACGTCCGGTATGGCTCCGTCCTGGCCGCCATTTCCAGGATTCATTTTCCCCGCGGATCCATTTGCGGCATGCCCCATTCGATTGCTTTAGCGTTGAAGTTGCCCCCAACGAGCACTTTGCCCTCTGCTTTCGAGACAGCGCCCACCAGAGCATTAAGCTTGGCTGAGAAAGATGATATCGATTCGTTAGGCGTTAGGTACACACTAAAGAATCAGGTTTTGGGTCAGCATTCTTGCAAAGAATACAGACAGTGTGCCTCCTTCGCACACTCTTTTCTTTTATGTCCCATTTCACCGCATTTGTAACATCACGATAAAGAACTTGCCCCTTATGATCCTGCAAAAAGGGGGGGTGCCAGATCATTGGTCCTTCATGTCCTACGTGAACCCAATGTACTTTTTTTTCTGCAAATCCCAACAGCGGGTCTAAATTCATGACAAATGACACCCTACGTGGGGCCCCCATACTAGCTTCTTCAGTCAGCTTGACTTCCAAGATCATATCGAGAGCTTTTTTCAAAAGAAGGGTTCCCACGATAGAATTTTCTAAACTTCTTATCCCCAGTAGAAATACTTGTTAGCATAGCTAATGATTTTAATAAAAAAGATTGACTTTATGGGTTCCACCTAGCATGTCAAAGTCTCAAAAGTATTAGTTCCTTTTTCACCTGGCATAGTTTATGATTTTTATGGGTGAAGGTAGTGGTTCGTAGCCGGGTAATGTTTTTTTTTTGGAATCCAATCGCAAAGTAGTCGTTGCAAGTCGGTTCACTCACTAACCTCTTCAAGTCGAATGTTATTAAATAATTATGAAAGTGTCACTGAAATATCTGATGATTAAACATCGATTGTCTTATTTCCCAGTTAGGATCCTTGGGACCGTATACCATAAAAGTTTGTTGAAATGTATTTGCTCGTTCGCAGCGATTAAAACTGTTGCAAATGAGAATATTTTAGTTCCGTAAGTAAATAAAATTAATTTAAAATACTCGTACATGGCTAGTTTAATTTATTGAAATTACTTAGACAAAACTATATTGAATGGATGTCAGATTTCCTGTAACGTACACTTATTTTTTATGGGTGCATATTTTCTAGTTAATTTGCTTGCATTATACATAATTAACTAGTGTCTAATTTTAATTGGTCGTCTCCAGAGGATATGGTTCACTCATCGCTTTCCGTCAACTCTTCTTGGTTCTGTTCCGATGATGCACTCACGATTTCTAGTGACTCTAGCATACCCAAAACTTCTTCGTTAAACTTTCTTTGTTTCGAGGATGAGATAAGTGTATGAGGGCTAAAATGTAAGGACCAGATGATACCAGCATTGTGTGTAGATTGTCTCCGTTAGTTTTGGTTCTAGATATTTTGTGCGAGAAACTTTAGGGTTTTGTAAAATAGTTTTACAAAACTCTTCTGAAATTGCGACTTGTCTGTCCGTCCGTCCGTGTGTCATAGCTATTCCTCGCAAACCGTATAAGCTAGAAACATTAAATAAAGAAAGCGGTGCTCTCTTCAAATTTCCACTACAAAAAAAAATTTACATGGTACCCCTTTATAGGGGAGTGGCCCCTGAAAAAAAATTTCATCAGGGGTAGCCAATATACTCGTAGGTATCAAATGAACACAGGAAGCAGCACAGGAAGGGAAATACACGAAAAATTTGTGTCCCCCCTCGCGTCGGACACGTGTGATCTGAAAAATGTAGAGGTAGATGTTTATGAGTTAAACAGCAACAAATATCTGAAGTCGAAATTCGCTTAACTTTTTGATAATAGTATGATCTTCCAATTTTAAATTTTTCTAATAAAATCGTATGAATACCTTTAAACTCAACGAAATTCGATATTTGAGTAGTATCATAAAAGGAAATAACATTCTGTAAGTTTTATGAAAATCGAATCATATTCACGGAAGTTATAGCCATTTGAAATTTCTCCAATTACAACAACAATAACACACAATTTTGGTAATTTGTAGACTCTCCATTGTATCAGACACTGCAGTTTTGATTTGTTCTTCTTAACATTTTCAAATGAGATCAATAATATAAAAATTTTTGGGAACTCATTACATGAGTGATTTTTGTCACTTTACAACAAAATGGAGAAACAATCGATTTTCATTTAAACGTGCACATCCCTTTGACGTGTTTCTTGACTGAGTTCGTTGTTGGTGACTGCCTATCGTAAGTTGAGAACAAAACCCTTCTCACATGAGCGTAGGCCTGTCGACCCAACTTTTCAATATCATTATTTCTTGTCTCTTGTGCTTCTTCACTTAATTGTCCGACAGAAAGTAGGGCGTTAGCTGCCACTTCTGGTCCATGCATTAAAATCTTGTGAACACTTGTTGGCATTGGATACCATAGATACATTTTTACATAAATTTTTGCTGTTTATCTCTTGAGTTTTTCTATGCAAATTTTGTACCGGAAGTACAATCTAGCATCTTCTAACTAGTTCGACATCGATATCGGTGATGCCAACTGAAATCTTTGCTATGTGTCAAAAAGTCTCGTAGTATGACCATCATTCGTGCTTCCAAAACCTGGTTTTGGCTTGTCGCCCAAAAGCGCCAACTGAGACTTAAACTTAAATTACACTGGTTTTTAAACGAACTGCTTAGCTAAATAGTAAGCTGTTGGCTTGGATTTCAAAACGTCAGTCTCTTGTTTCCAAAATATGCATGGAATAGCCCTGAGTTCATTTTGATTAAATAACTTTGTAACTATAAAATACCGAAAAACCGGGTTTTCCTAAAAGTTATTGATTTTGATTAGAATTTTCATCTAATTGATTTGCTGAAAACAAACCGAAAAACTGGTTCCTTCAAAAACCGGCCTAGTTGAACCGAAGGTAAAGAAAAGCGGAAAATCGAAGAACTTGTTCTTTCACAAAAAACTTGTTCTTTCACAAATTCAAGCGGCCTTTGCGGATTACGAGCATAGTCAAAATTTTCTACAATTTTCCTGGATGTCGCAGTTGCCAACGTAGTCCTATGGTTCGAGGGCAGCGTGTGCTAATTTGTAGAGTATTTTTAGGGGATTTGTAATAAAAATTTTTTAACCTTATCAAACCTGAACAAAAATCATTGAAGGGGTTCCGTCTGCGTACAACAACGACAAATGCCTTAGAAGTCAACATTAGCTAAACTTTGTTAATAATAATCTGATTTATTAGTTTTACTTTTTAAACAAAAGCGTGAGGGTACCCCCTTGCATTAAATGAAATTTGATATCCACATGGCTACTTGTAAGACTCACCAACTATTAAAATTTCAGAAGGATGGAATAGTATTTAACGAAGTTATGGTAATTTGAATTTTCCTGTATTACGAAAACAAAAAAAAAATGACTGTGGAACAATCTACGATTCCAAACGACTCACAGCGCTATGGTTTTGCTAGTGTAAAGAAAGATATGTATATACAATAGATATGACTTCGCGAACAAGTTCCAAAGGTCCTTCAGAAGTTTGATACCCTATTAAACATCTGTTTGTATGAAATATTAACGGTGGCCGCGATATTGTGTGCTTTTTTCCTATATACTCCATCTGGATTGATGCTGTTTAATGGTGGAATGCCGATCACGCACGTACATATGTTCCTATCAATGAAGGTAAGGACGCCTTCAGGGCCACATGGGGGCTTATCTGATTTGTTCTGACATTCTGTCTATACTTGCTAACGAAAAGGACTTTTTCCAGAGTCCCGGTAAGTAGCAGAACTTATGATGGTCAGCAAAAAGGAGGGCAATCCCAAGTTGTCATCTTCATACCGTCCGTTATTTACGCTAGACATGTTTATAGAAGTGCACGAGAATCTCGTAACTGGATACTGGAGGATGCAAATCGATCTGATGGTGATCAATTCCAAGTCAGAAGAACTTCAGAACAGATCACTTCTACCATTATGGAGAAAGAAACGCGTTCGAATAAGTGGAAGGACACAGCCATATTAGCCGATAAAGAGTTTTTCTGACGAATATGTTGGAAGCTCTAACACCAAACGAACCAGTGCCATTCTTTCAGGCTAGACTCGAAGCTCTGGAAGATATTGTATCAAATGGAGAACGGCATGTACTCATGCTAGACATGGCTGGAAAAGTATAAGATGAACTCATCAAGGGAAGACTCACTGACGGTATTCATTATACTGTAGACCTATATCTTCGGCGGTACGTCCTTTAACTAGGCCGCTTCTTCATCGACGCAATCAGGGAAGTGTTAAGCGTGACCCAACATATGGTGGCACATAGCAGTTTCATCCAACAAATTGTTCTGCTGGTTGGTCTTGATGTCAGATATGCTTTCAACTTCCTGAAATAAGAGGGTATCCTGGAAGCGATGGAAAATCATTTCCATGGACCAGAATATATGAAGCGGGTTTTTAAAGACTATCTAAAGGGCAGTATTCTGTTCATTGAGATGTAGCAAGTCCGGCGGAGGATGGAAATTTCATCGAGTATCACCTGATCTGTGGAACATCTCGTATGATGGGCTACTGAGACTTGAACTTCTAGATGAGTTTCGGTCGATCGGCTTTTTTTCAGCTGGGAGCTGATTCAATGCGTGTAAAACTCCTATGCTCGCAAGTGACTGGACTATTCACTAAACACCTGCCTGGAACCATTTGACACATTACCTCAGGCGAGGTCTCATTTTGCTACGCCCCGAGGCACCTTCAAGCTGGGGATCTCTCCTCTAGCAGGAGGGAAGAGGAATTGCTACTCAAGCGATCCCCTAGCCCCAACGTCTCTGACTGCTTTGAGTCGCTTTTATCTTTTAGGACTGTCCGAAAGTATCGTGCCAATCATCACCGGGACAATACTATCTGGGGTGAGCTCTTCCGTCTGCCTGTTTTTTGCACATAGAAAATGTATGTCAGGAATCGGCTTCCTCTTGTGAGCGAAACCCACAATCAGGGGCACCATGACCTACGAATCTTATGTAGCTAAGCCTGAAAACACACATGCCCACTCAAAAGGTGGATCATATAGAAATTAATTTCACCATGCCTACAATTTAGCCATGGTTTCACATTCGAAATGAGGCCTGCTGTCCATGATCCCTTCTTGTGGTTAACTCAAGACTACTGCCAATCGTTGAGTGAGCGCTGTCTCTTTGCGCGGGTAAATAACCCAGCACTCTCTACCAAGTAGTGCAACAGGTATCACATCTAAAATACACCGCCAAATCAGAGACCGTTAGCTACGTTGATGCAATCCTCAGTGCTCGTCTTCCTTGTACCTATGCCAAGCGTTTTGTAGTGGTAGTAGCACTGACCCTACAGCACTCATCAGGAAGCGTTTTCTACGTTCGTCTTAAGTAAATTCAGTAGCAATACTCCTCAAGCAACCTTCACAGCCGTTGCCCTGATTTGCTCAGAGAAACTCATCCTCGAGTCGGTCAGTAGCCCCAGGTACTTCACCCCTGGTTTCAATTCAGTTTGTGTGTCTCCATTACTGATCATCTTTACTCTGGGAATTTTTTTTTTTGTCAAGGTGACCTCTTCCTGTTTTTTGCGTGCTAAACTGAACTAACTAGCAGTCATTCAGTCTCTCACTCAGCGCATTAGTATACCTAGCCTAAATATTGGTTGTTCAATGGTGCGTCCAGCGATCAGAGCCATAACATCATCCACATTGCTGATCAAGCTTGATTCATCTGGTATACCCAGCCTCAGTAGCGTGTCGGAAGACACGTTTTACAAGTCTGTACCAAGGATAAATCCCTGGGCAGTAACCGATGTAACCCCCAACCTTTCTTTGGCGACGTATCATATCGTAAAGCAGGCTTTAGTGCTTTAGATTCTCCCGTAGAAACCACATCAGATATTCTGAAACTTGAAAAGCAGTTTCCATTGTGCCCATAACATCCACCCATCAAGGAGAGTTGTAGGCGTTCCTAACGCCAAGTGTCACCAACAGAACGATCCGTTGCTTAGAGCGGCTATATGTCTCTGCCTTTTGGATTGCGCTCACTTTTTCTGCAGTCGCTTAATTAGTGAAACGTCCTGCTCTAAAGCCGCACGTCCGAGAAGATATGTGCCCAGCAGCACAAATTGCGTCAGTGACTCTTTCTTTGATGAGTTTTTCTAGCACTTTCTCAGCAGTATCTAGCAAACATAACGGCTGTATGCAGAGGCGATCTGGGATTTTCCTTCCTTATGAGCCTTACCACCTTCAAACGTACCGGGAAAACCTCATTCCGTAGGCAAGTGTTGAATGTGCTGAGTAGTAATTCAGGACAATGGTGATGGGCAAGTTGCAACCCCTCAACTGGAACACCATCTGGATCTGGAGCCCTACTCAGTTTCAGAGAAAGAACTGCCTCTCCTAGTTCCGACTGTATGAAGTCTAGACACTCGATCGCTGTCCCACCGTGGACGGCGTTAACAAGGACAGAATGGGCGGGAAAAAATGCCCGTACTATCTCGTCCATCCTTTCCGCATCATGTATGATCGGCTTAGTGGATAATTTTGTGGCATAGTTGTTGGATGGAGTATTGGACACATGAAATTTAAGCTACATATGCTAGTGTATCGAAGTGGGGAGTAGATGACTACTCGCGGGTACTGTTTAGCACTGGAGAAGCCCAGTCTGATTATTTTCACTAAAATAGAATGTCCGAGTAAGAACTATTTGTAGCGGAGAAACATCTGTTGAATCCAAGTCAGCAGTGAAATGCATGGCAACTCTGGTAGTACACTATGGATCGTAGGCAAGGAACTGCTCCGAAATCAGTTAGAGTACGTAGAGAGATAAGGAGCGCTATGAGTTTTGAAGCCACGTCTAACAACGTCCAGTTTGGTGGTATTGGCGATTGCAGGGGTGACACCCAGCGCCCTCTTAGCCAGAAAGAACAAACATACATATCTGCGTGAAAGTGAAAGCAACAAGGAGCCAGTCACTAAGGAGGAAAGGCCACAATCTCTCTGTAATTGGCAACAGTTCCGGAAAATAGACACAAAGGGAAGTTAGCTCCCTGACCGGAGGCCGCAACTCAATCGAAGGCATTATATATATAGATATACTTCTATTATTTTTGACGCAGTTTTTCATCGAGCACAAGCACATGCTTGATAAGTTATGGTCTGTCGCCTGAATTTTTTTGTACAGGGGAGGTGAATGACATCCAACACATATTCTTTATCTACAAAAAGTAAGACATTTTGCATCATGACCTCTTCATTGAGCTTCGAGTGCTGCCCCTAGAAATCATAACTGAAGAGATCCTTAGATCGCTTAATGAATGGAACCTTACAACACACTATGTTCGGTCAATCCTGATAGTAAAAAGGGGTTTACTGTAGGGGGTGGAGGGTGTATCTTTTCCTGCAACTTCATATTCTCTCTTCCTTTCTTGTGGAAAGAAGACTCCTGTAACCCACAGAAAAACGAGGCTATCCTGAAGTAATGTGCCAAACGGATATAGGTTACGTTGTCAGATTGACAAGGGTGGTATTCAGCAGGTGTTTGAGGACATTGTGGATTTGAGAGCCCTACATTTAGGGAATAAACAGCGTTGTCTTCTCCGCCACAAAAAATTGTTGGAAGTATTGGAAAACCCTTTCCAGCTTCCAAAATATCCAGTTAAGATTCTAAGAAGGTACCTTAAAAAGACCGATTGAAACCATCTTATTCTCTTCTATATGCTTTTCATTAAAATTAAGGCCACTTAAAACTTTAGAGGATGACTTACGTAACATCCTACTATTCTGCCTAGAAATTCAAATTTCGATTCTTATTTTGTATAGCAGTGGAAGACACCAAGAAGCTATGAATAAGTGGCTTAATTTTTAGCTCTTAAGCCCTCATATTAGCAATAAAACTCAATTTTGTGCTGTTAAAAAATCTTACTTAAGTGCTGAGAACAGTTACATACAACGGAGGAACTTATTGGCGCAGTGAACAATTATCAGGTACCTGCAATAAATGAAAAGTTCTATAAAAACTCATACCGCAAAATTCAAATAATTTATCTGCTTGTTGTTTGCTAACTTTTTGAATTGTTGAACTACACTAAAACACCTCCCTAAAACATTCAAACTGTTTCTATGGCATTTCAACATATCTGTTGAAAACTTTCTAATTGATTCTAATCAACTGTTTGATGACAGTTGCTGCCAGTCAAATTTCATTCTGCAACATTTCAAAACTTATCCAACGTTCCCTCCGGACAAAGTTTGGATGGATGCATGTGTATTATGCTCAGCTTCACTGACTTTGGTTGTTAATCAATTTACAAAAGTTGCAATTCTCGAAAATTAGTTCGAAACAAATTTGTACAACTGCTGAATTGTTATTTATACGTGTCTTCCACTGAGTTCTCAACTTTTAACGAATAGTAACGGATTCGTGCTTGGTAGAAATCATGAAGTCCAATTAGCATTCATTAATATTGAAAATCATAATTGCATCAGGCCAAGCTTTCCAGAAATATGGTGGTTGTCAGTTACTACTCGTAAGATGCTCGAAATAACGAGAGACGTTGTTTCATATCATATACGAGTAGAATGCACCATAAAAATTTTGAAATTGACTATTTTATGGATTAATGTGACAGTAACTATAAAGGACTTGGCGTTTTAATTAAAAAGTGTTATTTTGAGACTTTTCTATGTTATACAATATTATTGCATTGTTACAAATAGTTACCACTATAGTCAATAATATTATACCACAAATTCAGTAATATACAAATAATACAATAATGATCAACAAACTTTCCGTATCGCACACTGACGTAGGTACTGTCAACACCTTTCATTCGATAGTGTATTAAGGTGCAAGGCTACGCTCAATATATGGATTGGCTTTACTGTTTATGTGCAACTTTCAGGAGGCGGCTACCAGCAAAGTTTTTACTAGATTTTTGTTAAAAAAAAATTTTACATATCGAATCACAGGCGGAAACAAATTGCTTAGATAATTTGTCATTACGTTTAAGTGTCACAATTGAAACATTAAATGTGTTTTTTAACGCTTGTTTTAGAGCGCTATGCTAAGAGTTCGTAGCATTGAGTTGGAAGAGTAGGTCTACACTCTCCTGACTTTTAAAGGATCCTATTAAGGTGAGTGCCACCCCACTTGATATCATTAAAGTGATTAGATATCTGAATGTAGAAAGCAGTTCTGAGCTAAGACCCAAACATTATTAAAATGATGATGATATAGTCAAAGGAAAAAGACAACATACAGTACATGGAAGGACGAGAAAGAAGGGAGATTCTATGTCTAGCGCTCGTTGCATGTAGACGTGCTTTTAATCGCTCTTGTCATTAATTTTAAAATTTAATTAATTTTTCACAAAAGTCAGTTGAAACTAATTTTTTTAATTGAAAACAATTACCGTCGAATTATTCGAACATTTACCGAATACCTGAAATTTATTTCCTGAAGAAGTATCAAAAGTGGAAATACAAGTTCCGGCTTAAGAACATTCCCTCTAATCACGCTGCAAAAATAACGAGATGGAGGAGCCCGATGGCTTCAACCATCAACTAGAACGATCGTTTACATCGCCAACGATGACCGGCGAAAAAAAGCTGAAACGAAGATTCGATAACAACAAAGAAAAACCGCAAATTTTATCGGTCATCGAGATCAAGTAGTTAATCAAAGTTAACGAGAAAGCTGAGAAGGTTGAGCGAAAAAACGGAGAGCTCAGACTTCAGATCCAATCACTACGAGGACTAGTTGACAAATTAACGTTCAACAAAGCAAAATATATTAGGAAAAATGAAAAACAATCAAATTCAAAATCGACTGAAGATAAGAAATCTAAGAAACCGAAACAAGAAACTGATCAAAAGGATGTCCCCAGCGCAGGCGGAGCAAACGTCAGCACGAGTTATTATGCAGCGCTAGCTGGACTAGAAGATTCCATGAGCATTGAAGAGGATACAGGTAATAAAACTTCTGAACATTGTACTGCTAAGCCAGATAATGGATTTATTGAATGTTTAAAAATTAAAAATAGGGAGAAAAAACCAAAAGCTTTGTCTGCTGCTCCATCCGTCAAGGCTAATCAAATGAAAGAAGAAGTCCCACCAATCAATGTATTTGGGCAAACATGCAAAGATATGGTTCGGGTTTTGGCAGCAAGTTAAATTATTTTGAGATTGTAGTCCGTCCGAAGAGGTATTCGAACTAAATATCGTTGCCGCCAATGAGAGTCGAACCAGAAACCTTCGGCTTACGAGATGAGTGCTTAAACCACTACACTACGTGGACTGTCTGATGTCTAAATGATTCGTGTTTATTTTGAACTTTTGTATTTTTCGTTACATAGTTTTTGAGTTACAGCTCATTATTGCTACACTGAGGGTTGTTGTTTGTTTGTGTTAAAAATTTGGAAAAGGTTAGATATATGTTATCTTTATTCTGTTAGGTGTAGTGCGGGTAGGTTCGGAATATTGTGATAGAATGTTTTAGTATAAGAAGAAGTTTTTGATTGAATTTTACCAGAATTAAGTTGTAACATATTAGGTGTAGGATAAACGTTCACTGTTGTGTTAAAATTATAAGTAATTTTGAACAGTGTATGTTGGTTTTTTCTCCTTTTTCTAATAAAATCATAATACATGTAATAATCTTAATAAATGTGTTTAACTGATAACGTATAAATTCAGAGAGCCATTTGAGCTATTAAGTTTTTTGGTTTATTGCTTAGAATTTGCTTTGTATTCTTTTAAAATTCATAATAATTAGTATTGAATAAAGGGCTTTTGACTTTGACTTTGACGAGAAAGAAGGAAACGACTAAATTGGACACATTGCGTTTCTAAAGTGGCTGGAAACCCAAATGGCGCTTCCTACGTACAACCCTTAAGTGCGATATGGGTTAGCGAATAACATTGAGGACGTAGTAAATTCAGAGATATGAGAAATGTTGTCCTTAGCGCTCCATAAAATTTGACTTGTCAACATCTGGAAAAAACTTAAGAAAGTACTGTGAGCTGCTGAGGAAGTATTAGCAGATAATCTACCGAAGGGAGGGAATGCTTAAGTGCAGAATGGAGAAAATGTTTGAGATAATCTTTTACCGAAACTTGAGCTGACAATCAGAATAGGTAAAGTATCATCAGAGTAAAATGGACACACCATTGAGGCAGCGATTCATGAAGAGATCTCAGGAGTTGGTCAGACTTGGTAAAATAAGCGAGTTACGTAATTGCTATCTGATGTATTCAGCAAAAAGGAAATCATTGGTGGATTGTGGGTACCAAAAAGAGGGGAAAATATCTTCAGAGAGAGAGAGAGAGAGAAAGAGAGAATGCAATTACCGAAAGCTTTATGAAATTCTTAAATTATACTTACATTGTACTAACATGAAATCTGTCAACTGAACTAGGGCCTCTCACTGCCCATTCACTTCTTTTAGAGATAGTTGGAGTATCTCATTATCTTGATCTTATATATCGGCACTCGAGAAGGTGATATAGTCAGTACCCCGTTTAGCTGCATGTCCGTTGTCCAACGATGTCCTGCGATGCGTTTAAATTTTATACCAGTACGTGTCCTAACTGAATGGACGTATAGTCCGTACTAAGAATCACTCCAAACAATTCTCATTATTCAGCTGGCGGAGATAGCACTCTAACAATACTAGACCATAGAGACTATTGCAACATTAAATGCGTGAGAAGCCAATTTTTAGTTTAGTCCATAAACTTATTATATTCATTTGATACTCTTTGCCAATAAGCTTAATATTAAAAAAATTCAAAATCACAAATGTTCATGATAAGACCAACCTGTAAAATATTCGAACATTTTGGAAGCCCAAAATATTTGTCAGAAACTTTCCATATATCATGAAAAAGAACAACAAATTTAATGCAGAGACAGTACGGGAAAATTAAACACTCTGACCATAAAAGCAGTTCAAGAGGGAACCAACGTAAAGAGTTTTGATGTTATAAATACTATAAAGTGTTGCTAGATGAAACTTGAGTACTTGTCAAACGGAGAAAAACAAGTTGGATAAACAGACCTACTGTCATGTCAGAAGGGTTTTGTACCCAACGTGCGAAACGCAGTCACCAGCAACGAATAAAGGCAAGAAATATATCAAAGAGATGTGTACGTTGATAAGAAAATCCATTGCTTCTGTACTTTCAACGGTCATCACTTTGTTGCAAACTAACAAAAATCACTCAAACCATGAATAACCAAAAAATTTACACTATTGATATCATTTGATCAAACCAAAACTGCAGTACCTGATTCAATGGAAAGTCCATAAAATACCAAAATGGTGTGTTATTGTAGTTGTATTTGGAGGAATTTCAAATGGCTATAACTTCCGTGAATATGATTGAGTTTGCAGAGTATAAGCACCTTATGTAAAACTACTGCTTTTCATACTATTATTAACAAAGTTGAGTGAATTTTGACTTCTAAAGTATTTGTTGCTGTTGTACTTATGAACACCCATCTCCATAATTTTTTCAGATTTTTCGGATCAATCACGAAGGGGGGGGGGGGGACCACCAATACAAATTTTGCATGTATTTTCCCTTCCTGTGCGCTCTCCGTAGCAAAATGTTCAAGCCCTGTTTTGAAAAGTTCCCATTGAGACTTTTCATTTGATATCCATATCGGCTACTTTTGATGAAATTTTTTTTCAGGGGCCACTCCCCTGTATGGGGAGACCCGCCGGTTTGCGAGAACAAGTGATGTAACCAAAAAGTCACCTGCCCAACTTGGCTGTACTAATTTTTTGGGGTTGGGAAGTGAAGGCTATTTATTCCCTGAGTATAAGGCTTGCAAACGAGCAACAAATCTGGACTTCCCACTAGAAACCCTCCCCAGTCAACCTGAGAAACTAGCCTGGAACCATTTCACACAATACTTCGGGCTAAGCCTTGTTTTATTACGCCGTGGGGATCCCTCATCTAGCAGAAGGGAAGAGAGGAAAACGGAATTGCTACAAAAGTAATCCTCCACCCCCGATGTCCACAGCTGCTGTGAGCTTTTTTAATCTGTGTGTGTGCCAGGCATAGTTTTCCTCTCCTGCGCAAAACCACTGCACTACTTTAATAGCCGTATTGAGGTCTTCTAATTTTTCAGATTTCCTGATTTCACGCAGCATACCCGGTGGGACCTAATATTCATTACTTTCACCAGTAGTGCCTGCTTTAGGGGTCAGCACCATGTTTATCTGTGAGGTCATCTTCTTTGGGAAGTCTTTTTTCTGGAGCCCCTTGAAAAAGGAGTTTTTCCGGCTCTTTTGATACCAACGTTTGAAGTTCTTTGGTCTAGTGTAGCTTGTCGCATTAAGAGTGCCTGATTTTCTTTTATTTTTCCAAAAGCGTGCATTTTAGTGGTGTTTATGGTTGGACCTGTTTTCGGTGGTCTTGAGATAGTTTTGGCCTTGAACTTTCCTTCTGTGTTTAACAGCTGCCCATGCATCTGTCATGCTCTATGCGGTCCAGGAGTACCTTTATCTCCAGGAGACTACTCTTGACATGCTTACAGGTGTTCTTTTAAGTACGAGTTGGATCTTGCTGCCTATTTTTCATAAGAGCCATTCTTTTTGACTTTGATTGATGCAAATCATATTCTCACACTTCCCGTTTGGGAAAGGTGTGCAGCTTCCAGATCTTTTCGGTCATCGTGCAACAACTTCAGGCTCGCCTTTCAATAACTCAATTGTGAGGCGTGCTGTGTAGTTGGTGGCACCATCTTGTTGAAACCACATATTGTTGATGTCAAGTGTATTAAGTTTTGGCCACAAATAATCTTCCAACATAACACAATAGTGCTCTCCATTGACGGTAACATGACGATCATTTTCATCCACGGAAAAATTCAGCCCAATCATACCTCCAGCATGAAAACCGCACCAAACAGTAATTTTTGTGGATGCAACGGTGTCTTAGGTAGCACATGTATGTTTGTTGTGGACCAATAATACATATTTTGCTTATTAACAAAGCCATTGAGCCAGAAATGCGTTCATTACTGAATATGATTTTTTGATAACAATAATTTTTAATAATTACCAAACGCTTCTGGTTTGTGAGCTTTACTTTGAATGTTGACTTTGACTAACGTTTTGACATTGACATTTTATTTAAAAAGTTTAAGGGTTTGTTCTTATAAAAATAAAAAATTGTTATGTACCTAATGCAAAACCCTATATATCTTGATGAGTGCCGTGGGGTCAGTGCTACTGTATAGAGCAGAAATATGGGGCGACACTGGTATAGGTACAGGAAGGAGGAGCACTGAGGATTGCATCTTCATATCTGACAGTCTGTTCCAAATGCCAAGTGAAACTGCCTTCTTTTTATGATAAGACTGCCAGCCAGTTTATTTAACTTGGAATAAGTGAAAAAAGTTTTTCCGAGCCGAATGTTTCTACAATGTAACGCAATTCATATATCTAATTACTATTGCAAATTTTTCCTCTAAATTAACCTTAATATTTACTTGATTGTCGTGGATTGGAAAACCGAAATAGAATGAACTAATTGTTGAAGCAAAGAGACGTCACTGAGAGTACCGGGCCCTGACACCAACGGCTTCAAGCATACTAGATCCCTAATCATCTTCGCTTTTAGCAAGACAGGTTAATACCAAGATATAACCCTGCTGGTCCCCGGAAAGGATGAAGGCAGCACTATCACTCTCGTAACGCCATAGTGACGATCGTCGCAGTGCACGTTGCAGCCATCCTGGTAGCCCTGTGGTATAGTTTTTGAGTCATTACAATTATAACTCCTCAAGATCACCTGCCATGCAAAGTTTAAATGGAACGTTTGATTCCGCAAATAATCGACAACTTACAAGCCCCGGCAAATCTCTTGACAAAACTATTAATACAAAAGAAAACTCTCTAGTATCATAGAAGAACAAATTCGTTTCTGCTGATAAAACTCTAAGAGAAATATTCAACGCTGCTGCCGATGATACGACAAACATTGAATTGAAATTGCCTTTAACGTATCAATCTTGCATCAGGCTCCAAAACATTCCACTAGTGCTGCGTGGTGGCATCGCATTTCAAACTCACTACATGTGACAATCGTTAAAAAGTTCATCGTAAATAAAGTCTAAACTTGGAATTTATTCCGTGAGCATGGCACGTACACATAAACAAAAACAATTTTGTGAACGTCATTTTTGACTTGTCGCAACACTAGTTTAAGTAATTGATCAAGGCTGGAACAAGCTCATCGAGGTTACAATAAGCCCAAATAGTCATTAGTTTGGGAAATTACGGCGAAGAATTTTGTTGCCAATTGAAATTTAACCAATGAAAGAGTAGATGACTGGTCATCATCCCTTTCAGTTATCTGACAATCTCCGTTGTTAGCCGAAGCTGTTTACGGGATCGGAATGGTTAAGCGAAGGCGTTTTGCCCCTTACCTCTTGGTGGTTAGTGGTGTGACGGAAGACGATTCATAGTTTGGGCGCTAAGTGCTCTTTGCTCGCCCGTGATAGTATAGCCATGGTAGTGTTTAGATCGGTTGACAAATGGAACCATTTGGCACATTATATTTGGGCAGTCCCGATTCTACGTCTAGCACTCGTTGCGTGTAGACGTAGTTTTAATCGCTCCTGTCATTAATTTTAAAAATTAATTAATTTTTCGCAAAAGTCAGTTTCAAACAATTGCAATATTTTTTTACGAGCCAGTCAAAAGCAAATTTTGAATTTATTGGGAAAACCATCACCGTCGAATTATTCGAGCATTTATCGAATACCTGAAATTCATTTCCTGAAGAAATATCAAAAGTGGAAATACGTTCAAGGGAAGTCCCGGTCTGAGAACATTCCCTCTAGTCTCGCTGCAAAAGCAACGAGATGGAGGAGCCCGATGGCTTCAGCCATCAATCAGAAGGATCATGCCCATCGCCAATGATGACGGGCGAAAAAAACTAACAAGAAGTTACGTGAATAAAGCAGAAAAACCGACAATCCTATCGGTTATCGAAATCGAACAGCTTATCCAAGAAAAAGAGAAAGCTGAAAAAATCGAAAAAGAAAATGAAGAACTCAAGCTTCGAGTTAAATCGTTAGAAGCACTTGTTTGAATGTTAACGTTCAACAAAGATAAAGATATCAAGAAAGGCCGGCAAGCACACTCAAAATCTGAAGACAAGAAAACTAAAAAGCCACAGAAAGAAGCTAATCAAGAGGATGTCCTCAGCGCAGGAGGCGCAAACGACAGCAGACATTACTATGCAGCGCTAGCTGGTCTTGAAGAAACGATGAACATTGAAGAGGATACAGGTAAAACGTCTAAGATAGATAATGATTTCATTGAATACCTTAAAATTAAAAATTGGGAGAAAAAACCAAAAGGTTTGTCTGCTGGTCCGTATGTTGGTCCGTGCGTTAAGATTGATGAAAAAAAAGAAAAAGTCCCACCAACCAATGTATTTGGGCAAACGGGCAAAGATATGGTTCGGCTTTTGGCAGCCGAAAATGAGCTAAAAGATTTTCGGATAAAAAGAGTCAGTGCCGATAAATTGACAATAAGGACTAAGTCGCTGGTTGATTTCCAGGCAACAAAAAGTGCCTTAAATTCTGGAGATGTTCCGCATTTCACGTACACCCCGAAAAGCAAAAAGAACAAAACCTTTTTATTGAAGGGTCTGGACTGTGGTAAGGACACAGTCAATCTCCTTCAGGTGCTCCAAGAAGTTGCACCAGAAATACAATTTATTTCAGTTAAAAACTTCGCAACAAGGGGATCGATTGTGGAGCGCAAAAACTTGCCTCACTACTTAGTCCAGATTTCCAGCAAAAGTAGTTCGAGTGCCCTGCAGAAAATACGGTACTTGAACTTCCGCGTGGTGAGGTGGGAACGCCTCCAGAAAAGTGAGGTCAACCAGTGCTACAGGTGTCAAAGATTCGGGCATTCGGCTGCCAATTGCGCCATGAAATATAGGTGTGTTAAATGCAAAGACATTCATGCTCCCGGCGAGTGCAAATTAGCTCAGGTGGAGCCAAAAGAAAAACTATATTGTGTGAACTGTGGTGCCTTTGGTCATCCAGCATCATATCGAGGATGCCCCCGGTATCAAGATGCAAAGGTTAAAGTCATTCCGAGACAAAGTCAAAAACACCGCAGTGTGATACCTACCAACTTCGTCAAGCCCGGGGAGTCACTTGCACTTGCTGCGAGAGGACCAGCAGACAATGTAAATAAAATAAATAATGTAAGTGGCAATAATGAGCTGCTCCTTAAAATTTATCATCCATCAGATTCCTTATCGGAGCGAATCGATAAACAAGATTCGAAAATTAGCATTGTTTTTCAGCGTTTAGGGTCTTCAAATGCCTCAAAATAAGTTGTCATCTAGCCACATTCCCACGGATAGGATTCGTCTCATCTCGATCAACATCAACTCCATTGTTACTTTACACCGGCGTGATTATCTCCTTGAATTCATTGCCAGACAAAAGACTGACATCGTGCTTCTCACCGAAACCCACCGCACTCCATGAGATTCAAGGATTTTGAGTTCGTAAGAAACGATAGGGTGACAGGTGATGGGGGAGGTGGCACCGGGATATTGGTTCGAAGACCTTATCGTTACCAAAATATTGAAAAAGTCGAATTCAAAAGCTTTGAATCTCTTGAAGTGTCCGTTATCAAAATCTCACTGCCAGGTGGGGATAACCTCTTCGTTATCTCTGCCTATGCAACTGGTCGAAATGTTCTCAATTTCAAGGAGGAGCTCAATTCCTTGTTCGAAATACTCGAGTTGAACAGGTTGCATAACTATTATATTCTTGCTGGTAACCTGAACGCCAAGCATACATCATGGCTGAATGCCACCAATAATCCAAGAGGTGTATTCCTGAAATCGTGGATAACAGAGAACCAAATTGAATACAGGTGCAATCTATATGGGTCGGAGTTCCCAACATACCCTGGGACAAGTTCATATTTGGAACTTTGCATTGTTGACGCAAGACTTGAATTCAGCTTTAATAGTCCTCAACGGAAACTGCAGGTGCTTCCTTATGATAGTGACCATAACGCAATCGTAATGGAAATCAATCATCACAGGGATGATTTCTTCCTCATTCCAGTTCAACATGAAAATCACCGGTCGAATTTCAAAAAAATAGACTGGGGTAAGTTTCAAAAGAAGTTTAATCGTGAGTACCAGAAGCAATGTCCCCCTTCTGATGGTGGCAGCTCTTGCTCAATGGTTCCTAATGACAGAAATCTAACTAACGATGAAAAAGATTGATATTTGTCGAAGTTAGAGAAGCTGACGTTGGAAACGATGGAGAAAGTAGTTCCCAAGATAAAACATCGAAACAATATGAAAGGATATGAAACACCAACCATCGCAAGGTTGAAAAGATTGAAAAACCTTCTTCTTACCCGCATCAACAAGATTTATCGACGATTTTTGGATTACAACCATCCCTCGTTGGCTTTGTTGAAATTACATCTGAAGAATGTCCGGAAGTTAATCTGGTCATACTTCAGGAGTGAGGTTAGCAATTAATGGGCGGAAAAATTGAGGGGTATTAGCCCACAGGACCCAGACGGCGTGTTTGCGAAAGTGAATAGCATATTCCGCAAGAAGTCTCGAGTGAAGATATCGAATCTTGAAGTCACTAGTGATGAGATAAATCTTCTTGATAGGGCTGGTATCGAAATTGATAGTACGACTCCGGATAGAAATGGAAACAGGATTATTTGTGAAGAATTGGATGAACTTGCCCTGATTGGAACACATTTTGAATTGGTTCATCTACCAAACCCTGAGAGAGGGAACCAAATTTTTTCAGAGGTCGTTGAAGCAAAAGTTTCCGACTTCAAATCAAGCCTGAACGGCCAATCAATTCTTCATTTCAATGAAACATTAACATCTGACCTCATACCGAGCTTGAATCTAATTGATTATTTTGTCAGCTATGAAGACTTGTGTTTCATATTTCGCAGGATAAACAACAAGAAATCATGTGGTACTGATGGCATTCCAAATGTAGTTCTCCGACATTTGGCTGAGCTTGCTATTAGGAATTATTGCATATTGTTCAACAACATGTTGAGCAATTCATATTTCGCAAATGAGTGGAAAAAGGCTCAGGTATTTCCGATCTTGAAGAAAGGAAAGAATCTTCATGCCCCAAAAGCTATCGCCCAATCAGCTTGCTGCCTAACATCAGCAAGGTGTTTGAAGTGATACTCAACAGAGTATTAAACGCCCACATAGAGGAAAATAAGTTAATGCCGAATTGCCAATTTGGTTTTCGTGCCAGGCATTCGCCCACACATGCAATAACGAAAGTACTCTCAGACATCTGTTGGAAACTAAATGATAGAGAATGTGTTGGAGCATGTCTCATTGATATGGAGAAAGCCTTTGATACGGTATGGTTAGATGGACTAGTTTTTAAACTCCTTCAGGACAAGTTCCCCAGACACCTTGTCGCCATGATGTGTAATGTGTTATACGGGAAATCGTTTGTTGTAACTGATGAAAACCTGACAACAATGCGCGAGTTCAAGGTCTTGAATTGTCTACAGCAGGGAACAGTTACTGCGCCTCTACTCTTCTCAATCTTCATTCGCAAGCTATTGAACGGCTTTGATTTTAACGTCTCGCCAACGCGATCATTGGTAGTGTTTGCTGATGATCTGATCATCTATACGGCAGACCAAAAAGCTACAATAGTTCAGAGCAATCTCCAAAAAATGTTCAATGATGTACAGCTGTACACTGACAATTGGCGAATGGAAATCAATGCGCAGAAGTGTGAAACAATCTTGTTTCGGACAACGCTGCAGGGGGTCAGTCAAGACCTGAAACGTAATTGGAAAGCTTTCCACATCATGGCTAGTGGGGGTAGTCTTGAACGGGTTCCACATAAATCCTGTGTTCGATACCTCGGTCTTCATCTCGATCAGTATCTGTACTATACTGAACATATGAAAATCATGCTCAGTAAGGCACTTAAAGTAGTCATGGCCCTTCGAAAGCTCTTTCATTCCAGATACATTGATCAAAAGATCAAAATTATCTGTTACAAGAAACTGGTTAGACCAGTCTTGACATACGGATGCCAGATCTGGTACAACCAGAGCGCTAGTACTATGGAAAAATTAAGAGTTTTCGAAAGGAAATGTCTTCGTGCATGTACTGGTTTGTACAGAAAGCCTGAGACGGATTGGAAACATTATATATCGAATAGAAGAATTTATCAAACTGCTGAAGTGACTAGAGTCGATATCTTCATATTGAAGCTTCTTCGGAATCATATCGCAAGATCTGTGACTGTGAGTGAAAACCCTTGGATTACACAGCCGTTTCACCCTACAGGCGGGTATATAGCGACTTGCCTCGCTACTGGCTTCATTCCTTCAGAAGTATTCGTGTATTTGGACATGAATCGATATGTTTTTGATTCTGACGGCGTCCCAGTCATATACCACATATATCGACGGGCCACCGATAAGAAGATAAAATATCCTCCGAACTTGAGTTCACGAGACCAACAATTCCAATGGAGATACTCATTTGCTAGATTCGTTGAAGCTGATCGAGTTGAGACGGGGCAATCTAGGTATTGGTGGCTGAATGACAATGTCTAAATTATTCGTGTTTATATTCAGTTTTGATGTTTTTCGTTATTTAGTTTTTGAGTTTCAGCTCATTATTGCTACATTTAGTGTTATTGTTTATTTTTGTTAAAAATTAGGTATAGGTTAGGTTTATATTATGTTTATTATATTAGGTTAGAGATAAGGTAAAACGCTTAGGTTAGGAACATTGTTATAGATTTTTTTAGTATAAGATAAAGTTTTTGATTGCATTTATTAGAATTAAGTTAAAACATATTAGGTGTATGATCAAAGTTCACTGTAGTATTAAGATGATAAATAATTTTAGAATAGTGTTGGTTGGTTTTTCCTCCTTTTTCCAATTGAATTTTAAAAATATGTAATAATCTTCATTGATTTGAATTTGCTAGAGTTTTTTTTTTTTTTAATGTGTTTAATGATAACGTACAAATTTAGAGAGCCATTTGGGCCATTAAGTCTTTTATTGTAATTGTTTGGAATTTGCTTTATATTCTTTTAAAATTTATAACGATTAGTATTAAATAAAGCGCTTTTGACTTTGACTTTGACATTTGGGCAGTCCTAAAAGGTTAAAATGTACTGACAGCAGCCGGGCATGTCGGGACTGAAGGACAAGCTGTCTAGCAATCCCTCCCTCCCCTTCCACAAAAAGGCGAATCCCCCAGCTTGAAGGTACCTCACAGCGTAGCAAAATGAGACCTGGCCCAAACTAATGTGTCAAGCCAATCAGTCAATTTTTATGTTGCTCACCAACTTGGTGGTCTGGGGCAGAGAATATATACAGACAAAAGAAAAACTATACATAAATGCACCCAATTGCCCCATCACTTTGTAATCTTTGAAATTTCGCGGTCTCATATAAATACTTTTCTGAAACGAAAAAACTAGCAGGATAGGTGAATTTTATAATACATGAAGCTACGTGGCTGATTTTAGTGAAGCTCGAAGACAACCTTCTGAGTGTCTCTTTTCTGTGTAAATAATTTCAATTACATGTGACTAAATACTCGTAAAAATTATTTAAATTCATGATGAGCACTTAACACCTTGAGTTGATTCAAGTGTTAGAATGCCATCAAAAAATAAAGTAGTCATTCATTTAAACGAGATTTTCTCATGCAAAAAACATGATATTAATTTATTCATCAATACTCAAACGTGCAGAATGTTTCCACTGGACTGCTGTTCGATTTAATCAATGTTCTTTTTTCCTGAAACAATGGCGCTTCCCTGAGCAAACAAGTAGATTTGCCAGCATCAATTTGTAGGGTATGAGCAAGTTGATTCATCTGAAAATCCAATCTCCCTTCCATCTGTGTTTCATTACGGGACATAAATAACAACAACAGTATCTATAAATTCAAAAATATCTTCATATGAATAACACAAAAGTAATATAATATTGTTCGAAAAACATTGAAGGCTTCGCTCTGTCACTTCATAGCAATGTGAAAAACATTTCCCATCAGATTTATTTACTACTTGCTGTGAATGTAATTCGTCCTGGATAGAACGTGGATGAGTCCATTTTCGATGAGAAGTTCTCATATCATATCAAAAACTCATACAAAAGCATCCATTGTGCGCTTTAACAGGAGGAAATCCACTGGATTGTGTCAGGAGCAAACGAGGTGGATGTAGACCAAGGTTACCAATGCCTGATTGAAAGTATCGAGTTCTCTGTACGTTTTGATGGATTCCATTAATATTGATGAGATTACACATAAAGCTATTGTGCAGTACTTTACTCAGAAATAAGTATGGAGCCTGAAATGTCTTTCAATGCATGTAAATGACAAAGGATGACGCCAGAAAAATTTGTTGAATACAAAAATAAATCGTGAATTATCGATTTTGAAAAGTAGAAGTTTATGAAATTATTTAGTATATTTTCTGTCAGCATTTCATTTCATTTCATCACTTAATATATTCTTAAAATATTTCCGTTGAACAGCCGTCAGTTCTGATAACTAAACAGCTGTAATGATAAGTGCCCGGTATTGGTATAACTTATATTATATACCTATGGGTTCTAATATCACTTAAACAGAGTGGTCATCAGCAAGATACGGCGAAGAACAGCGCCTCTTCGATGCTTCGTATGCCTTGGCTATGGTCAAACCGCACAAGTATGCAAAGGATCTGATAAGAGTTCCCTAGCTACAAATGCGGTGAAATGGGACATATAAAAAAAAGAGTATGGGATGGAGATACACTGTATCCTTTGAAAGGATGCTGATCAAAGTGACGTCGGGTGTTGCCCAGGTATCGATGGGCTACTGAGACTAGAGATGCCAGATAAGTTGCGCTTCATTGGCTATGCGAATGATATGTTAGCTCGATTCGCTGGACGAACCATTGAATAAGCGCAACTTAGGCTAGGTATGTTAATGCGCTGAGTGAGAGACTGAATGACTGCTAGCAGTGTCATGTCTAGTACTGGAGAAAACTGTTGTGGTCACCTTGAAAAAGAAGAGAATCCCTAGAGCAAGGACAATTAGTATTAGAGGCATACTAATCAAACCAAAGCCAGCGGTGAAGTACCTGGGGCTACTGATCGACTCGAAGATGAGTTTCTCTGAGCAAATTAGGGCAACGGCTGAGAAGCCTGCTTTGGGCGTATCTGCTCTGAGTCGACTTACGGCCAACGTAAGGAGACCCTACCCATCAAGGTGATGCCTCTTGATGAGTGCTGTAGGCTCATTGCTACTGAATGGAGCAGAAATATGGGACGACGCTCTCAGTAAGAGGCATACCAAAAATGTTTCACACAGGTACAGAGGAGAGGAGCACTGATGATTGCATCTTCATATGCAACAGTCTCTGATTCAGCGGCAAGCATTATTGCAGGCATGATACATATCGCCCTTCTTGTTAGAGAGCACCACACTATTTGCCTGCATAGAAGCGAGGATACGTAGAAGACAATGCCCGTGAGGAGAGGCAGCGCTCACTCAACGATTGGCAATAGTCTTTGGTTAATTAAGCGATGGGAAGGTGGACTGAGCGACTCATCCCAGATCTAAGACTGTGGCTAAGTCGAAGGCAAGGTGAGACTGACTTCTATCAGATCCAGCTTTTGAGCGGACATGGGTGATTTTTTTTTTGAAGGGTCACCTTCCTATATGAGAAACCACCCTTGAAACACTTTGAAACAAACTTTCACCCTTGAACTTTCAAGAAGTTACCACTTCTGACCTTTTGACAAAGTTTCATGGCTGCAGCTTCTATAGTTTACGAGAAAAAGTGCTGTGACATACAGACGGACGGACAGACAGGCACAGGTCGTGATTGCAATAGGATTTTGTATTTTAATACAAAACCCCCAAAAAAGGGTACAAAAATTGAAGTTGCGGATCATCACCTTTTCATTTCGTGAAAGTAAATCGATTGGCCAGCAGTTGGCGCGCTTTTATACGGATTGTACCCATTCGTTCATTGGTTGCCTTACAATCAATAACGTGCGGTTTGAACTACCTATCCACAATAAGCGCCACTCGGAACTCTCACTTACTAGCAGGTTTTCCATTTTTGAATATTATGTACGATCTCATATCTTAAATATGACTTCACTCAATTACCTGTATATTTGATTTATATTGACTGACCTGTTGTAAAAGATTTTTAATAGTGTCATGGAAGTTCACTGATCTGAAATTCATTGGCGTAGGTAAAATCTATTCCGAGACCCTGTTGCAGGTTTCGAAACAATTTAGTTTTTACAGGGATGGGAGTTAGCTCGTCGCCCAATCTCTATTCAGGCAGTATTTTTATTACTTTCGATTCCATTATCAGGTACGAAAGACTCGCCTTCACCCTCTGACGTACCACAAAGGACGTGTAAGTAGGATTTAGTAGCATCGCTGCTGGTGCATTTACAGTTATTGGCATTTGTTGGCATTTAATTTTCCATCATCGGGGAACCAGTAAACCCAATGTGCGACTTTGACCCCGTTTACTACCATGTGGTCATAGGATTTAGGATCACGAATCATGGAAGCTGTAGGTTGGGGAAACAAGGGCACCCATCTTCCTTTCTCCGTCTACATATTAGATGTAGGATAAAAGTTCACCGTTCTGTTGTGTTAATATTATAATTAATTTTTGAATAGTGCTGGTTGGTTTTTTCTTATTTATTCAGTTGAATCACATAATACAATTTTAATGAAATTAAATATGATTTTGGTTTTTGATTAAATGTTTTTAAACCTTCTTCTTCTTCGTAGCACTACAGCCGCTCTCAGGCCTTCGCTTTTATTTTGTTTTTGACTAGTGATGTAAAAATTTAGAGAGCCATTAAGTTTTTAGTATGTTTATTGTTTAGAATTTGCTTTATATTTTTTGAAAATTTATAACAATCAATATTGAATAAAGTGCTTTCGACCTTGACTGTTTTTCTTTTGAAAATCGGATAAGAAATGAGAGAAATATTTAAGAAACTAAGGTGAACAAGTGTAATGAAATCGGTTGGATAGCCCTATAATAAAACAGAATTGTTATTTACATGATCATCATTTGTTGAATTTCCTCTTAATTTAGCTGCTTCGCTTTTTGGTAAATTTGTCGAGAGAAATATTTAAGTGGTAATTTCAAAGATTCTTTGCTTCTAATTTTGTAGTTTTTTTAATTTGTTCTCTAAATGCGCTCATAAATACTCAAAACAATAATATCGGGGATTGTGAATGTGTTTCCAGCACATGCATAGAATTGTATATGAGCCACAAACGCACAAAGAGTATTTTGTAGTTATATTGAAAGTTTCCTTTTATTCCCAATATTTCAGCCCTCTCCACCAAATTTTGCTTCAAAATACTCAAATGATTTGTTTGGTTCATAATTTTATCAATTATACACGGTTCAGCTGGACCAGCAGTGAACATGCAGCCCAAGACCATCACTGAGCCACCTTTACGTTTCACATTGAATCGTAAAATAGATTGCGCCTTTTGTGTTCTTCTTTATGTTTTCACCATACATACATAACATTGACCATTGTGAGTGATATATATTTGATTTGTTTCTTCTGCAAATAATACAGTAACTTAAAACGAGAAGCCTTTATTTTTATAACTGTTGGCGCATTTTCTTATTGGTCTTGCTCACCAACAGTTTTGTACGGGCTACTCTTTCGGGTAAATTTCATCTTGTCAAAACTAACCTTATAGTTTTGGGATGTAAAATTTTATTAAAATGTTCCATACTTGTTTAGTTAATTTTGGAGTGATTCATTTATGGATTTCATAAATTTGTTCTACAGTTTTCTTTTCTACAAACTTTAAGACTACCACTTTTTCTCTAAAAAATCTCATCTTCTATAGTTGGGTTTCAGCCACAATATGAGAAGTTCTAACAGACAGCTATGCGATTGGTACATATACTATATATAAAGGGTTTTACAATAAGAGGTGTTATTTTGAATAGCCCGCTATTTCAGTGAATGTCATTTTTGAAGCTGACATTTTTTGACATTTAACAAGTGGAAACTACGCCGTTAATAAAAATGGAACAAACACGCTTCAACAATGCATTGAAATCATTTAAATTCACTATAAAAATGGTGAAAATTTGGAAGAGACGGTTCGTAAAACTCGAATATTTCTGGGTCGTTGTGAAGCACTTTGTCGGACCGCAATACAGAAATGGAAAAATTCGATCTGTTGGGACAACTTAGAAGAAAAAAACTCGTGCACGTCACTCAAGACCAGTCGAGAAAGTGCCGAAAGTGTTACAGGAAACCCAGGTTTGTCCATTTCTCATCGTTCTTTGGAATCAGGCACTCGACAACGAAGCCGGGAAAAGTTTCCGGACCATGTTATCTCTCGAAGAGGTGATCACAATTGGCCACCAAGATCTTGTGATTTAACACCTTGCGACTTCTTCCTTCGAGGCCACGTGAAAGAAAAGGTGTACGCCAACAGGCCAGCGTCGATTCAAGACCTCAAAGATGGAATTCGTGGGGCTATCGAGGACATAGGGCAGCCACTTGGCGATTTGGTTATGGAAAATTTCATGAAAAGGATATGGTCCTGTAAGCGTGGTCGTGGTGGTAATTTGCCTGATGTTATTTTACACTATTAACGGCGTACCTTGCTCTTTATAATGAAATAAACATCCGATCATTTATATTAAACTATGGCAAATTTCTTTTAATATCAAAATAACATCTCCATATATATATATATATATATATATATATATATATATATATATATATATATATATATATATATATATACATTTATATATATATATATATATATATATATATATATATATATATATATATATATATATATATATATATATATATATATATATATATATATATATATATATATATATACAAATAAATACGTGTGTTCAGTCTTCTCATGACAAAGCAGCGGCGAGCAATACTATTATAGTTCCAGCTTCATACACATACACACATACATATAATTTTGCATCATGTACAAGCTACTCTCAGTACTGGCATCACCCCAGTACATACTTACGACAACAGTCAATATTTTTTTTTATCGGGAGTTTTGCTAATACTGCGATTAGTCTTCCCTCTGTTCAAATTTGTCGTTATCATAGTGCGGACATTGGCAATTTACCCTTTTCATTTGTAGCCTTTTTCTCGGCCTTTGTTCCGGTTGCATTATCGATTTAACTTTAAATAAATTCTCGAAACAAATTTCAATAACGCTTGAAATTTCTACATGTTCCGTCAAGCCGGATAATTGTCGCAATGCAGTTTTCGTTCTCGGAATTAATTATCTAAAGCATTTATCGCTCATCGTTTTTCGCTTGACAATTATCAGTAATCGCATAGTTTTCATTTCCCTTTGTGATTTGCGTGATCATCTTTGAAACATTTCGTGAAAATTCATCGCGCTATCAGTGAATTCAATTGTGCAAAACGGCCGGTGACGATAATCCAAAACTCGACCCCAAGGTCACCTCAAGTGCAAAGGCAATATCGGAATTGCGTATACAACGTGGCGTTATCTTGGCCCAGCAAACTCGCATGAAAACCTTTCTCGATGGCAAAGTGGATAATTTATCCGTTTTCGAGGCCGAAAGCAAACTCGGTCTACTTGAGACACAGTTTAAAAACTTTGAAACTGTTCAGTGCCAACTCGACGTTTTAGACGCAGAAGAGCCACCATCTGGGAAACGGGACTTATATGAAGACAGTTATTGCCAACTCAAGGCTAATTTGCTATCAATTATCGAGAAGCTTTGCCCGAGGCAATCAGTCGATGCATCCGCCATTTGGAATTCGACCGCTGCCTTCAAAGCCTCATCAACCAGACTTCACTTGCAGAAACTGAATTTTCGGGTTTGTACAGTGAGTGGTTAGGTTTTCGTGGGATGTTCGAGAAATTGATCGACTCCAATACCCACTTATCGTCTTTGGAAAAAATCCAATATCTTCGTTCTGTACTAACCGGTAAAGCTGCTTCAGTGATAGAGGGGATTGAGCTTACCGAAGAAAATTATTCTAAGGCAAAGGAGCTTTTATAAAGGAGATTCGACAACAAGCCATACATTTTCGCTTCGCATATCAACGACTTGCTTCAAGTGCAATCCATTCGTCATCCGTCTACTAAAGAATTGCGTCAGATGACTGATGCTATAAATAAGCATATGCGCTGTTTGCTGAGCCTCGGTACAAAGGAAAATATCGCAGATGGATTCTTGTTGCACATTCTCGTATCAAAGCTTGATGCTGAGTCCCAGCTCAAATGGCAAGAATTAATTACCAGCTGTTCTTGATCATCCACTGAATCTAGCGCTCAATTTCCAACTTGGGAAAAGTTTACTGATTTCTTGAATCTACGACGCTCAGCGCTAGAATCCGTAGAAGAAACAAAATCCAACAACAAACCTCTTTCAATCGTCAATAAATCCAAGCGGACTAGTTTTATTTCTAGTAACTGTGATACGAGAGCGAAGTGCAATTTTTGTGATTCACGCAGCGGACACACATTATTCGACTGCAATGGGTTGAAGAGCATGCCGCCCGACCAAATTTACCAAAGAGCTAAGCAATTGAATTTGTGTTACAATTGCCTTCGAAAGGGGCATTCATTGAAAAGTTGTTTATCGAACAAGTGTCGTACATGTAACCACAGCCATCATACTCTACTCCACGGTAACGTAAAGAATTCAGGCATCTCTCATAGATCTCATCAGTCGACTGAAATTGAAACTCCAACAACCGGCGAACATTCGTCGCTGATCGGTCAAACGAGATCAAGAAATCAATTTTCCCGCCTGGAAGAAGATGCTTAACCCAACAACGTTATTTTGGGTGCTGCTATTATCAGAGTCAAGTCAACTGATGGAGCTTCAATCGAATGCCGGGCGATATTTTTTTTTTTTTTTTTTTTTTGTGGTAGGGAGGTGAAGGCATTTATGCCCGCCGAGTCTGGCAGTGTGGGACTCCCATGGAGGATACCTTTGGACTACCCACTAAACACCTCCCCTGTCAATCTGAGAACCTAGCCGGGAACCGTTTGACACATTACTTCGGGCCAGGTCTCGTTTTGTTACGCCGTGGGGCGCCTTCAAGCTGGGGAGTCCCTTTCCTAGCGGGAGGGGAGGGGGGAAGAGGAATTGCCAGAAGAGCGATCCCCCAGCCCCAGCGCCTCCGGCTGCTGTGAGTCCCTTTTATATTTTAGGACTGCCCGAGCATAATGTGCCACCTGGTTCCATTTGTCAACCGATTCGAGCATCACCGCAACTATATTATCCGGGGTGAGCTCTCCCGTCTCCCTGTAGAGTTCCCTTCGCAGCCTGGCCCATTTCGTACACGCAAAAAATGTGTGACAGGCATTGTCCTCCTCTCCTGGGCAAAACCGACAATCGGGAGACCGTGACTTGCCGATCTTGTGCAGGTAAGACTGAAAACACCCGTGCCCGCTCAAAAGCTGGGTCAGATAGAAGTCAGTCTCACCATGCCTTCGATTTAGCCACGGTCTCACATCCGGGATGAGGCGCGCAGTCCACCTTCCCTTCGTGCAATTCCTCCAAGACTGCTGCCAATCGTTGAGCGAGCGTTGTCTCTCCTCGCGGACAACCATCTCCCTCGCATCCTCGTTTCGGCGCAGGTAAATAGCGCGGCGCTCTCTAGCAAGGAGGGCGACAGGTATCACGCCTGCAATCACTCTCACCGCCGAGTCGGAGACTGTTGGATACGAAGATGCAATTCTCAGTGCTCCTCTTCTCTGTACCTGTGCCAATCGTTTTCGGTATACCTCCTTGCTGAGAGCGTCGCCCCATACCTCTGCTCCGTACAGTAGCACTGACCCTACAGCACTCATCAAGAGGCGTCTTCTTGATGGGCTGGGTCCCCCTACGTTGGCCATAAGTCGACTCAGGGCCGATATTCCCGAAGCAGCCTTCTCAGCCGTTGCCCTGATTTGCTCAGAGAAACTCATCTTCGAGTCGATCAGTTGCCCCAGGTACTTCACCGCTGGCTTCGATTCGATCTGTATATCTCCAATACTGATCATCCTTACTCTAGGGATTCTCTTTTTTGTCAAGATGACCACTTCGGTTTTCTCCAGTGCTAGACTGAGCCCGCGAGTAGTCATCCAGTCCCTCACTCGGCGCATTAGCATACCTAGCCTAAGTTGCGCTTGTTCAACGGTGCGTCCGGCGACCAGAGCCGCAACATCATCCGCATAGCCGACCAAGCGCGACTCATCTGGCATCTCAAGTCTCAGTAGCCCGTCGTAAGACACGTTCCACGGGTCCGGACCAAGGATAGATCCCTGGGCAACACCCAATGTAACCGCCATCCTTCGTTGGCCCTGTGTCGTGTCATAGAGCAGGCTTCGGTCCTTTAGGTAGTCCCTCAAAAGCCGCATTAGATATTCTGGAACTTGAAAAGAGTTTTCCAGCGTATCCAGAATATCCACCCATCTAGCGGAGTTGAAGGCATTCCTGACGTCGAGTGTCACCAACAGGACGATCCGTCGCTTGGTGCGACTATATGCCTCTGCCTTTTGGACCGCGTTCACCACCTCTGCAATCGCATCAATGGTAGAACGTCCTGCTCTAAAGCCGTACTGCCGAGGAGATAGGTCCCCAGCAGCACGAATCGCGTCAGTGAGTCTTCCCTTGATGAGTTTCTCTAGCACTTTCCCAGCCGTGTCTAGCATGCATAACGGGCGGTATGCAGACGGCGATTCGGGATTTCCCTTCCCCTTGCTGACCAGCACGAGCCTCGCCACCTTCCATCGTACCGGGAAAACCCCGTCCCGTAGGCAAGCGTTGAATGTGCTGAGCAGCAAGTCAGGACAATGGTGATAGACGAGCTGCAAAACCTCAGCTGGAACACCATCTGGACCTGGAGCCTTCCTTGCCTTCAGGGAGAGGACTGCCTCCTCCAGTTCCAGCTGTGTGAAGAGTGGGCACTCGACTGCTGTTTCACCATGGACAGCGTCAACACGGACGGGACGGGCGGGGAAGAGTCCCCGCACTATCGCGTCCATCTTTTCCGCGTCATGTATACAAGGCTTCCGTAGGGCACCAAGTTTCCCCATGACCAGCTTGTAACCTAGGCCCCACGGATCCCTATTTACATCGTCCACGAGGTCTTGCCAGCATCGGGCCTTGCTCTTGTTAATAAGCTTGCGAAGATATTTCCTGCCGGACCTGTATGCTGCTAGCCTAGTGTCTGCCTCCTCCCGTGTTCGCGCCCGCTGGGCCTCTCGCCGAAGTTTGTGACACTCGCTTCTTTGTTCGGCGATCTCGTTTGACCACCAGTATACTGGAGGCTTACCATGTCGGGGTCTCCGGCGGGCCATGGAAGACTCGCAAGCAGCTATGATGGTACTCATAGTTGAGTTCACAAAGTCCTTGGCTGTAGGCCCTCCACACCCTGGCGGAGCTCCCAGCAACGGTGCGCCTGCCGTAAGCGCGTCAGTGAACTTCTCGACGTCCATCCTCCCAGTCCTCCATCCGAGGATTGAAGTTTGGGCATATGCACGCAGAGTGGCACCGTCGTGAATCTCAACAGCTATATACTGGTGATCACTAGCCGAGTAGTCCTCTAGTACTCGCCAGTTGTGTACTCTAGGTACCAGGGACTCCGAAGCGAGTGTCACATCGGGTATGGTTCCTACGCAACCCCAGCGGCGGAAAGTAGGGGTGTTGCCAGTATTTAGGACAAAAAGCGCTGTTCTGGCCGCCATGTCCAAGATTTGCTTTCCCCTTGGGTCGGATTGTGGCATACCCCATTCGATGGCTCTAGCGTTGAAGTCTCCCCCGACCAGCATGTGGCCCTCTGTGTTCGAGACAGCGTCCTCCAGGGCATCGAGTTTGGTTCGAAAGGATCGCATTGCCTCGTTAGGTGTCAGATAAACACTGAAATATGTTATCCCTGAACACCGCACCCACACAAAACCTTCCCCGCGTCCATGGCCCTGCACCTGAAGGCGGGCGCTGTCCGAACCCAGATGGCCGAGGTACCAGTTTTGTCAGGGTACCACGCTTGCGAGTCCTTGTTATGATATTGCTCGCTCAGCAACAGGAGGTCAGCTTTCTTATCCCTCGCAAACTGCTCAAGTAGGTCCTGGGCGTTTGTGCTTCGGTGCAAATTGACCTGCAGGATACGGATCATTTGAGTATCGATTTGGCTTTAGTTAGGGCCTCCTTGAAAACCCGGCATCTCCCTGTCCCCGGCTCATGTTTGAGGTCGCCGTGTGCTAGCTTAGCGTCCTTGCAAAGAATGCATTTTGCCTCGTTCGTGCACTCCTTCCTTTTGTGTCCCGTTTCACCACATTTGTAGCACAGAGATCTCCTGTCGGGTCCCCTACAGCCATACGCGGTGTGTCCGTATTCGAGGCATCTGAAGCAGCGGATAGGGATCGCTCTTCTCCGTATCCTGCAGATCACCCAACCTATCTTAATTTTGCCCTTCGCCAGGATTTGCTGGGCGTCTTTATCAGCTAGTTCGACAATAGCCATGCGTTGCCCCCTTGTGTTTTCACGCGTCAATCTTGCCTTGACTTCGCTTAAGCTGGGGAACTCCCTCCTAATGGCATCCTCTACTTCAGCTTTGTCCGTGACGCAGTCGAGGTCCCTGATTTCCAGGGTGGCCATTGATTCGAGCGAGGCAACCGTTGCCGCATCTCCAAGAACTTTTTGAACCGCGTCACGGAATGCATCTTTGTTTGTGGCCTCTGGCCCGAATTCCACCAGCAAGCCGCCGGTCCGGGTTGGTCGAACTGCTTTGATGGCAGTTTTGGTGACGTCTGGCTTGACCGCTCCTTTAATTTCACGGAGGACATCTGCGTAGGTTCGGCCCTTAGTGGGTTTAATAAGCAGTGCCTCTCGCAAGGGTTTGTGCCGCGGTTTGCTTTTTGTTTTCTGCGGTATAGCGGGGGGCTCCTTGTTCTCTTCGTGGTTGAGCTCTTTGTCTTTTTTTTCTAGGAGTAGCTTTTTGGCCGCTTTTTTCGCTGCCTTGTTTCGCACCACATGGAACTCCTCGCCTGGAGTGTCAACTTCGTTTATGGTCTCATCCTTCCTCCTTTTCTCACAGTCGCCTTCAATTGGGCTACCCGCCATTCTTTTGCTGCTGCTAGGACCCACTGATGCCTCGAGGGAGAGCGTGTCTTTTTGGTGCTTCTCGGCTGCAAGCCACCTCCGCCTGTAGTGCGTTATGCGGCCAAAAAGCTCCTCCAGTTCAAGAATGCCATTCTTGACACTCTTGCCTATGTTTTTCTGCACTTCGCAGGCAGCCCTCAGTTGTTTGACGATATTCCCCGCTTTCCGAGTAAGCCGCTCCTCTTCGGCGCGGTCAAGGGCGATTGTGTTATTTGGCGCCACCTCTTGGGAGAGGCCCCCGTTTCCTAGCCCTTTTGCTTCTATCGCTTGGATCGCGTTTGAAGTGGCGTCGGCCAACGGCAAAACTTCTCCCTCCCCCAGTCTTACACTAGCCTCCGTTGGTGTCGCAACTTGATCCGGATTGTGTACGTCTTGCACTGGGCGCTCCGGGGTGCGCATAGTCCTTCTACTGCGCCCAAAGGCTGCAATGATGCCAGGTTGCACAACGCACTCTGCCTTCTTTCGTTCGTTAGTCCGTCTGTGGTCTGTCTCCGATGATTTAACCTGTGGTGTTGACTTTAACAGTGTTTCTGGGGTTTGCTGCCCCCCCCCGCAATCGGTGACTTGTTTTATCGGTGTTCTTGCCAACAGCGGTTTTTGCCTGAAAGGGTTCTCCGTGCTAGCGTCCTGTTTGCTTGTGGTTTCATTTGTTTGCTCCATTTTATTGGGTCCCCCCTCGGAGCCGCTATCTCCGTTCGTGTGTGTAGTCGCCTTTTTGGTCCCATGGTTATCTTTGCAAAGCAGGGAGGCCATGCGAGGGTTGGCACAAGCCCTTATGGGGACAAGTGCTCAGAGCCAGACCAGCGCTAATCGGGAGTCCGTCTCAACCGAACCTACACCACCAACCCAATGGTGCGAACTTCGAACGTACTCCGAGGCCTGCCAAGGTTTTACCGGGACGGAGACGGTATGATAGTTGAATTGGAGCCGTTCACACACGAGTTTCACCTCGGCGCTACTGTGCAAAGCAACTAGGTCCAAACCATCACATCCGCCAGCCCAAAGCGTCAATTCCAGTTCGTTGTCCAAAGCGTAATCCAGATACAATAAGAGGGAACCTCACGGCACCCCCCATATCTTCGGGTCCGTGGGGGCGGCACTCCCCAAAGAATGCTAGCCTCCAAGAATGTTCTTGTCGACCGGCTTTCTCCCTGCGGGAATTTCCTCGGGTACGTGGGGGCGGAACTCCCCAAAGAATGCTAGCCTCCAAGAGTGGTCTTGTCGACCGGCATTCCCCCTGCGGAGTTTCCTCGGGTACGTGGGGGCGGAACTCCCCAAAGAATGCTAGCCTCCAAGAGAGCTCTTGTCGACCGGCATTCCCCCTGCGGGGGGGCGATATTGGACAGCGGTTCCCAGTTACACATCATGACAGAGAGACTCGCCCAGCAGCTTCGTTTACGACGAGACAAAACTGATGTGGCTATTAGTGGAATTTGTATGACGACATCCCGATGTATTTGGAAAACCTTTGCCACCGTGCAATCACTACAAAACGATTTCAATTCATTGCTAGAGTTTTTCATCGTACCAAATTTCGTTGGATTGCAGCCATTGCAAAGGATCAATACATCAGACTGGAATATTCCTAAGAACACTCCACTAGCAGACCCTCAATTCGACATACCTCGGAAAGTTGATATTTTGATTGGTGTTGCCTTGTTTTTCAAATTACTTGCTGTTGGACAGATTGATTTAGATGTTAATCGGCCTATCGTGCAGAAAACTCTTTTCGGCTGGGTGGTTTCGGGGCCATCCAGTACTTCATACAACTCACTCAGTGCAAACATTAGTGCCGACAGTAACAGTAAACCATGCGAACAAAATTTAAATAATATCGTCACTAAATTTTGGGAGCTAGACCACTGTAATAGCGAAATAGACAAAAGGTCAGCTGAGGAGATTGCTTGTGAAAAACACTTTCGTGTCAATACAATTCGTGATGCAAACGGTCGGTTCGTTGTGAGATCACCATTAAAGCAAGATGCGTCAGTGCTTGGTGACACATACGAAATCGCATTAAAACGATTTTATAGCCTTGAAAGAAAACTTGAGAAATGCCGTGAATTACGCGTCAGTTACTACGATTTTATGAATCAATATTTATCGTTGGGACATATGGAGGAAGTCATTGATTCACAGTGTGTGTTACACAAACTTCATTATGTCCTCCCCCATCATTGTGTTGTAAAGAATTATGGCAGCAGCACTAAATTACGCGTAGTCTTTGATGGTTCTGCGAAATCCTCCAGCGGTGTATCCTTAAACGATATTCTAATAGTAGGACCCACAGTTCAAGATGACCTATTTTCGAGCAACTTATTGACTGGAAGTGATGACTTGGATGCAGCTGCAAAGATCAGAAACGAAGTTACCAATATTCTACTATCAGGCGGCTTCCCCTTAAAAAATGCGCATCAAATGCACCATCGTTGCTAGAAAAAATCGATGAAAATGACAAGGAAGTAATGACTCGACTAGATGACAAGGATTTCATCGAAACTCTTGGCCTAGCCTGGAACCTAACTGCCGATAAATTTCTGATTACATATCACTCGCCAGAAATACGAAGTTCTGTGACCAAAAGAATAGTGTTGTCGGAGACTGCTCGGTTCTTCGATCCATTAGGATTACTCAGCCCAGTGATTGTTACTCTTTCTACAGGAGTTGTGGAAGCTTAATATTGATTGGGACGAAAGCTTACCCATCGAAATGCAAACAAGATGGCAGTCCATTCGCTCGGATATGGCCAAGGTCAACAACTTTAGTAGTAAGTTTGTTTGTCGAATTCCAGCCTTCAAATCCATGGATTCGCCGATGCCAGTCTACGCGCTTATGGAGCTTGTGTATATATTCGAAGTGAAACTCCTGATAAGAAAGTATCGACGAACCTGCTTTGTTCAAAATCCCGTGTAGCTCCATTGAAAACTACCACGATACCGCGTCTAGAGCTCTGTGCAGCCCTAATACTTTGCGAGCTCATAAAACGTGCTACGAAGATTATCTCCCGTGAGCTCACGGATGTCGTGTGTTGGAGTGACTCACAAATCGTGTTAGCCTGGCTAAGTGCACCTTCGTACCAATGGTCCACATTTGTAGCCAATCGTGTGTCCAAAATTCAAGCTGTTACATCCGTTACATGGCGCTATGTTCCAACGCAGCATAACCCGGCAGATTTGATCTCATGAGGCGCTAAATCAGAAAGTCCACAAGGGTGAAACTTATGGCTGCATGGTCCTAGCTTTTTATCCGCATCGTCATCACAATAGCCATATCATGGAAAGGTTCCAGATCAAATCGATGTTCCAGAATATCGCAAGCTGAACTTCACAATCTTGTCGTCTTATGCAGTGGAAGACCTAGTTAAGGACACAAAATATATTAACTCATACTGAAAAACTCTTTACGTATTTGGATACGTTAATCGATATCTCAAATCATTGCGGTTGCGAGCACGTAGTTCAACGAAACCTAGCTTTGCGTTACGAAGCTTTACGGTGTCAGAGTTAGAAGAAGCAGTCACGGTTATCGTTCGTTGCATGCAATGAGTATATTTTAATCGTGTCTATACTGACCTCCTTAAGGGTGCATCCGTAAATGCGAGAAGTCGAATTTTACCTCTACGTCCTTTCCTTGATGGAAATGGAGTTATTCGAGTCGGTGGACGTATTACGAAATCTGATCTACCCTTTGATGCGCGCCATCAAATGCTTCTTCCACAAGCGCATCCCTTTACAAACGCATTGTTAACCTTCTTGCATGTTAACAACTCACATGCTGGCTGCCATACCTTGGTAAACATTTTTCGGCAAAAGTTTTGGTTGATCAACGTAAAGTTGGAGGCTAAACGAGTTATTCATCAGTGCACGATATGCTTTCAAGCGAAGCCTCGCTTCTTTCAGCAAATAATGGGAAACCTCCCATCGGATAGGCTGAAAGTATCACATCCCTTTGCGGTTACCGGTGTAAATTTTTGTGTACCGTTTTTCATGCGAGCTCAACTAAAAAGAAGATCTCCAATCAAAGGCTACTTATCGGTTTTTATATGTTTCGCTACCAAGGCTGTATATTTTAAACTCGTTTCAGATTTATCGACAGCAGCATTCATTTTATGCCTTGAACGATTCTTCACTCGCAGGGGAAAATGCAACAAGCTATACTCGGACAACGCTACTAATTTTATCGGTGCCAATAACCAGTTGCGAGAGTTAAGAAAACTTTTCTCAACTCAATCACATATTGACCAAGTCCAGCAAACTTGCATTGGATGGTGTTTCATCCCACCACGCTCCCCACACTTTGGTGGCTTGTGGGAGGCGGCGGTGAAGAAGGCAAAATTTCACCTTACCAGAGCAGTCGCCAATGCATTGCTAACCCACGAACAAATGCTTACGGTTATCTATCAACCGGAGGCGATCGTTAATTCTCGACCTATCACGGAGATGTCATCAGATCCAACTGATTTGGAAGCCCTCACACCCGCACATTTCTTGATTGGACGACCAATTACAAGCTTACCCAAACCAATCATCACGCAACTTAAATTCGATTCTTTGGACAACTTTCGAAAAATATCCTTCATCCAGCAATCCTTTTGGACTCAATGGCGCAACGACTATCTTCACCTATTGCAGTCGCAATATAAGTGGACCTCAGTCAATAACAATGCCAAGGTTAACCAACTTGTATTAATGAAAGATGAAAATCTTCCACCTATGAAGTAGCCTCTCGCCAGAATTATCGATGTGACACGCGGCGAAGATGATAAGGTTCGAGTTGCTACAGTACGTACAGCTCCGGGAATCTTCAACCGGGCCATCGTGAAGCTATGTCTATTGCCTATCGAATGATTGGATGAAAACAGAAGTTTTCATGGTGGGGAAGATGTTCAGTCTTCTCATGACAAAGCAGCGGCGAGCAATACTATTATAGTTCCAGCCTCATACACATACACACATACATATAATTTTGCATCATGTACAAGCTACTCTCAGTACTGGCATCACCCCAGTACATACTTACGACAACAGTCAATCTTTTTTTATCGGGAGTGATGCTAATACTGCGATTAGTCTTCCCTTTGTTCAAATTTGTATTTATCATAGTGCGGACATTGGCAATTTACCCTTTTTGTTTGTAGCGTTTTTCTCGGCCTTTGTTCCAGTAGCATTATCGATTTAACTTTAAATAAATTCTCGAAACAAATTTCAAAAACGCTTGAAATTTCTACAACGAGTATATATATATATATATATATATATATATATATATATATATATATATATATATATATATATATATATATATATATATATATATATATATATATGTATATATATATATAAATATATATATATATATATATATATATATATATATATATATATATATATATATATATATATATATATATATACGAGTATATATTTTGAATGGGCTTTAAATATATTTGATTGTATTCCAGCATTCACCGATCTCAATTGCTGCATCGTCCTTTGTCCAGATATCGCTTCAATCATTCCTGAATCACTTCTTTGAAGTGACAAACGAAATGATCATTAATTTCTAATATGGATTCAAAATGAATTCTTGCTCTCAATTGTCAACATAAAAAAACGAAGTGGAAAACTTTAAGATCTTATTTCGAATGAAATTCAATACTCAAATCCATTCTCGTACTCCAATTCTTAAAAGAAAACATTCCATCATAAGCACACTTCGATTCAAGAATTTCCATCAACAACCTCTATGTCTTGAGTTGAAAGTAGAAATAAACTATCGACATTATTGAAAGATTTCTTAGTATTTTCCTTTATTTCTTATTTTCTTCCTTTCAATTTAATGGTCTCACGTAGCGCTGGGACAACATCAATGCTGGTTTCTCGTTCGAATCAGTAAAAATCTAATTTCCTTTTTGTATCAACACTCAAGACTCGATTGCTTTCTTGTTTGTTCAAGGAGTGCATTAAGGATGCGGAAAAGTAAAGAAATTGTGTTCAATCGATATTTGTATGCTTTTACTCGTATGGATAGGTTAAGTACGGGTGCGAATAGTTTTTACAGGATTATGTCAGTGTGCAAAACAATTCACAGTATCTCAAATAATGATCACTTTGATTGTAGCCGTTTCGCAAGAAACACATAAAAACAACCTCTTTATGCTTTAAGATTGAAATACGAGCGAATGATTTATTCTAAAGCAAAAATCAATGTTTTTCTACATATGTGAAGTATGTGCGAAAAAAAACTGAATAAACAAGGCAAGGAACACCACTTTTTGTTTTCCAGTATGTCTCAAAGCTATTTGCGTGCCTGTCATTAATATTTTAAAAAGAGCCTGAAAATACTGGTATTAGGGGCACGCGTTACCAAGCCGACAGGTTCGGGATGTATCCAAAAAGTAAGGTTGTACAACTTAATAACCGGAATTTGACGCTAGATGTCCGTACTACAAAAATCGTGAAAGCTCGAGCTTTATGTACATGTCATTTTGAAGGTACATTTGACAACTATCAAAATCAGTCAACAAAACAATTTTATCTTGTGTGTTTCATTATTATTTTTCACGATGAATAACTTCGAAAATCAGAGAAAAAGACTGCATTTGCGGGAGGCTCTGTTGGGTCATTTTTTTCAAAGAAAACTGCTGCGGAAAGTCATCGCTTGCTTTAAAAGTTTATGGCGACGATGCTTAAGCGAAAATAGAGTGTTTTGAAGGGTTTCAACGCTTCAAAAGTGCCGATTTTGACATCAAAGACAAAGAACGCCCAGGACAGCCAAAAAAGTTTGAAGACGAAGAATTGGAGACGCTACTCGATGAGGATTCGTGTCAAACGCAATATGAACTTGCCAAATCGTTGGGAGTGACTCAGCAAGCCATTCAGAAGCAAAGTTATTGGTTCCCCTATGAGTTGAAGCCGAGAAACGTTGAACGGCGCTTCTGTATGTCTGAAATACTGCTTGAGCGCCATAAAAAGAACTCATTTTTGCATCAGATCGTGACTGGAGATGAAAAATGGATCCATTGTGACAATCCCAAGTGCAAAAACTCATACGTGACGCCCAGGCAACCAGCCAAATCAACGACAAAGCCAAATATCAGTGGCGCCAAGGTTATGCTGTGTATTTGGTGGGATCAGAAGGGGCCGTTATATTATGAGTTGTTGAAATCGGGCCTAACAATCACAGATGACCTGTACCAAACACAATTAATACGTTTGAAGCGTGCCATCATCGAAAAACGCCCGGAATATGCGACCAGACACGAGGCTATAATTTTTCATCAAGACAACGCCCGGCGACATGTTGCAAGACCCGTGATAAACTATTTGGAATATAGTGGATGGTAAGTTTTGGCCCGCCCGCCTTATAGTCTGGACCTTGCTCCGTCTGACTTTCATTTATTTCGCTCGATGCAAAACGCCCTCACCGGAATACGCTTCACTTCAGAGCAAGGCATCCGAAATTCGACAGATTCGTTTTTGGCCTACAAGCCGGCGCAATTTTATTGGGATGGAATTCATAAATTGCCTGAAGGATTGGCAAATGTTGTAGCTTGCGATGGACAATACTCCAAATAAAATATATTGTAAGGTTTATTCAAATTTCGCTAAAAAGATTCCGGTTATTAGGTTGTACACCAATATGTTGGTATACTCGTCACGAACAAATACTATATGTACAGTTTCAGCTATATAATATGTTAAATTTGTTTGTGAGATTCATAATGGTTAGAAGTGTTATGCGTGCTTGGCGACTTTGTGGTATCGAAAAACATGGGTCCAGGAATTTGCATCAAATTTGGGTAAAAATGAAATTAAGTGCTCCATAATACTTGAAATGTTGACAGTGGCATACGGTGAAACTGTGTAAAAAACAATGTTTACAAGTGGTACAAACTCTTCCAAGATGGCCAGGAAGATGCTAATGATGAGCCTCGCTCTGGACGCCCAAGCACGTCAACAACGATGAAAACGGTCAAGGAGTGTTGTTTTGGAAAACCATCGAATCACTATCAGAGAAGTTGCTGAGGATGTTGGCATATCGGTTGGTTCATGCCATGAAATTTTTCTAACATTTGGGCATGAGACATGTGTCAGCGAAGTTTGTACTGAATCTGCTTAATTTTGACCAAAAGAATCGTCGCATGAGCATCGCTCATGAGACGTCAATGGTGATCCTGATTTGCTCAAAAGGGTCATAACTGGTGACAAATCGCCGAATTTGGCCCCATGTGACTTTTTCTTGTTCCCAAAACTAAAGAGACCTATGAAAGAATGGAGATTTGCAACGATTGAGGAGGTAAAGACTGCGTTGCGAGAGGAGCTCAAGGCTATACCGAAAAGTGCTTATGAGAAGTACTTCGAGGATTGGAAAGAGCATTGGCACAAATGTATTGATTACTTTGAAGGGTACAACATAAATATTGACGAATAAATAATTATTTTTCCCTTAAAATGCACGGTCACTATACTTTTTGAACACACTTCGTATGCCTCTTATTTAGACATTTATTCATCATCAATTACTTCGTTTTCTACAGGCTGATTCAAGTTGTTCCTGCTTTTAGGATTTTGTACTTAAATATGAATTCGATTTGAACATGACCTGTCTCAGATTGTCCGTCTGTCTGTCTGTCGATCGCGATCATTTTTCCCTTGAGCTAAAGATGCTAAACTTAGTGAAAATGTAGAAATGATGACGGAATCAATAGTTTGTTTTTTTTCAAACGTAGTCGAGTCGAGTTTCATGTGAGAGATCTTCAGGAGTAGGAAAACACAGGCAATTTTTTTGAGTGAAGGATTCGATTATAAAATTAATGTTGCCATGTCCAAACAATTTGCGAGCTACAGTCGCAATTGTTGTCGCAACTATTAATAAAATCATGATCAAGAAACGAATGTACTCGAAAGCACAAGAATCGACCAAACATGACCAATATCTGAAAGTGACGTCACTGCGAGGTATTTAGAATTGCTCGAATATTCGCCAGAGCATTCGCCAATATACAAGAAATGTATTGAATGACTAGGGACCCTATATAAAGCCGAGCTGAATGAATGGGGAGGAATAGTAAAAACGCAATAGTAAGAACTGCGATAAAAGTGGAGCGCGAATTAAAGTCGATATTGATTGATAGTGAAGTGATTTTCGTGATACAGACAGTGGGAATATAAATTGATAGACAGTGGAAATTAGATTAAAATGCAATTTGTATAAAAGTTAAATTAATGATTGTGCATTCTCAGTAAATAAACTCTTTTAACTGAATTTAAAAAACACTGTGTTTTCACTTTCTCGAAACATTAAAATTATCGGCCGCGAACTATAACAGGCGCGACAATATTATTATTATTATTGAAGCGTGCAAACTTTTTCAACTTAGGCAGTATCATTGTAGAGAGCAATTTGTTCAAAATACGCTGTCTGTAACTTGACAATTGATTCCAAATAAATATTTAATCACTCAAAACTGTAACTAGGTTTGAATATGTATTTTCAAGAACCAAATGTCTATTTTTAATTGCTCCTGTCACTAGTTGTCAAAAATTAATAATTTTTCAAAGCGTGAAAATTAATTTTTATTGGAAAAGACTGATCATATCGTCAATACATAAGGAAGGGCGAATATCTCAAGACAACTTAGGGACTACTGGTATAGAGGAGCTCGACGTTTTTCTATCATTGGGGGAAACCACAAAAATGTTAGATAGTAAGTGGGCAAACATTACCACGAAAAGAAAATATGGTCAAGAAGACTCTACAAATGGCAGATGTAAATTACAAATTAGCCAATAATGAAGGAAGTAATAGATCCTGAAAAGAAAACGGTGGTTTGAAGCTACGGTTGAAGTCTGTTAAAGAGCTAGTCAAGAAAACCATCAAGATTCAAAAGCGGTGGTAGCAAAAACCAATCTAATAGGAAAAGAAGATGAATATCGAAAGATATTTTAAAAGCTGGTGGCAGGTAAAACCATTTTTCAATACTGAAAGGACTGACCGAAGGTATTCAATTTGGAGAAGATGGGAAAGTTAATTTTGATGACGAGCTAACGTAAATTTTATCCAATATTTAAATTAAAAAATAAACCCAAGGACAAAAAAAAAACCGTGATTCTCCTGGTTCCTTGGTTAAGCCAACAAAAAGGCAGAAAAAGTTCTGCCAGTGAATGCATTTGGGCAAAGCCATAAAATATGGTTCAACTATTGGCAGCCGGAGATAAGCTAACCAATTTTGAAATCAAAATCTTAAATGCAGATAATATAGCAATTAAAATGAAACCATTGGCTGAATTACACTCAGCCAAAAATGCGCTGAAATCTGGGGGTTAAGAACTGCACCTATACTCCAAAAATTGTAAAAAAATAAAAAATCCTGTTGAAGGCTCTGGACTGCAAATAAGCTACGGTCAATCTCCTTCAAATACACAAACAAACTGCACCAAAAATTGATTTTATTTTAGTCAACAAATTTGCAACAAGGGGATCAACCACCGAAACGAAAAATTCACCGCTTTATTTTGTGCGAATTTCTAAAAAAAGTAGTCCAAGTGCCCTTAAAAATATGTAGTACTTGAATTTGAGAACGATGATGCGGGAGCGCCTCTAGAAAAGAGAAGTCAACTAGTGTTACCAGTATCAATAATTTGCTGTTTGGCCTCCAAAATCGCCATGCACTATTGGAGCGTTAAGTGGAAAGAAATTCATGCCCCTGGTGAGTGTAATCTGGCTCAGATGAAGCCGCAAGAAAAGTTGAACTGCGTCATCTGTGGTGCAATCGGTCCCCTCACCAAAGATGTCCCCTATATCAAGATACAAAAGTTACATTTATTCCAAAACAAAGGCAAGTTCAACATGGTTTGATACCTTCCAACCACATCAAGCTCGGGTATGATTTACACTCGCTGCTAGCGGAGCTTCAGACAATACTGTACACAACGATAAGCTACTTGCTCAAATCAGCCAACAATTTAATTCTTTATCGGGAAAAAATCAACAAACGAAATTGGAAAATTAACTTTGTTTTCAATGTTTAGACCTTTCAAAAATCTCAAAATTACTTGCCATTCAGCCTCATTCCCATAGATGGCCTTCGTCTCGTTTCGATCAATGTCAACTCCATTGTTGATCTACATTGATGTGACTATCTTTTTGAATTCACCCATCCACGACAATTCATGGCAACCAATGATGTCTCGGAGGATGGAAGTTACGTTAGATATTGCCCAGAGATTCATCCTTGGTCTAGACCTGTGGAACGTGTTTTACGATAGGCTACTGCGACTGGAGATGCCAGATGAGTTGCGCTTAATTGGCTATGTGGATGATGTTGCGGCACAAGTCACTGAACGTAGCGCTTGAACAAGCACAACTTGGGCGAAGTGTGCTAACGCGCCGAGTAAGGAACTGGATGACTGCTCGTGGGTTCTGTCTAGAACTGGAGAAAAATAAACGGGACATCTTGACAAAAACAGAATCCCTAGAGTCAGGAGGATCAGACACACTGATTGAATCAAAGCTAGCGGCGCAGTGCCTGAGACCACTGATAGACTCGAAGATGAGTTTCTCTGAGGAAAGCAGGGCAACGGCTGAGAAGGCTAATTTGAGAGTATCGGCTCTGAGTTAACTTATGGCCAACGTAGAGGCATTTAATTCATCCAGAAGACGCCTCTTGATGAACGCTTTAGGGTAAATGCTACTTTATGGAGCAGAAATATTGGGTGGCGCTCTCAGTCAGGAGGTACCCCGGAAACGCTTGGCCAGGTACAGAGAAGAAGAGCACTGAAGATTGCATTTTCATATCCAACAATCTCTGATTCAGCGGAGAGATTTATTGCAGGCATGATACCTGTCAAAGCAGGAACGCGAGGAAGATGGTTGCCCGTGAGGAGAGACAACGCTCATTCAACGATTGGCAGCAGTCTTGTGTGGAACGCACGAAAGGAAGGTGGACTGCGTGGCTCATACCAGATCTGAGACCATGGCTTGATCATGGGTATGGTAAGACTAGCTTCTATCCGATCCAGCTCTTGGGCGGGCGGTGGGTTTTCAGTCTTACCTGAAGATTGATCGTTCATAGTCCCCCAATTGTCGGTTTTGCCCAAGAGAGGAAGATTATGCTTTCCACATATTTTTTGCGTACAAAAATGGGATGAGCTGCGTCGGGACCTGTACGGGGACATGAGAGAGCTTACCTCGGATAGTATAGTCACCATGATGCTTGGATTGGTTGCCAAACAGAACGATGTGGCACATTATGCTCGGGCAGTCTTAAAAGATAAAAGGTGTGATAACTTACCGCTTGGTCTTGGAGAAGGATCACAACCCTAACCGGAAGTTAACACGTATCTGAATAACAGATCTCATTCAGGGATCCACCGTCAGACTTCTTGAGGGTACGATTCGCAACCTGGCAGCTTGCTTTGCATCGGAATGGAACTGGGGTTGAACAAATTAGTGATTAGTGAATGGACTCTTCCATCATTTTGGTTCTGGGGTTTGCGCCGGTGTGGGGATTAAAATTACCAACGAATAAAAAGTAATCGGTTTGTTGTTGGGGGGTGAACATCGTGGGAGTCTAAACGTGACTTATAATATTTCGATCAGGTGATCTGTTGTCCACTTTGTTTCGCGTCTTACATCAACTATCGCGCAATGTCATGAATGACGAATCGCAACTATTAACAAGTTGGGTAAACATACCTACGCTCATGTCAGAAGGGTTTTGTATTCAATTTACAAAATACAGTCACCAGATCGAATAAAATCAAGAAACATGTCAAAAACAATTTTATTGGAGAAAATATGAAATTCGAAGATCATACTATTATTAACAAAGTTGAACGAATTTCGACTTCTGGGGTTTTAGTTATGGTTATACTCATAAATATCTCCCTTGATAATTATTTCAGATGTCCATTCGCGAGGGAGGAAACAAATTTTTCATGTATTTCCCCCCTGTGCCCCCACTGAAGCAAAAACTGACAGTTTAAGAACTGTTTTGAAAAGCTCCCATGAAAAATTTCATTTCATACTCATATTGGCTACCTTTGATGAATTTTTTTTTTCAGGGGCCACTCTCCTGTACTGTTATCATCGATTAATGGCCAATTTTTTCGAATCCTAGAATAGTTACAAAGCCCTTTTGCCAGGAGCTCTCTCCCGCCTTTTTGACTTGTTTCACTTATGGTTATTAATTGTTGGTACTCATCTTCAGTCATCAATTAAATTGAATCAAGTGTTCAAAGCATGCACCTTAAACGTTGAAGCTGGGAAAAACTAACTCAAAATTATTCAACCTTCGCATTTAAAACAGCCACCATTTTGTTTTACGATTACTAATACCACTAGCTGAACTGATTCTCAAAGATATATATGATACCTTTCATTCCTGAAATTTTCATGCAAATCCTAGCAAAACTGTAGTGTCTGAGTCGGTAATAAGCGCATGCTGTTCCATAGCCATATGTTGCCATAGTAATAAATGCAGCGCATATTGTTCCATAGTAATACAGGAAAATTCAAACCACTATAGCTTCGTTAATTAATTTCAGGATAGATCCATCTTATAAATTTTTATCTGTGTATTGAGTTTGATTGAATTTAAATTCAAACAAACTCACCCTTAAGGGTACCGTTAAGATTTTATTCAAGAAAACATAAAATCCGTAAATCATACTATTACTAACAAAGTTGAGTGAATTGCGACTTCTCACGTATTTGTTGTTGTTGTACTCATCAAGACCTACATTCTTGATTTTTTTCAGATTTTTCGGATCACAGGTGTCCAATCGCGAGGGGGGGGACACAAATTTTTCGTGTATTTCCCCTCCCTGTGTGCCCCTTGAAGCAAACTTTGCCAAACTAAGACCTGTTTTGAAAAGTTCTCATCAAGACCTTTCATTTGATACCCATATCGGCTACCTTAAATAAAATTTTTTTTCGGGGGTCACTCCCCTATATGGGGAGATCCCCCTTAAATACCTTAAAAGTTTTTTTGTAGTCGAACTTTGAAGAGAACACCACTTTACACCTACATACAAAATTTGATGTTTCTAGCTTAAGTAGTTCCCGAGAAAAAGTGGTGTGACACACGGACGGACGGACGGACGGACGGACAGACAGACAGACGGACAGACAGGACGCGATTTTAGAAGGGTTTTGTAAAATTATTTTACAAAACCCTAAAAATGTGAAGACTGCAGAAAACCAACGTGATTAAAAAATCCCCGTTGGCAGCACCAGCCGGAAAGGTAAATTTCTCGTATGCAGCGTAAGGTTTCGAAAAAGAATTTGGCTTGCCTACTACTGGACTTTTTACTGCAATTTTTGTTGCACCGCATGGGTATTTATTAACATAAAAAGAATCTGCCGCCGTTCGTGTTTGGAGACCCTTAATAGGGAGGAAAATATTTTGCTAATTAAATTGAGTTGAGATCCATACGTGGATAACATATTGAAAATCGGCGGGTAATAAATTGTTATAAACATATAAATACTGATTTCACCCTTCTCACATTTGCTGTTTACACATTTCACAGTGGTTACCACACAAAGGCTTAAATAGCTCAAATAGTTAATTTCAAAAGATTTCCATAACAGTTTAATCAGCACTTGCATTGCCATTATATATACATTTTTGATTCTTTTCTGAACCATCAGGGGCCGTCATTTTGAATTTTTATTGAAAACGGCTGCTAAAAATATTAAGGTGCAAATTTTCGAAGTTTTTATTTGTCATCCGATTTGCATAATTAAATTAATTTAGCTTGTCTTAATAACTTATAATTTAAAGTTCTATCGGAATCTTTTGAGAAACTTGGCTGCTAGAGGGCTACTGAAAAAAAATGTTTGTGTAACCACCCCTGTATGGGGAGACACCCTTAAACACTTAAAATAGTTTCTTACACTGCAAATTTCAAGAGGCACCACTTTTGACCTACGTAGAAAATTTCCTCATTCTAGCTCATGTGGTTTGCGAGAAAACTTGTTGTGACGCACGAAAAAATGGACGGGCAGACAGACAAGTCACGATTTTATAATTTTTTAAGGGTATTTTTAAAAATATTTTACAATATTTGAAAAAAAAATCTGATTTATAAATACTTTCAAATACTACTACACTAATTATTTCAAACTTTGTGTGCTGGGAACTCATCAATCAATGTGCCAAATCTCGTTCAAATCGGAGTTTCACTCTGGACTGGGCAAAATAATAGAATTTTTAGTGGAAATGGCAGCTAAAAATATTAGGTTTTAAATTTTCGACTGTTTTATTTTTGATTCAATTTTAATAATTTTCTGCATAATACAAGAACATAGTACAGAAATCCATAATCTCAAGTTTCATCCAAATCCGCTGGAAAATGTGATCACTAGATACTTATAATTTCTATCTAACTGCTGATGAAAGGTCTTAATGAGAACTTTTCAAAACAGGTCTTAAAATGACAAATTTTGCTTCGAGGGGTGCAGGGGAAGAGGAAATGTACGAAAATTTTGTGTCCCCCCCCACCTTTGACCCGGGAAATCTGAAAAAAATCATGAATGTAGGCCTTTATGAGTACTACAACAACAAATACATCAGAAGTCAAAATTCACTCATCATTGTTAGTAATAGTATGATTTATTGATTTTATGTTTTCTTGAATAAAATCTAAACGGTACCCTTAAATTTAATAAAATTAAGCAAACAGATGACTATTTATAAGATTGATCTTTTCTGAAAATTTCATAAAGATCGATATTACTTAACGAAGTTATAGCGATTTGTATTTTCCTGTATTACTATGGAACAATGTGCCCTGTATTACTATGGAAACATATTGTCGCGTGTTTTCCGTTCGCGGCCAATAATTTTAATGTTCCGGGAAAGTGAAAACGCAATGTCTTTTAATTTAAGTTAAAAGAGTTTATTTTATTTCAAAAGTGCACAATGATCGATTTAACACTTTCACTAATTTTAATTTTCACTATTAAAAATTAAAATTTAACACTTGTCCATAAATTTATTATCGCAATTGTCTTCTAAATTACTTCACTATTACGAAACACACTTTCGCAGTTCTTATCGCGGTCGAATGAATGATGATCCCCCCATTCATTCAGCTCGCCTTTATATAGGGTCTCTACCTATTCACCCATTTCTCGTACGTTGGCGAATGTTCTACCGAGAGGTACCTGGTAGATTCGAGCAAATTTAATGAATGGAGTGACGTCACTTGCAGATGTTGATCATGCTTGTTGGGTTCTCGTGGTTTCGAGTGAATTCGTGTTCTTCATTGTTGTGAAAACAATTGCGACAGTAGCTCGCAGAATTATTTGTACATGTAATTATTTGTACATGTAACAATATGGCTATGGAGCCATATGCGCTTTTTACCGACTTAGACACTACAGCTTTGCTAGGATTTGCATGAAAGTTTCAGGAATGATAGGTATCATGAAGATGAGTACATACGATTGAAACAAGTCGAAGAGGCAGGAGAGAGCTCCTAGCAAAAGGGTTTTGTAACCATTCTAGGATTCGAAAAAATAGGCCATGAATCGATGATTACAGTACCTGAAAAAAATTTCATGAAAGGTAGCCGATATGAGTATCAGATAAAAGTTTTCAAAACAGTTCTTAAACTGGCGCTTTTTGCTTCAATGGGGGCACCGATGAGGGGGGGGGGGAAATATATGAAAAATGTGTTTCCTCCCTCGTGAATGGACACCCGTGATCTAAAAAATCTGAAAAAATTATCAAGCTAGATATTTATGAGTATGACTTTAACAAATACCTCCGAAGTCAAACTTCTTTCAACTTTGTTAATAAAAGTATGATTCTCGATCATGACGTGTTCCTTGATTTTATTCGTTGCTGGTTACTGCATTTTGTAAGTTGAGTACAAAACCCATCTGATATGAGCATAGGTCTGTCTACCCAGCTAGTTTTGTTTTATTATAGAAACCTATAATCTCAGGTTTCTGCTTTAAGCCAGTAGCAATTTGATGACGAAGAGATGAAAGCATGAATAAATTTGTTCGTGGCTTCAATTGGCTTAATTTTGTCGAAATCATTAAAGGGACGAATATTTTCTGCGAAAAAAAATTTGCTTTCTATTTGAAAAACCTTCAGCATTGTATGAAAAACATGCAAAACATTAACATATTAACTTGTGAAAGGAAACACCTACAGATCCTTTTCCACTATGATTTTTTCACGAAGGCACTACACATTTCATTATGAAATCTAAATTAATTTCAAAGTGTCCCACGTTAAATTTACTTGAATCACAAACTGCAATCGAATGTTTAAGCACTTGGAACGAATTTAGATCGCGAACACTTTCCACAGTTTTAATATCGGATAAAATTCGCGACGAAACTTGCAAATTGGCCAATTTGGCGTCCAATTAGCATCAGTCAACTTGACAGACAGTTCGCATGTAGTCAGCTTTTGGAACAAGAAAGTGACCAGCAAGAGGCAGACGGGGAGGAAATGACAGACAGATCGCTTGGAAGAGAGCAGAAACCGGTCGCATGCTCTCTCATGCATTTTATATGAGCTTAGCCAATCCAGTTCTTATTAATCTGAGATTTGGAAATCGGTCGCACTAAACTGTCAATAACGTCATGTGGTTTATTGCTTACTTTTGACTGTCCTTCTGGCTGATTTCCTGCATAAATTTCTAAATTCAACGAGTAGTATATCACAAATGCAAATATGTTATGTTGATTCCATATTCGCCAGGTATACTTCTAATGCAATTAGGAATTAGTGATGAAATCATCAAACTGCTTTTGCAAAGGTGCTTGCCTATCCTGTGCTAATGCTATAGTACCGGAATCAGCATAATATAACCTTAAATCATTGACAATAAAAAAAAACAATCCTTGAGCAATGCCACCAAAGATCCTGTAAGTCTTGTCTGACAGATTTGTACAATCCTGATAGGTAAATTAGACTGATTGTGGCCACTGGTTCAATCATAGAAACTTCTTCATGAGCATATTCATTCGAAAGTATTATTAGCTCGTGTCCGTTGAATCCTTCAATTTTGACTAGAAGAATGATTCTAACCACATCAACTCGTTCACAAACAGATCAAAACATTCTCGCGGAGCTTTAGAATGTTTATTTTGAGGACCTACCTCTGGACTGCCATTCAATAATATATATTTGATTTTTCTATAGTTAATGTCGTTTTTACTCATGTTTTTCAAAGGGAATTTATTGATATTAACAAGATATAAATCAATAATACATTGACTATTTTGTTAGATGACCTTTTGCTATCTTCAGGTAAGCTTAACAATTTCACGTTCGAAGAACCCCCGGTTTTGGGTAGCGACAAATTGGTCCAACTCATTTTTAGTAGGCTGATCGAAATCGAAAATTTCGCCATTCAAATGGTTTTGAAGGGAGCGAAATAAATGATACTCTGATGATGCTACGTCTGGACTGTAAGGTGGATGTGGCATCAATTCCCAATTTAGCTCTACCAATTTTTCACGGGTTATAAAAAATATGTGGGGTCTGGCGTTATCATGATGGAACATCATGCCTTTGCGACGGTCAGTTGGGGACATTTTTCTTCGTTTCTTCATTCAATTTTGATAGCTGACGACAACAGAGATTCAAACCAATAGTTTGTTTTCTTAGATGCAGCTCAAAATAGACTCTACCCTTGTAATACTGCAACACAGAAGGCATAATCTTCTTTTCATGAATATTGGCTTTGGATATCGATTGTGGAGGCTTATCTTGTTTGGTCTTTGTACTACGTTATCGTAAGCAATCCACTTATTAGCGCCCGTTATAATTCTTTTTAGAAATGGGTCGTTTTGGTTACAATTCAGCAAATAGTCGCATACGTTAATGCGTTTGGTGAGGTGGATTTCCTTTAATTTGTGAGGAACCCAAAGGGCTAGTTTGTTTACGTAACCAATTCGAAATTGAATTCGATACTATCTCTCGAGTTGTCATACGCTGGTTAGTATCGATGAACATCTTTATTTTGTTGTCATCAGTAGGGGTTGAACGTACAGTTTTTGGTGCATCTTGCACATTAAAATTTCCAGGACAAAAGCGAGTAAACCAACGCTGACACTGGCGTTAAGTAAGGCTATCTTCATCATAAACTTCGCATGATTTCTTTCGACATTGAATCGCATTTGCGCCCTTTCATTGTCCATTTTCAAGTTTATTTTTAACCAACTTATTGTTTACTAATGATGCTTCGTTTTTGATCGAAGAAAGTATAAAGACTAATCTTTAAAATAGTATATAATAATATAAACCAGCCAATCACTAACATATGAAATATGCAGTTCATGTCATCTATGTATGAGAAACAACGGCATGAATTATCGAACAACACAATGTTTTCACGCCGTGTTCTAATGTTCGAGCTACTAGAATCTGAGACCGTATGGTTCCATGTTTACCTTTATATGCTTTTCCTACCCATTTCGTACACTAGGGGAGACAACGGTTCATCTATTTCAGAACCTGAAGATTTGACGTCATTATCAGTTGAGGCTAATTCTGCCTCAGAATCAGTCTCATAGTATACTCAACTAGTACTCAAACCTCTCATTTACCCTGTGTTGCACACTTTTTGAATTTTCTCAGGGGCACGTCAGCTGATCCGGGGCATGAGAGCTGATCTCATGTTTGGCGCGCTCAAGAAACAAAGCAAAATGCAAATAAAATTTCCGACGCACGTGTTCTTTTACGCATTTCAGAACATGGGAGTGCTGCCACATCCTAATAAAAAACTAAAAGATTGCATGGAACGAATTTGTTTTTCTGCAAAGTTATTGATTTTTTGAGACTTGGTAATCCTGAAATCTCTCATCGAAGCATATGTTTATATTCGCGCCAATCCTCGCATCAGAATTTACCAATCTACCTGCTACCGAAGATTTATGGCTCTCTGTTCGGCTTGTGTTCGAGTTTTTCCGGAGGGGTGATGGAGTTTGGTTACTAGTTGAGTATACTATGATGTCTCTTCAACGGCAAATTATTGTAGGAAGCTATCTGCAATGGCAATGGACACAATGCCAGATCGCATCATTCGATACTAAAATCCTATTTTCTGCTTCAAACTTTCAAAACATCATTTAATATTTTCTTATTTGATTCCAATAGTGAAGCTGTCATTTCCTTGTCTTAGAGTGTTTTGTACATATTGAATAAAAACTATGAATAAATTGCTACTATTCAGCTGAAAGAAAGATAACGACATACTTACGGGAGAAACACACGCCACATACTTGGTGGGGTCTGTGGATATGGATTTGGTGGACAAAAAAGAGGGTGATAAATATTGAACAGTTTGCAAAGTCCAGCTACAGATAACAGTAGCGCACATAATTCAAATTCCAATGAACTACAACGGTTTAATCAGCCGTGTATGTCTGACAGACCCTAGCAGGCATGCGGAGGGTTAAAAGGAAAACCATTATTATACTATTTTAACATGCTGCCATTTTGTTGCAATATCATTAACAACCATTGACAGAATGAAATCTTAAAGATGTTTTTAATTATTCATTTTATCTAGGAATTAGAAGATCCAATTGAAAGTGTAGTGTCTTGTTCGATGGAAAGCTCAAATGGTAGAAAAATTGTACATTGTTTTTGTTGTACTCGGAGAGCTTTCAAATTGCTATTACTTCCGATGCGATTTAACTTTATTGAAACTTCTGGACAATAAGTACCTTTCCTTGAACTACTTTAATTTTAATTTAAAGTACCCGTATGAATTCACAGGAAACAATGTTAGTTTTAAAAACTGTACTCCCGAAATTTTCATGTGAATGCAAACAAGCCTGTATTGTTTGAGTCGATTGGAAGCACATATTTCTCAATAGCCACGTTTTGTTGTTGTAACACCGAAAATTTAAACCACCATAACTTCAAAGTTAAACTCAATGTCAAAAGCGCTTTATTCAATACTAATCGTTATAAATTTTAAAAGAATATAAAGCAAATTCCAAACAATAACAATACAAAAACTTAATGGCCCAAATGACTCTCTAAATTTATACGTTATCAGTTAAACACATTTTATCAAAAAAACACCGCAAATTCAAATTAATCAAGATTATTAGATATTTTATGATTTGATTGGAAAAAGGAGAAAAACCAACCAACACTATTCAAAAATTATTTATAATTTTAACACAACAGTAAACTTTTATCCTACACCTAATATGTTATATCTTTCGTCTTCTTCTTCGTAGCCCTACAGCCCATTTCGAGCCTTCGCTTAGAAATAACACTGTTGAACAAATTTTGAACTTTTTTGTGCCACACGAACTTCAATTATATTTTTTACTTTGATCGATGATTGCTTTTAAAAATAAGTATCTTAAAAAAATTGTTGGCCAAAAATTTGATTTATTAATGTAATTTAAATATTTCGGCAAATAATGACCATCCGAAACAAAAAAGTAAAAAAGTGATTTTATGAATTTACAATTTAAAATTTTCTGTCAAATTTAACTTATAAATTGTCCCTTTTTAACATCCAACAGTAATCGGCCAACATCCTCCCTAATAGCGCTTTTCCATCTGTGAAATGGCCTGATGGAACCTTTCCCCATGCTCATTGCTCACAGCTCCTAAATTCTCAGGAAAAAAATCCAAATGCGAGCCTTAAACAAGTTGGTTAGACAGACCTATGCTCATGTCAGAGGGGTTTTGTACTCAACTTACAAAATGCAATAACCAGCAACAAATAAAATCAAGAAACATGTCAAAGACGATTTTATTGGAGAAAATGTGAAATTCGAGGATCATACTATTATTAACAAAGTTGAAAGAATTTCGACTTCTGAGGTATTTGTTATAGTTATACCCATGTATATCTCCCTTGATAATTTTTTCAGATTTTTTAGATCACGGGTGTCCATTCGCGAGTGAGGGAACACGTTTTTCATGTATTTCCCCCCCTGTGCCCCCACTGAAGCGAAAGCGGTCAGTTTAAGAACTGTTTTGAATAGCTCTCATAAAGAACTTTCAGTTGATACCCATATCGGCTACCTTTCATGAAATTTTTTTTCAGGGGCCACTCCTCTGTACTGTAATCATCGATTCACGGCCTATTTTTTCGAATCCTAGAATGGTTACAAAGCCCTTTTGCTAGGAGCTCTCTCCTGCCTCTGCGACTTTTTTCAATTATATGTACTCATCTTCATGATACCAATCATACCTGCAATTTTCATGCAAATCCTAGCAAAGCTGTAGTGTCAGGGCATATTGTTCCATAGTAATACAGGAAAATTCAAATCGCTATAACTTCGTCAAATACTATTCAATATCTATGAAACTTTCAGAAAATATCAATCTTATTAAAAGTCATTTGCTTATTGAATTTGAGGGTACCGTTTGGATTTTATTCAAGAAAACATAAAATCGATAAATCATACAAACAAAGTTGAGTGAATTTTGACTTCTCATGTATTTGTTGTTATCGTACTCATTAAGGCCTACATTCATGATTTTTACAGATTTTTCGGATTGAAGGTGTCCAATCGCGAGGGGGGGTACGCGAAAAGTTCGTACATTTCCCCTTCCCCTGCCCCCTGGGTACAGATAAGGCAATTTTAAGACTTGTTTTGAAAAGATCTCATTGAGACCTTTCCAATGACACCCTACTCGACTACCAGTGGTGAAAATTTTTTTTTGAGGGGTCACCTCCCTATATGGGGAGACCTCCCTTAAACCCCTTTGAAAAATTTGTCCACCCTTGAACTTTCAAGAAGTCACCACTTCTGACCTTTCCACAAAGTTTCATGGCTGTAGCTTCTATAGTTTCGGAGAAAAAGTGCTGTGACATACAGACGGACGGACGGACGGACGAACAGACGAACAGACGGACACAGGTCGTGATTGCAATAGGGTTTTGTAAAAAATGAACCTTGAGTGACATGTTGCAACACTATGCTTGACAAGCCAACAACAACTCGCAAGCAAATACTTTGTACTTCTCCCTCTTATGACTACCTAGAAAATTCGCAACAACCTTTTTAAAAGATAGCCGTGCTCCTTTTCCTAGATCGTTCAATGTTCCTTCAAGTACACGATCATTTATTAACTTTCTGATTTGAGGTCCAACGAAAAAGCCCTCTTTTATGTTTGCATCACTTATTTTAGGGAATTTTTCTTTTATATACAAAAATCTGCTCCAATTGCGATCCATTCCAGCTGAAGTCCGAATAATAGAGGGACAACTTTGAAATCATCACAGGTTTTGAAAGAATATTTACTATCTTTGATTTTTTCTCATGTTTTCATAGGTTTCTTTCATATTCGCATCATGGGCCAGATGTACAGAAGGAAATACATTTCCGTTACGCAGTATAACTGCCTTTAAGCTAGCTTTAGAAGCATCAATGAGAGGGATTAAATTCGATTTTCGAATTGTTCATCACGCCATTTACATCATTGCAATACTCGTACACCAAGTCTCTATCTTGAGAATAGTACGACCTCAAGAGTTCATGATGATTCCTTATTTTAGTTTCATGATGTTGCAAATTTCATTCTTTTAAACGAGATTCCAAGAGTTCTGACTGCTTTTTTGACAAGTTCAAGTCGTGAACCAAGTCGGACAGGTCTTCTTGAGCTATCAAGTGTGGCTTGTTTTAGATTCATCGTCATCAATGGGCCGCGATTTGCTCGAATAGGAATGCTGTGAATCGTTATCCGTAATAGATGCAGATGTAACTGGTATAGGCAAATTGTCACTATGAAGTACTGGTCTCTAAATTGACTGTAAATGAGGGTAACTCACTGTGTGTTTTTTTAGAATTAATACCTTTTATATCTATAAGACAAAAATAGCAGTCCAAAACGTGATCTTTTGGTTCGGTCCAAATCATGGGTACAGCAAACGGCATAGGACGGGACCATTTCTTCCAATCGCTCAAATTCTTAATACAAGTTATGCAACAAATATGGGGAGCCCAAGATTTGTCTTAATAAGCCACAGGGAAACCAAAATACTGAGGATAGCTCTGCATCACTTTTTTAGTGAAATTTTGCCTTTGTTTTTTGAAAGTTAATTCTCCACAAATATTGTATAACAAAAAGAGTCAGGATCGTTATAACACTTTCTCGGTATATTCAAACAATCACGGCAATTACTTATAAATCACTAAATTTAAACTAATATGAAAATAGTTAATTTAACGACTGTATATTCGCGACCGCTCGTTAGTGTTTATCACCGTAGTACTGGTTATACGAATCAACACATCACAAGAAATCTAAAGCCAATCGAAATAAAACTATTGTTGTATATTAATGAGTGTAGGTCGCAAAAATATTATTAGCCATCAGAGTTCGTGTGGCATGACTAGTATAATTAGAGTATCTCATTGTCATGATCTAATGTATCGGCACTCCACAAGGTAATATGATCATTATCATGCTTTGGCCGTGTGTCTGTCCACCCACTGCAAAACGCTCTGATTTTAAACCAGCACATATCATAACTGAACAGGCTTATAGTCCGTTCAAGAACCACTCGAACTAAATCTCTTTGACACCAACGAAACTTGAACCAGAGACCTTCGGCTTACGGGCTGTTATAACCTAATTCTAATAAAATTCAATCATAAACTTTATCTTTTACTTAAAAAAATCTATCACAATATTCCTAACCCACGCGTTTAATCTTATCACTAAACGTCATATAATGAACATAACATATACCTAACCTATCCCTAATTTTTAACACTAAAAAACAACAACACTAAATGGAGCAATAATGAGCTGAAACTCAAAAACTAAGTAACGACAAACACAAAAACTGGAAATAAACACGAATAATTTAGTCATTGTCATTCAGCCACCAATACCTAGATTGCCCCATCTCAGTTCGACCAGCTTCAACGAATCTAGCAAATGAGTATCTCCATTGGAATTGTTGGTCTCGTGAACTCAAATCCGGAGGATATTTTATCTTCTTATCGGTGGCCAGTCTATATATGTGATATATGACTGGGACGCCGTCAGAATCAAAAACATATCGATTCATGTTCAAATACACGACTGTTTCTGGAGGAACGAAGCCAGTAGCAGGCAAGTCACAATATACCCATCTGTAGGGTGGAAGGGCTGGGAAATCCAATCCATCCAGTTACAGATCTTGCGATATGATTCCGAATAAGTTTCAATATGCAGATATCGACTCTTGTCACTTGAGCAGTTTGATAAATTCTTCTATTCGATATATCATGCTTCGAATTCGTCTCAGGCTTTCTGTACAAACCAGTACATGCACGAAGACATTTCCTTTCGAAAACTCTTAGTTTTTCCATAGTATTAGCACTCTGGTTGTACCAGATCTGACATCCATATGTCAGAACTGGTCTAACCAGGGTCTTGTAACAGATAATTTTGACCTTTTGATCAATGTATCTAGAATGAAATAGTCTTCCCAGGGCCACGACTACTTTTTGTGTCTTACTGAGCATGATTTTGATATGTCCAGTATAATACAGATGCTGATCGAAATGAGCATCGAGGTATCGAACATAGGATTTATGTGGAAGCCACGCTGAACCACCCTCGCCAGGCATGATGTGAAATTCTTTCCAATTACATTTCAGGTCTTGAATGGCCCCCTGCAGCGTTGTGCGAAACAAAATTGTTTCGCACTTCTGCGCATTGATTTTCATTCGCCAATTGTCAGTGTATAGCTGCACATTATTGAATATTTTTTGGAGACTGCTCTGAACTATTGTAGCGTTTTGGTCTGCCGTATAGATTATCAGATCATGAGCAAACGCTAAAAATGATCGCGTTGGCGAGACGTTAAAATCAAAGCCGTTCAATTGCTTGCAAATGAAGATTGAGAAGAGCAGAGGCGCGGTAATTGTTCCCTGCTGTAGACCATTCAAGACCTTGAATTCACGCATTGTTGTCAGATTTCCATCAGTTACAATACACGATTTCCCGTAAAACATGTTGCACATCATAGCGACAAGGTGTCTGGGGAACCTGTCCTGAAGAAGTTTAAGTCCATCTAACTACACCGTATCGAAGGCTTTCTCCATATCAATGAGACACGCTCCAAAACATTCTCTATAATTTAGCAACCAAAAGATGTCTGAGGTTAATTTCGTTATTGCATGTGTGGTCGAATGCCTGGCACGAAACCCAAATTGGATAACTTTTAGGGCATAAAGATTCTTTTCCTTACTTCAAGATCGGAAATACCTTAGACTTTTTCCACTCATTTGGGAAATATGAATTGCTCAACATGTTGTTGAGCAATGTGCAATAATTCCTAATAGCAACCTCAGGCAAATGTCGGAAAACTACATTTGGAATACCATCAGTACCACACGATATCTTGTTAATCATCCTGTGAAATATGAAACACAAGTCTTCATAGCTGACAAAATAATCGATAAGACTCAAGTTCGGTATGAGGTCGGGTGTTAGTGTTTCATTGAAATGAAGAATTGATTAGCCATTGAGGCTTGATTTGAAGTCGGAAACGTTTGCTTCAACGACCTCTGAAAATATTTCATTCCCTCTCTCAGGGTTTGATATATGAACCAATTCAAAATGTGTTCCAATCAGGGAAAGTTTATGCAATCCATCACATATAATCCTGTTTCCATTTCTATTCGGAGTCGTACTATCAATTTCAATACCGGCCCTATCGAGAAGATTTATCTCATCACTAGTGACTTCAAGAGTTGATACTTTCACTCGAGACTTCTTACGGAATATGCTATTCACTTTCGCGAAAAAGCCATCTGGGTCCTGTAGGCTAATACCCCTTAATTTCTCCGCCCATTGATTGCTGACCACACTCCTGAAGTATGAACGAATTAAGTTCCGGACATTCTTCAGGTATAATTTCAACAAAGCCAACGAGGGATGGTTTTAGTCCGAAAATCACCAATAAATATTGTTGACGCGTGTGAGAGGAAGGCTTTTCCATCTTATCAAACTTACAATGGTTGGTGTTACATACGTTTCCACATTGTTTCAATGTTAAATCCTTGGAACTACTTTCTCAATCATTTTCAACGTCAGCTTCTCTAAGTTCGGCAAACAGAGATCTATTTCATCGTCATTTAGATTCCTGTCATTAGAAACCGTTGATCAAGCATGACCATCATCAGAAGGAGGACATTGCTTCTGGTACTCTCGATTAAACTTCTTTTGAAACTTTTCCCAGTCAGTTTTCTTGAAATTCAACCGATGATTTTCATGTGGAACTGGAATGAGGAAGAGATCATCCCTTTGATGATTGATTTCTATTACGATTGCGTTATGCTCGTTATCATAAGGAAGCACCTGAAGTTTCCGTTGAGGACTATTAAAGCTGAGCTCAATTCTTGCGTCAGCAATGCAGAAACCCAAATATGAATTCGTCCTGGGGTATGTTGGGAACTCCGACCCATACAGATTGCACCTGTATTCGATTTGGCTCTCTGTTATCCACGATTTCAGGAATACAACTCTTGAATTATTGGTGGCGTTCAGCGATGATGTATGCTTGGCATTCAGGTTACCAGCAAGAATATAATAAACATGCAGCCTGTTCAATTTGAGTATTTCAAACAAGGGATTGAGCTCCTCCTTGAACTTGAGAACATTTCGACCAGTTGCATAGGCAGACATAACGAAGAGGTTATACCCACCAGGCTAGAGAGATTTTGTAACGGACACTTCAAGAGATTCAAAGCTTTTGAATTCGACTATTTCAATATTTTGGAAACAATAGGGTCTTCTGACCAATAACACTGTTTACCCTATCGTTTCTTGCGAATTGAAAATCCTTGCATGTCATGGAGTGCCATGGATTGAGGTGGGTTTCAGTGAGAAGCATGATGTCAGGCTTTTGGTTAACAATGAATTCAAGGAGATAATCACGTCGATGTATAGTAACAGTGGATTGACGTAGATCGAGATGAGACGAGTCCTTTCCATAAGAATGTGACTGGGTGACAAATTATTTTGAGGCATTTGAAAAACCTAAGCGCTGAAAGACAAGATTAATTTTTGTATCTTGTTTATAGATTCTCTCCGATGAAGAATTTAGTTGCTGGTAAATTTTGAAAAGCAGCTTCTTCTTGCCACTAACATTATTTACCGCATTTTCGGCTGGTCCTCTAGCGGTGAGTGCAAATGATACTCCGGGCTTGATGACGTTCAGAGCTAAGACACTGCGGTGTAATTGTGTTTGCTTTGTGCCAAATTTTACTCTCGCATCTTCATATCGGCAGCATCCTGGATATGATACCGGGTGACCAAAAACACCGCAGTTAACACAGTATAATTTCTCTTTTGGCTCCATCTAAGCCAATTTGCTCACCGGGAGCATGAACGTCCTTGCATTTGACGTATCGATAATGCATGGCGCAGTTCAAATCCTTGATATCGATAACACTGATTCACTTCTCTTTTCTACAAGCGTTCATTCCTCACCACTCGGAAGTTCAAGTATCTTATTGGTTGAAGAGCACTTGGGCTGCCCTTATTTGGAATCAGCACAAAATACAATGGCTTGTTGCAAATGTTTGAACGGAAATCAATTTAATTTCTGGTGGTGCTTCCTAGAGCACCCGAAGAAGATCAACGGTATCTTTTCCGCAGTGAAAGCCCTTCAACAAAAAGGCCTGGTTCTTCTCACTTTTCGATGTACAGGTGAAGTGTGGAACCTCCCCAGAATTTAGAACATTTTTTGCTGATTTGAAATCAACCAGTGATTTTGTTCTGATCGTTAATTTTTTGATATTGACTCTCATAATCTCAAAATTAGTTAATTTATTTTTGGCTACCAATAGCAGAACCATATCCTTTCCGCTTTAACCGAGTCCATTAATTGGCAGAGCTCTCGATGTATCTTTGGAAACTTTTATGAGTAGGACCAGCAGAGCTGCAAGCTGGTTACTTCTGCATATTTTTATTTTTTAAGCGAAGGATGAAATTATCATTGTTATCTTGATTAACATTACCTTCAATGCTTTCTTCAACGTCCATTTCTTGTTGGAGTCCGTTCAGCGCTGCATAGTAGTTTTGGCTGTCGTTAGCGCCTCCAGCAGTTAGTAATTCTTTTGGGATGACTTGTTCGGCAGCTTTCTTTGCCTTAGTTTCCGTATTTATTTGCCTTACCGGTGCTGCATCCTGAGTTTTCTTCGCTCTCTTGTACATATCTTCGAACGTTTTTAGTCGTTGTCTCTCTTGTATTGACGATTTCCGCCAATTTCATATTGGTATTCTCCCCGGTGCCCCCAACGGAGGGAAGCCGTCGGGCTCCTCCATACAGCAGGCCCGAGTTAGTCTTTGGCTTATTTAATTTTGTTGATTTGTCGAAGTAAAATAATATTCGATATGATTTCGTGGGTCGCTTCGACGATAAATGCTATTTCTAAGAAAATCAAAATTTGCTTTTGACTGACTTATAAAAAATTATTTAATTTTTTGAAACAGACTTTTGTGAAAAATTAATCAATTTTAAAAATTAACGACGGGAGGACAGGATTTTTTTGATATTTTCATGGCTTATTGGCCTTATGAATAGACATACAGGTATATATGTAAAATTTAATTGGATTTAAGAGTACCCTCACGATTTTATACAAAAAAAATTGTATTTAAAATTGATAAATCATACTAATACTAATAAAGTTTAGCGAATTCCAACCTCTCAGGTATTTGTCGTTGTTGTAGAAGGGACACGACTTTTTCGTAATCTTCCGCTTCTCCTGCCAATCCTGTCAACGATATTGTAATTTTAATAACAGATATTAAAAAATCTTATCAAGTTCTTTCGTTTGATACTTTTCTCGATTATCTTTGGTGAAAAAAATATTTGAGGGTTCAGATCCTTTAAGATTGTCATTGTGACATATAATCAAACTGCACGCAAAAAAATCGTTCGTGAAGCGAAATTGTTCGGAGTGGTTATCACTTGAATTAAATTGCGATTTGTGCAGTGAAGTGTGAAGGGAGCTGCACTGGACGTTTCAAAAAACTTAATGATAAGTAGTTTTTTTTTGTGGTAGGGAGGTGAATGCTATTTATGCACAGAGTGTGGGACTCCCATGCGCGACTGGACTACCCACTAAACACCTCCCCTGTCAATCTGAGAACCCAGCCTGCAACCGTTTGACACATTACTTCGGGCCAGGTCTCGTTTTGTTACGCCGTGGGGCTTCTTCAAGCTGGGGAGTCCCTTTCCTAGCGGGAGGGGAGAGGGGAAGAGGAAATGCCAGAAGAGCGATCCCCCAGCCCCTGTGCCCCCGGCTGCTGTGATTCCCTTTTATATCAACCGATTCGAGCATCATCGCAACTATATTATCCGGGGTGAGCTCTCCCGTCCCCCTGTAGAGTTCCCTTCGCAGCCTGACCCATTTTGTGCACGCAAAAAATGTGTAACGGGCATTGTCCTCCTGTCCTGGGCAAAACCGACAATCGGGAGACCGTGACTTGCCGATCTTGTGCAGGTAAGACTGAAAACATCCGTGCCAATGATAAGTAGTTAGAGCTACATTTATTCTCTACTAGTTTTGCGACCAGTCTATCCGTCTGTCCGTCCGTCCGTCCGTCCGTGTGTCACAGCAGTTTTTCTCGGAAACTACTTAAGCTAGAAACATCAAATTTTGTGTGTAGGTGTAAAGTGGTGATCTCTTCAAAGTTCAACTACCAAAAATTTTTATAAGGTATTTAAGGGGGGTCTCCCCATATAGGGGAGTGACCCCCGAAAAAAAAATTTCATTGAAGGCAGCCGATATGGGTATCAAATGGAAGGTCTTGATGACAACTTTTCAAAACAGGTCTTAGTTTGGCAAAATTTGCTTCAAGGGGCGCACAGGAAGGGGAAATACACGAAAAATTTGTGTCCCCCCCCCCCCCCCCCCCCGCGCGATTGGACACCTGTGATCCGAAAAATCTGAATAAAATCAGGAATATAGGCCTTGGTAAGTTCAACAACAGCAAATACGTGAGAAGTCGCAATTCCCTCAACTTTGTTAGCAATAGTATGATTTATCGATTTTATGTTTTCTTGAATAAAATCTTAACGGTACCCTTAAATTTAATGAAATTCAGTGCGTAGATATATATTTATAAGATAAATATGTCCTGAAAGTTTCATGAAGATTGAACCATATTTAGCAAAGTTTTAGCGGTTTGAATTTTCCTGTATTACTATAGAACAATATGCGCTGCATTTATTAACTATGGCAACATATGGCTATGGAACAATATGCGCTTTTTACCGACTCAGACACTACAGTCTTGCTAGGATTTGCATGAAAATTTCAGAAATGAAAGGTGTCATGTCTATCTTTGAGAATCAGTTCAGCTAGTGGTATCAGTTATCGTAAAACAAAATAGTGGCTGTTTTTAATGCGAAGATTGTATAACTTTGAGTTATTTTTTTTCCGAACTTCACCGTTTAAGGTGCATGCTTTGAACACTTGATTCAATTTAATGAATGACAGAAGATGAGTACCTACAATTAACGCTCATAAGTGAAACAAGTCAAGAGGGTGGGAGAGAGCTCATAACAAAAGGGTTTTGTAACCATTCTAGGATTCGAAAAAATTGGCCATGAATCGATGATAACAGTACAGGAGAGTGGCCCCTGAAAAAAACAATTCATCAAACGTAGCCCATATGAGTATGAAATAAAAGTTTTTACGGGAGCTCTTCAAAACAGTAGTTAAACTGTCAGTTTTTGCTTCAGTAGGGGCCACAAGGGGGAAATACATGAAAAATGTGTTTCCTCCGTCGCGGATGGACATCTGAAATAATTATCAAGGGAGATATTTATGACCAAAAACCTCAGGAGTCGAAATTCGTTCAACTTTGTTAATAATAGTATGATCTTCGTATTTCATATTTTCTCAAATAAAACCGTCTTTGACATGTTTCTTGATTTGATTCGTTCTGGTGACTGCATTTTGTAAATTGAATACAAGACCCTTCTGACATGAGCGTAGGTCTGTTTACCCAACTTGTTTTGTTTTTATATCATGTATATTATTCTACGAAAAGAGAGGTACTCGTGCAGTACGAGGAGAAGGATTCTCGTGTAGTAGCGTGAAAGTTTATTAATTTTACATTTTATTGTTAATTATTGTAAATTTTTTTGACAAAAAAAAATTTTTTTTTTTATTTATTTTAAAAATTAATAAAGATCATTCGTGAAGTAAAATTGGAGAGAAAAAATAAGTGCAATCGAGAAAATATATATAAATTTAAATACTATCGCGGATAATGAATCCAGTAATGGCCACAAAAACATCGAAGGAGAAATGTGGTAAATGTAGGAAACCTGCAGATGAACCTGTGGTGGGATGTGTTTCAAGTGGTTTCACTTGAAATGTATAAAGATGTCGGAAGAGAGATTCAAGACCATCAAGAGGATATCAGATGGTGGTTTATGGATGTGCCCCACGTGTAAGCTGTTACATCAAAAATCCAAGGTGGAACAACTTTTTCTGTTAATGAAAGATTTGGAAAGTAATATTAAAGAATTAAAGACGAATGTCAGTTCTTTAATTGATAAGACAGCAGTTACGCACAAACCAACTTATGCACAGGTGATAAAAAAACTATACGACACCTCAAACTGAGCACCGCTCAGATGTCATGTCCCAGAAAGGGATCATAATCAAGCCAAAAAAGCATGCATCATCAGATAAAACGCTTGCCGATTTTCAGTCTAGGATAAGACCGTCAAATTGCAAGACTCCTCTTCAACTGCTACGGCAGATTCGCAATGGTGGGGCGATAATTAAAACAACGACCAATGCCAACGCGTCTGAGCTATACCGAGTAACCATGGATAACATGCAGGATGAGTACGACATTAACGAGCTGCTTCGACCCAGACTGGTTATAAACGGGCTGGATAATCAATTTACAAATGAGAAAATACAAAACGAAATACAAGCGCTAAACCCTGATGTTGGGAACAGAGAAAAAATGGAACTCATTCATGCCAGACAGACAAAAAACTGAAAATGGTTACACATTATTGCGGTAAATGGAAGCATGTATAAAAGATTAGCTAATAAATACGTCAACATTGATTGTGGATAATATTTTTTTTAAGGAAGTCTTTGACGTTACGAGATGCTTTAAGTGCCGAAAATATAACCATAAGACGTCGAAATGCGAAGGAGAACAAATCTGTGTGAAATGTAGAGGAAAGCATGAGGTCAAGGAATGCAAAAGCACACATGAGAAATGTTACAGTTGTATGGGTAGTAAAAAGAATACTGATCACTCACATAGAGTAGAGTCGTCGGAGTGCCCAGAGTATCAAAGAAGGATTGTAATTGCTAGGAGGAGTACTGATTACAATTTTGATGATGATTATTAATCCCAAAATTCAATCCAGCGACAAATTAACTATCTTTTATGCCAACATAAGAAGCTTACGACACAAGCTGAGTGATATTCAAATTTATTTGCAGCAAAATCCTGAAACAGATCTGATTATACTAAACGAAGTATGGATCTATCCTGAAGAAGCAATGTATTACAAAATTCCGGGATATGGCTTCGTTTTCTCCTGCAGGCCCGGAAGAGGAGGAAGTACAGCAATTTATATAAAAAAAAAATTAATTTTATGACAAAGAGAGTAACATCTGACATATATAATATAATAAAAATTGAAATAACCTGCGCAGGCAAAAAACTAAAAATCGGTACTTACTATAATCCCAATCGTCTTAATGCGCAGGACTTCTGCACAGTAATAGATGCAATATACAGTACTGAAAAAAATCAAATTACAGCTGCTGATACAAACATAGACCTGATTGCAGAATCACCAGAATCGAGAATATACAAGGATACCCTGGAAATAAACGGAGTGGTCATTGTCAATAAGGACAAAATTACTTGCCCAAATCATAAAAAAATTGCTGAAAACATTAAATTCACACTTGCAGACTGGCCAGAGTTAGATCATCGTGTCCTAAAAATTGTCGCCCATGGTCAAAGTCTCAATAAGCAAAATCCTACTCACATTCAGATATTTCGACAAGGATCGTTTCAAATCAAAATTTCAACAGTTGCTAACAATCCGAAAACCTGAAAACCTTATGGAGCTCAAAAATATGATTACAGACTCCAAGCATAATTCTATCATTGAGAAAAAGATCAGATGTCGACAACATACATGGATAACAAAGAAAGTTATTGGGGCTAGTATTAACAAAAGGAAGGCTTATAAAAATAAAAAAAAAGAACACTGAAGATCAAACACTTAAAAATCTGTATAACCAAGCCCTAAACAAATCAAAACGTCTCATAAAAGAAGCTAAATTTTCATATTACTCTAGCAGATTGGAAACAGCGGCGGACAACTCACACGAAATATGGAAAATAATAAATGAAGTAAAAGATAATTCGTCACCCTGGATCATGACATCAAATCCTGAACTGTTTGGCATGGACTCTAACAATGCAGCACGCCCACCTGGAACAGCAAACTCGCTAAATCACTTTTTTTAACAATTGGTGAAAAAATTACCAGGGAGATTGGTGAAAAGTCAACTAGCTATTTGAATATCATAAATAGCCCACCTAAGTCCATCTATCACATTCATCGAACGACAAAAAGAGAAGTATTAAATACAATCGAAAATTTAAAAAAAAATGCAGCACCAGGTATTGAAAACATCGCCACATATGAAATTATTCTAGTCAAAGAGGAGATAGCTGAACCACTGGCAAATTTTATAAACGAGCATATTAGAAATGGAACATTTCCGGACGAAGAGAAACTGGCAAAAATAATTCCACTATTCAAAGGAGGATATCATCTGGACCCGAATAATTACCGCCTTGTTGGACTTTTGACAGCTCATAGTAAAATATTCGAAAAACGTATAAATAATCGTTTAAAATTTTTCTTAATGGACAATTCCGTCATAAATCTAAAGCAGCTTGGCTTTCAAAAGAACAAGAGTACTTTCGATGCGTTACTTTCTGTCTCACGTTGCATCAATGAAAGTCTTGATAAAGGAGATTACGTTATTGCAATTTTTGTGTACCTGAAAAAACTTTTGATACGGTTAATCATGACCTGTTACTTCAAAAACTTGAATCGTGTGGTAAACAAGGAAAGCCGAAACAGCTTTTTAAAAGTTAGTCAGAAGGAAGATTCCAAAGAACATCAGTGAATAATGTCTTGAGCAATCTAGCACCAATGAAATCGGGGGTGCCTCAAGGATTCATACTTGGACCAACCTTGTTTTTGCTAAACTGAAAGCTCACCACACATTATATGCTGATGATGCTGTACTTCTTTATTCAGGAAATGATAAAGTTGCCATGGAGAATATCGTCAACGGGGATCTAAAAAAATATCGTTCATGGCTTATCGAAAACAAGCTAGCATTGAATACTACGAAGACAAAATACATGATTTTTAAACAGAAGAATAAGGAAGACATAGAAGTTGACCTAAAAATTAACGGCGAAAACTTGCAAAGAGTGTTTGAAATTAAATATCACGGTCTTACCATAGATCATCGTTTGACATGGTTGCCACACATAAATAATTTGAGGAGACAACTAGCACCAATGATAAGAGTGTTGAGAAGATATGGAAGTTTTCCAATGCATATGAAGAAACTTTTATCAAATGCATTTATACTAACAAAGCTACATTATGCGGTGGTAATTTAGAGTCAATCGACAAAGCAAGACCTTAATATTATATCCAGGATACTAACTAAAGCCTATAAAAATATTCGACACTTTCCGATTCTCACTCCAACAAGATTAGTGTATCAACGGACCAATGCACTCACCTTCATTTAAATCATTACTATGCTCAAATGTCTAATTTCCAGTGAAAGTATCGCAAATAAATCCATATAATTCAAGAAATTCCAACAATTTTGTAATACCTTACGCTAGAGCTGATCGACTAAAGAACGATGCAACAAATGATGCTCAGTGTATATACAATAATCTTCCAGAAATAGTGGAAAACGTAAACTCATTATTGGTTTTTAAGAAAAGACTTAAGGAACATCTAATAAATTCAGATTAATGATAAGTCCGGAGGATTGAAAATGCAGTATCTTGGGGCATTTTAGACCCTAACGTCGAGATACTTAAAGACAGCTAGTTTTTATAAACTCAGAGTTTTTTTTACTGCGTCGTATTATAATATTTTTTTATCTCTGAGAACATTTCACGAATCGAACTAGACTAGCAGGAAAGGAGTACTTCACAGCATTTGGTGTGCCCCTTATACCGATGTTTTAGCATTGCCTGGAGGCACACGTTGGAATTGACGACGTGTGAAGTGCAGATCGCACGAACGTTGTGCAACGATGAAAGAGCGATGTAGAGAGTGGTAGGGAATGGAGGTGTAACAAAAAAAAAATATGGGGAGACCCCTCTTTTTGACTACGGAACTTTCATTAACCAGAAACTTCTGAGCTGTTCACAAAATTTGATGACTGTAGCTTCCATAGCTCCTGAGAAAACTTCCTGTGACGGGCATACGGGCAGGTACCGATATTAATAGGGTATTATAAACAAAGTTTTTTTACAAAATCTTAAAAATCATTTAGTAGTTATTAAACAAGAAAACAAACAAACGGGATTTTTAAAGAGGAAAACAAGATTTGGATTTTTATATTCAATGATGAAGATTGTTTTACGGGACAGATCTTTCTTCTTCTAGCTAGTTTACAATTTGTACTCGAGGTAAATAGTCGCCATCAAATCAAATGATGAATTCTAAGCAAAAATGCAATAAAGTTTACTAAATAAAAATAAAGTTTTTGCAATCCACATGAAAGCACGACAATCTTCCAAGCACTAATATTTGGTGATTCAGTGCATTTGTATCTTTTCATTTAATCCAAAACCGTTCTAGTGAGGTGATAGAGCAATGATAGCCTTTTGCTCTGATCGGATTTGCAACTTTCACCACAAACGACCGCAAACCATGGATTGCACGCCAGAGATAACAAACTTTGTTATCTTTACTGCGTTGTCTTTATTTTCCATTTTCGTCTGCATTGCAATCGTGAAAGTTTATCGTCCTGAAATTTCCGTTCCACTGCACAAAGCATTTCTCCTTTGTGCTGAAAAGTTTCAAGCACTGCAGGAGTGTAATAAGTTCCACTTGCAAATGCATTCGCTAATGTGATTAAAAGGTGCAGCAAGTTTTTAAATCAAAAGTTTTCCTTTAAGGATTCTTTGCATTGAATAGCAAACTAAAAATATAATTCTCAGCACTAAAATTTCTTCTATTTGAGTTGAACTTAGTTAAGTACCTAATGGAAACGTTAGCTCAAAATACGAGTACCTACATAACAAAATTAAGTCTTTTCGTCTTTTTGAACATGGTTGAAATTTGTGTTCTGAGTAAAACGACTTGTGAATACTTTTTCTTTCGATTCATTATGAAGCTAAGCGCAAAGATTTCGACAGTAATTTCCACTAATTATTCCTAATTAGCCTTCCATTTTCACTCTTCTGCTTTTCTCTACAGGAAAACTTGATGGCCTTCTACAGAGTAGTTGTGCATCCGTAAATCATTCCCTAATTGTTACAAGGACCCTTCCTTAAATGTTTTGGCTATCGGTTGGATTCATGTTGACTGAAAATCGATTCTGATATGTGGCTGTAATAATGGGGTACAGTTTCCTGCACTGAAAGCAGAATATAATTACATGTCCTTGGGGATTTGTGTGACCAAAGCAATGTGTGTTTGCTGCAGACAGTTGAAATTGGATGCTTTGTTGCATTGTGGTTTCTGATGATAAATTTGATATTGCAATCTAAATTTATTGATCTCCAATCAATAGAAACCTACTGAATCAAAGTGCCCAGAACTTGGCTCATGGGATGATTAGGGAAATTCCATTAGCATATCAATTTTAGAAGTTTGATGATTTTCAAAAGAAAATGTGAAAAATCAAAATACGAGTATACGTTGTAATATTGTACTTACTTATTTTGACTTTCATTGAATTTTAAACTTACCTGTAAAGAGAAAATACAAGAGGTGAAAAGTATGAATAATGCCATTTAAATTGAAAAAAAAATAAACATAAGAAAATTTTGTTACGCCATTATTTTCTAAGGACATACTTAGAAACATTAAATACAAAACTTTGGATTGAAGCTTAGAGCTTATAAAATTTATTTAAGCTATTTGCCCGTTAGGTCGTTAAATTGATTTTGAAACCATTTATTGCCTTAGAAATTCTCTTAATTATTTGAATATAATCCTGACTGACATTTTAAAAATATATATGTATCTATAACTGCATATTGCAAATCTAATTTTTAAAGCCAAAGACGTAACGACAGATCAGTGCTTACATGATGTTAGGTCTACGCATTAATTCAAGTATCTTGTTATTTTTAACTCTTTCGAAACAAAAACACCAGATGCAGGTTTCTTCATGCGAGTACCTTGATAAGTCCGACATGAAAAACTCACAATCCTTCTTCTTTTCTAGCAATCATTTTAACACCCACGCCACCACAATCTATCCATCGTAAACATTTCGCATGGCACCGGCTTTTACGACTTCACCCGAGGTCATTATTTCGCGGTAGGCTCGTCACAATCGTTGATTGCCATGAACGTACTGCAACTGGCTGCATAGTATTGTTTATTGTTGGTCGCAACTTAAACAAGTTGTAATATACATCGAAAATCTTTCAGTTCAAACTCTAAATCCTAATCACAATTGCAATGAATTTACATTTTAAAGTCCAAATTAAATTCCTATCAAAATTCCAATTCGAATTCCAATTCAAATATGAAAATCCTATTCGAATATGTAAATAAACTCTTGCTCAATTCCTATCTATTGAAAGATCTCATTACACGTACGACGTGCGCCATAACAATATAGTAAACAAAAACAAAACATCTGTTCTCTAATTTCATTTGACCATGCCAATGCAATTGTCTTCACGCTCAAAGACAAGTTCATTGTTGGTATCTAAAGGGTGTTAGATTACGATTGCATTGGACTTGATTTTGACTATGGGGATGCATTATCTTCGCACTCAAAGACAATACATTGTTTATAGAACGGTCAGTTTACAGTCGTTTGATATACCTTAAACTGGCCTTGTATATTTATTCGGAAACTGGCATTGGTGCCTAAATTTAATCTGGCCTTATATCCTAACAGTCTGGCATTCTGCCTAAACCAAATTGGATTATCAATCAGGCTTATAACGCCTAGTATTCCGGCACACGTTTGCCTCAACTACATGCGCACCTAGACGCTATATTAATCTCTAGGTGAGCCATGACTATCCTTGCTACTAAATTTATACCTCTAACACAACAAAGTAAAAGTAGCAGCAAAGCGCTCCTGGCAGAAGAGTGCTGTTCAAAAATCGAACAACGTCTTCTGAATATCAAAACTTGGCTCATACACACGAGGGCGGTCCGATAACTGTTTAGCCGCAAGGACCGATAGTACCACTATCGCAAGGGGGATTCGCTATCGTATCATGTAGTATATTATCGTAAACGGCTACTGTCAAACTTTCAGTCGAATCGGACTCATAATTTTGTTTTCACTGCGTGTTGAAGCGTGCGTGTCTGCGGTTTTTAGAAAAATGGAGAAAGAGCAATATTGTTCAGTGATTCGATTCTTCTTTTTAGAAGGAAAATTGCGCAGTGAAATCAAAGAGCGCTTAGATGCTGTGTACAGTGGCCCTGTTTCTGCGATAGCAACCGTAAAAAATTTATTTAACGAGTTTCAACGTGGTTGCACTTCGGTTTTGATGAGCCACGCCCAGGTGCCCCGAAACCGGCTACCATGGAGGATAACGTGACAAAAAACCACGAGCTTGTATTGGCAGACCACCGATTGAGATGCACAAGATAGCTGAGACAGTAGACATTTCAAGAGATTGCTTGGATTATATCCTTCATGGAATTTTGGGCATGAGAAAACGTTTGCTCACTTCGAGTAACAAACGCAACCACAAGACCACTTCAGAGCTGGGTTTCATGCTGTTTAAGTGCAATCTGAAGGAGTTTCTGCATCGTTTTGTATCCCTCAACATATTATGGCTCCAGTGGTACATACCAGAGACCAAGCAGCAGTCGAAACAGTGGACTTCACCCCGGCGAACGTGCTCCAAAGAAGGCAAAGACTACTTCATCGGCTGGACAGGTGATGGCCACCGTTTTCTCAGATTCACAAAGTGTGATCTGCAGATGAGGGAAACGGTCTAAAGGCTCTGTTATGTGAAATTATTAGGCCGATTTGGCACTGAAATGTAGAAAAAAGGCTCGATTTGGCGAAAGAAAAGTGCTTTCTACCATGACAACGCACTGGCTTACGCCTCCGCCATCGCCACGACCAAATTGGTTGAATTGGGTTACGAGCTGCTACTTCATTCACACCGTATTCTCCATATTTGACCAAACTTGAAGAAGTTACTCGATGGCAGAAATTTGAGTTGAAGGATGAGACCTATTTTGTAGACCTCGAAAAAATGTCTTTTTCAGACGGATTAAAGAAGTTAGAGCATCACTTGGTCAACCGTACCCAGCTAAGGAGAGACTATGTTGAGAAATAAATGGCCGCTTTTCAGGCCGCCCTCAGAAAACTAATATATTGTTATTTTTATTTTCTGCCATTTTATTTTCAGTGCGTTGACCTTAATATTTGAGTAGTCATGAAAACATATCAATGTTATAAAATATCTCTAAAATTTCTCTCAAACCCCTTACGTATCTGTAGTTTTGGATTGTATGCGACGTGTATTTAAACATTTTCACGTGTAATTAATGTTGTGATTGATAAATATTCAATCGTCTGTAAGAAAAGATGCATTTTATGTCAGAAAACTACTGTAAAATTTTGTTGCTAATTTTTAGGGTCACCTTTCGATTTAATAGCTGAAAATGTAAAATTTGTAACACATACTATTTCTAACAAATTCGATGGAGCTTGAGGTTCTCAAGTATTTTTCGCGGTTCAGATTCAGATTTTTCTGTCCAAAGATATCCAATCGTGAGGAGAGGGAGACTATTTTTTCGTACATTCCCCGCAACTTGCACCTCCAATACAAATTCTTCTAGTTGAAGACCTGTTTTAAAAGTTCTCATCAAGATCTTTTTTAAATCAAATGTAGCCAACATGGGTATCAACCATGTTTATTATATTTTTTTGTATAGTAACTTTTACAAGAACACCACTTTTGATCTACGTACAAAATTTCATCTCTCTAGCAAATCTGGTTTGTGAGAAAACTTGCTGTGATGCACGAACGGACCGACGGTTGGACAGACGGACGATTGGACGGACGGATGAAGAGATGGACGGATAAATCGCAATTTCAGAAGCGTATTGAAAATTTTTCCCAATAATCTAAAAACCCTTGGTGCTACCAGCCAGAGTGACGAAATTCTCGTTGGCACTCTTGGCTTCAAAAGCAAATAATAATCTGATTGGCCATTAGCTTTAAAGTTACACACTGTTTAAGATAATTTTTAGGGTTTTGTAAAAAAAAAATTGTACAATATCCTATTAAAATCGGTACCTGATCCCCCGTCCATCAATACGTCACGGCAAGTTTTGTCAAGAACTATAGAAGCTACAGTCATCAAATTTCCTGAACAAGTCAAAAGTTTCTGATTAATGAAAATTCCACGGTCAAAAAAATTTTCAAAGCTTTTAAGAGGGGTCTCCCCATATAGAAACGTCAACCCATAAAAAAAATTTTCACCGCAGCTGGTCGAGTAGGGTATCAACTGAAATGTCTTGATGATATATTTTAATATATGTTATTAAAACCACAAAATCGATGATGGAGTAGGCAGGGGAAGTGGAAGAACACGACAAACTGGTGTGGCTCCCTCGCGATTGGACAGTTGAGGACCAAAAAATCATGGACGTAGCTCTCTATGAGCACAATAACGATAAGTACCTGAGAAGTTGAAATTCGCTAAACTTTGTTAGTGACAGTATGATTTATCTTTTGTTACATTGTTTTGTATAAAATTGTGAGGGCATCCTTGAATTGAGTGAAATTTTACATCTGGATTGCTACGTAAGAAGTCAACAAACGATGAACATTTCAGAAGAATCGGATAGCATTTAATAAAGTTATTGTGGTCTTAAAATTTCAGTGGTGCAACAACAAGCATGCGTGGCTATTGAGCACCATGTGCTTCCAATCGGCTCAGACATTGCAGGCTCGTTGGGATTAGCATGAACATTTCAGGTAAGATGTATATCATGCACATAATTGAGAACTTGTTCAAAGAGTAATATATTTTGTTGTAGTTGTGAGGTGATTGCCTATTATGCACTTAGTATGTGGCTACCATGCTCGCTAACGACTGGGCCACGTACTAAGCAAATTCACTGTCAACCCAAGAAGTCTGGAATAATTTGACCTATTACTTCGGGCCACGTCTTGTTTTGTTACGCCGAGAGGCGTCTTTAGATTGAGGTTTCCCTCTTCTAACGGGAGGGGAGAGGAGAAGAGGAATTGCCAGACAAGCGATCCCCAGTTCCAATATATCCGGTGGCTGTGAGCCTCTCTTATTTCTTAGGACCGTCAGAACATAATGCACCACATGGTTCGACTTGTCAACCGATCCAAGCATAACCAAAACTACACTATTTGAGGTGAGCTCTTCCATCTCCCTGTAGAGGTTCCTTCACAACCTGTCCCATTTTTTGCACCCAAAAAAGGCAGCGTCCTTGCCTCTTGGCCAAGACCGACAATCGGGGAACAATGACTTACCAATCTTGTGCAGGAAAGGCTGAAAACACCAATGCCCACTCAAAAAGTGGTTTATGTCACCATGCCTTCCACTAGACTACGGTCTCAGGTCTGAGATGAAGTGCAGTCCACTTTTCCTTCGTACAACTCACCCAAGGTTAATACCAATCGTTGAGTGAACGCTGTCTGTACTTGCAAGTAACCGTCTTCCTTGCCTCATTGCTTCAACGCAAGTAAATAGCGTGATGCTCCCTAGCAAAAAAGCGACAGGTACCACGCCTGTAATAACTTTCACCTAAAAATCAGATACGGTCAGATATGAAGATACAATCCTCAGGCTCCTGTCCTCTGTACATATGCCAAGCCTTTTCATTGGGCCCCCATATGTTGGCTCCAATTGGACTCAGAAACGATACTTTTAAAGCAGCCTGCTCAGCCGTTGGCCAGATTTTCTCGAAAAACTGATCTTTGAGTCGATCAGTAGCCCCAGGTACTTCACCGCTGGCTTCGCTTCAATGAGTATGTCTAGAACACTGATCAACCTTACTATAGAGATTCTGTTCTTTGTTCAGATAACTTTCTGCAGTTCTAGACTGAGCCCACGCACATTCATCCAATCTCTCACCCAAGGCATTATAATGCCTGCTTTAAGTTGCGCTTGTTTAACAGTGCGTCTAGTGAATATAGCTGCAACATCATCCGCATAGTCAATCAAACAATTATCTGGCATCTCCAGTCTCAGTAGCCCATCCTGAAGTCCGTTTCACAGGTTTGGGACTAGGATAGATCTCTGGGGAAGACCCGATATAAATTCCATCCTTCATTGGCTCTGTGTCATGTCCTTCAGTTAGTCCCTTAGCCATATTAGATAATCTGGAACCTCAAACGGATTTTCTAGCATATCCAGAATATCCACCCATCTAGTGGAGTTGAAGGCGAGTGTCACCAATAGATCGATCGATTTTGGACCACACTCAATTGCATGAATGGTGGCACGTACTGCTCTAAGGCCGTACTGCCAAGTTGATGGCTCTCCAGCAGCAACGGAGCATCGAAGCATTGCAAGCAGTCGTGATTATGCTCATAGTTGATTCACAACGTCTTGAGTTGCCAATTCTTCTTTCACCTGTGGATCACCTTACAGGTGACTGAGCCTGCCCCGCGCCTTCAAAGCGTCTACTAAACGGTATCTGGTGCTGTAGTGGTGGTGGGGGTCTAGGTAAAGGGAACCGGGCTGCAGCAGTTGCCTCCAAGTGCTTGGAGAGATAGCATCGAGCGAGAGCGGAGTGCGTGTTCAATTACATCGTCGGAGTGAAAATGGAGTGTACGATCGAGCAACCGAACCAGAGTTTTTTAACCACGTTATTACAGGAGACGAGATGTGGGTTTTTGAATATGATCCTGAGACGAAGCAGCAGAGTTCAGAGTGGTACACACCGGCGTCACCACGACCGAAAAAAGCGCGCATGAGCAAATCGAAGGTGAAGTTGATGCTCATTGCTTTCTTTGACGTGAAAGGCATTGTTCACAAAGAGTTTGTGCCACCCGGCCAAACTGTAAACGGCCAGTACTACAGAGAGGTGCTCCAGCGACTAACCGCCCGGGTTCACCGAGTCCGTCCGGAGATTGCCGATTCGTGGATCCTCCATCACGACAATGCTCCGTCGCACACCTGCCTGCTCGTCAACGAGCAGTTGGCCAAACAGTCGAGGGCAACGTTGCCACAGCCCCTTTACAGCTCGGATATGGCACCAACGGACTTCTTTCTGTTCCCCAAGATCAAGAGACACCTTAAGGGGACGCGGTTCGGGTCTCTGGAAAACGTTCAACGTGCTACGACGAGGGCTCTAGACAGCATTGAGGTTGCCGACTTCCAGGGAGTGTTCGGGGATTGGATAATCCGGTATCAGCATGTTCTCGACTCCAGTGGGGACTACTTTGAAGATTTCTAAAGAAAAATTGTACATATTTCGCCAATAAAAAATTTCCTGAGGTCAGTCCGGTTACTTATTATTCAGACCCTGTATACTGAGCAGAATGTTCTGAAGATCACTGGCTGAGTAGTTCTCCAATATTCTCCAATTGCGTATCCCCCGTACAAAGGACTGTGAGGTGAAAGTTGGCGTATTTTCAGTGTTTGGTACGATAGGTGCCATCCTTGCTGCCATTTCTAGGATTCGTTTTTCCTGCGGATCTGTCAGAGGCATGTCCCAATCGATTGATTTAACATTGAAACCTCCCTCTACGAGTACGTTGCCATTTGTTTTCAAGACAGTGCCCTCAAAAGTATTACGCTGGACTTGGGAAGATGATATCGGCTCGTTCAGCGTTCGTTCACATACCGAATAAGGTAGAGCCTGAGTACCGGTACCACATGAAACCTTCCCCCGTACACAGACCTCAGCCTGCAAATCATTGTTCCGAACTCAGATAGCTGTAGTGCCAGTTTTATCAGGATACCATGAGGAAGAACTTTTATCATGATATTGCTCACTTAGAAACAAAATGGCGCCTTTCATATCACTCACAAATGGCCCAAGCAGATTTCGGGCAGTTGAGCTACGGTGTAGGTTTATTTGTACGATACGGATAATCGAAGTTCTGATCTTACCTTGGCTAGGGCTTCATGGAAAACCAAACATTTTCCTGATCCCTAGGCGTGCCCAAGATCCAGTAATGGATCAGCATCCTTGCAAGGATACAGTATGTCTCCATTTCATCACATTTGTAGCAAAGGGAACACCTATCGCGTCCTTTGCATACTTGTGTGGTGTGTCTATAGCCACGGCAGTAAAGCATCCTATTCGTTTTAAATAAATTTCTCGAGAGAAACCCTACATATTACGGAGAGTACGTTTTATATATATATATATATATATATATATATATATATATATATATATATATATATATATATATATATATATATATATATATATATATACATACATATATATATATATATATATATATATATATATATATATATATATATATATATACATATATATATATATATATATATATATATATATATATATATATATATATATATATATATAGATATATATATATATATATAGATATATATATATATAGATATATATATATATATATATATATATATATATATATATATATATATATATATATATATATATATATGTATGTATATATGTATATATGTATATATATATATATATACATGTACACATGTATATATATATATATATATATATATATATATATATATATATATATATATATATATATATATATATATATATATATATATAAACAGTGTGACAAAAAAGTGCCCAGATATTGCCAATAAAACGCGTAATATTTAATTATTCATCAAAATCACATGGAGCCAAATCTGGTGAATACGGTGGTTGATCGATGGTATATATATATATATATATATATATATATATATATATATATATATTGGCAAGTCTAAAAAGTATTGAGCCTTCTTTGTAATTTTTTAAGGTTTGGTAAAATCATTTTACAAAATCTCATTCGTCCGTGTGTCACACCACTTTTTCTCGCAAGCCACATAAGCTAGAAACATAAGATTTTGTAGGTAGATGCAAAGTGGTGCCCTCTTTGAAGTGTCACCATAATAAGACTTTTATAAGGGGGGTCTCCCCAAATAGGGGAGTGGCCCCTGAAAAAAAATTTCATCGCATGTAGGCAATACGGGTATCAGATGAAAGGTCTTGATGAGAACTGCGCGAAATACACGAAAAATTTGTGTACCCCCCATCGCGATTGGACACTTGTGATCCGAAAAATCTGGAAAAAATCTGGAATGTAGGCCTTGATGAGTACAATAACAACAAATACGTGAGAAGTAAAAATTCACTCAACTTTGTTAGTAATAGTATGATTTATCGATTTTATGTTTTCTTGAATAAAATCTTAACGGTACACTTAAATTCAATGAAATTCAATGCGTAGATGTCTATTTATATTTAGCGAAGTTATAGCGGTTTGAATTTTCCTGTATTACTATGGAACAATATGCGCTGCATTTATCACTATGGCAACATATGGCTATGGAACAACATGCGACTTAGACACTACAGTTTTGCTAGGTCGTCGTTTTCACCCAGTCTAGAGTGAAACTCTGGTTTGAATGAGATTCGGCACATTGATTGATGAGATGATAAAACACAAACATTTTTAAAAATCCAAAATTAAGTGCATGCATTCAAAATGGCGGCTCGTAAAGGTCAGAAAGCAAGCGGAATGCGCTTTTTTAGAAATAATGAATATTTTTCATGGAAATGTTTTTAATGGCATAACTTGGAAGTAGTTTTACAACAGACCATTTTTAAGGTATGTAATATATTTTTACAATAACCTACTAAAATTTTGTCCTGTTTATTCATTCCGTCCGTTTTTACCAAAGGTAGCCAATATGGGTGTCAAATAAAATTTTTTAGTGAGAACTTTTCAAAATACGTACTAACCAAGAGGCATTTGCAAGGAGTAGTGTAGAGTGCGATAAATTTGGGTACTGTCCCCTAGCGGTTGGACATCTTTGGACAGAAAAATTTGAAAAAAATCATGAAAGTAGGTCTTTATGAGTAGAAGACCAACAAATGCCTCAGAAGTTAAAATTCGATCAATTTTAAAGAATGGTATATTTTATGAATTTTACGCGACCCTTAAATTTACTAAAAATTTGTATGTCGATTTTCTGATGTGAAAAGCTTTCTGAAAGGTTCAGAAAAATCATGCGGTAAACAGCTATGTTATAGGCATTTGAAATTTAACAATTACACTTGATACTGTGTAAATGTACGTTTGCAAAGGACCCGAACACTACAGATGTGTAAGAGTTTTGATTTTAAAGGCATTTTAAAACATAGATACGTTATCATGTCTACTCAGGCATTGTGTTGAACAAACTGAAAATAAAATGACGGTGGATTAAAATACATAGTAACCATTTACTCTTTTTCGGAGCACAATTCACATAATGTACGTATGAGCCAAGTTTTGATCGTCGGGAAACGTTGTTTGGTTGGAGGACTCTCGTGCTACTTTTACTTTTCTTTAAACAGTGATCGACTTTCAAAGGGAGGGCCAATTAAAATAACTTTTAGCTTTTAGAACCAAGGGTACCTACGACAAACAGTATTTTTTTGCTTTTTTGCTGTAGCACAACAGTTCCTTTTAGGCCTTTGCATAGGGATAGTTAGAGTATGTCATTATCCTGATTGAATGTTTACACACTACCTAATGTGATATGGTCAGTACAATGCTTTGGTTATAAGTCCACCTAGCCAGCTCCAATAGGTTCTGAATTTAAACCAGTAGGCATCATAACCGAACGAACTTATAATCCATCAGAAAAATCACTCAAAAAAAATCTCGTTGTCATTAATGAGATTTGAACCAGGAAAATTGGCTTACGCACCGAGTACTCTTACAACTATGCAACATGGAGAATGTTGGCGTATTTGACCGTCAGTGAATGTGGTGAAAAGTTCAGAATATTTTACAAACTAAGCGGTGCAAGTATTCTTAATTTGTCTTATTCAGAAATAGTTTGGAGACATTTTTGGTCAAGTTAATGATGGCCATGCATTTTCCCCTAAAGTTTTTTGGTGTCCGCCTCAAATTGATCCTGCCCACGCTATGGAGCTCCCTTTTGATGGCCCCTTTTACCTCGGCCTAACGTCTCCTATTTTGATCATTGCCATCGGCTCGAGCAAGGCTACAGTTGCGCTTTTGCCGAGAACTTTCTTTACTGCGTCGCAGAATGCTTTTTTATTGCCACTTCGAATTCAACCAGTATGTGGCCTGATCGCGTTGATCGTATTGGTTGTATAGCAGGGTTTGTGTCTACGGGCTTTACATTTTCCGCGGTATCAAACAACGTTTCTGCGAAGGATAGGCCATCTTGAGGTTTTGCGAACAGTGCAGGACTTTGTGATGATTTTCTTGCTGGCCATCTTGAGGTTTTGCGAACAGTGCAGGACTTTGTGATGATTTTCTTGCTGGCCGTCCATAAGAACTTTATTTTCTGCTGAAAATAGAAAAAGACAGCTTCCTTTTAATTTTGTGTATTTTATTTATTTTTATTCTCGAAATCGATTTTCGACCGTAATCGTTCGGTCTTCTTCAGCGATTAATTTATTTTTACTCACATTGCTGCTTATATACTAGCTATGTTTAAGGAAATTTACTCTCGATCATTAAAAAGTAATTAGGGAAATTTGCTTAAGCTAATAAAAGGTAGAAAAGGTAATTTACAGAAGGGGTAGTTACCAAAATATTATTTTTACATGATTCAGAAAAGATATTATTATTTAATTAATTTAAATAGCCATGATCTGCAGTTTCCGTCATCCTGATTCATCAACTTTTTCCTTTCCCGGGTAATTGCCAGGCTTTCCATCACATCCAATTCACGTGTATCTCTAGCTTCCTTGATGACTACAGCGTCCTCCATTGTTATCTCATGTCCCTTCGTGATAATATGTTCCGCTACCGCTGACTTGAAATTCGAAGTTCTTTCTTTCTTTCTTGCTGCTGCTGCTTCGCCTAGATGCTCCTTGATTCGCGTGCCGATGAGCCTCCTCGTTTGACCTATGTACACTTCTTCACAAGTGGGACATTTGATGCGATAGATACCAGATTTCTCGTGTGGTTCGCGCTTGTCTTTCGTTGATCCGAGAACGTTTTTGAGTTGGTTCTTGCTGCTTGATTCGATTAACCGTACAGAATTGAGCTGATTTATTCGCCGCTTGATCCGATTGCTGATGCCTTCGTGATAAGTTAGAGCCTTCCAGTACGTTCTTTCGGTATTCGCATTTGATAATGTTGATCGTCCCTGACGCTGTCTATTAATCTGGATCTTCTGTGCCATTCTCCTAATCGTCGAGCCCTTGAAGCCGTTTAGTTTAGCTGTCTCAACAATGTACCTCATCTCCTTTTCCTTAGCTTCCTTGCTAAGCGGCAAATCGAGCATCCTGTGGATCATGGCTCTGTACGGAGAAACCTTGATTTGCTGCGAATGATTTGATGTATTTGGAATCGTTCTTTGTGTGTGAGTTGCTTTCCGGTATACATCGAAAGTTATATTTGTTTGAGTCCTCCTTACTACTTTATCTAGGAACGATAGTTTACCGTCTTTCTCTTCCTCCATCGTGAATGGAGCCCACAAAAATATAGTATTCACGATGGAGGAAGAGAAAGACGGTAAACGGAGGACTCAAACAAATATAACTTTCGATGTATTCCGGAAAGCAACTCACACACAAAGAACGATTCCAAATACATCAAATCATTCGCAGCAAATCAAGGTTTCTCCGTACAGAGCCATGATCCACAGGATGCTCGATTTGCCGCTTAGCAAGGAAGCTAAGGAAAAGGAGATGAGGTACATTGTTGAGACAGCTAAACTAAACGGCTTCAAGGGCTCGACGATTAGGAGAATGGCACAGAAGATCCAGATTAATAGACAGCGTCAGGGACGATCAACATTATCAAATGCGAATACCGAAAGAACGTACTGGAAGGCTCTAACTTATCAGGAAGGCATCAGCAATCGGATCAAGCGGCGAATAAATCAGCTCAATTCTGTACGGTTAATCGAATCAAGCAGCAAGAACCAACTCAAAAACGTTCTCGGATCAACGAAAGACAAGCGCGAACCACACGAGAAATCTGGTATCTATCGCATCGAATGTCCCACTTGTGAAGAAGTGTACATAGGTCAAACGAGGAGGCTCATCGGCACGCGAATCAAGGAGCATCTAGGCGAAGCAGCAGCAGCAAGAAAGAAAGAAAGAACTTCGAGTTTCAAGTCAGCGGTAGCGGAACATATTATCACGAAGGGACACGAGATAACAATGGAGGACGCTGTAGTCATCAAGGAAGCTAGAGATACACGTGAATTGGATGTGATGGAAAGCCTGGCAATTACCCGGGAAAGGAAAAAGTTGATGAATCAGGATGACGGAAACTGCAGATCATGGCTATTTAAATTAATTAAATAATATCTTTTCTGAATCATGTAAAAATAATATTTTGATAACTACCCCTTTTGTAAATTACCTTTCCTACCTTTTATTAGCTTAAGCAAATTTCCCTAATTACTTTTTAATGATCGAGAGTAAATTTCCTTAAACATAGCTAGTATATAAGCAGGAATGTGAGTAAAAATAAATTAATCGCTGAAGAAGACCGAACGATTACGGTCGAAAATCGATTTCGAGAATAAAAATAAATAAAATACACAAAATTAAAAGGAAGCTGTCTTTTTCTATTTTCAGTTGGAGTATTTAGTGAAGGCGAAAATGAATTCGATTACAAATATTTATTTTCTGGCACTTTTCGCATAAGTTTCTTTATAGCTTCTTTCTTTCCTTTTGCAAACACTGTCCGAAACCACTCATTTAACGTTTCACGCGCATCAAGTACCTCTTCTTCCGTCTTTTATTCCGATCTCTTTTGATTGGGCTAGACGCCATTCTTTTATTGATGTTTCATGGTGGGGCTATCTGCGCATGCCTTTTTGGCTTAGCCCTCAGCGCTTCTTTAGCCTTCTGCTCTTCTTCGGCCTTCTAGTCCTCTTCCTCTTTAGACGCCTCCTCCGTCAATGTCCTTTACAGTCTAGGAGCTCCTCTAGTTCAAGGACTCTATTCCTTACATCTTCACTTGTTTTTAGCGAGTCGCACGCTGATTTTATTCTTTTAAGAATGTCTTCTGCTTTTTGGATTAGCCTTTCTTCTTTATGTCGGAGGCCAGCAATCGTACCTTGTGACCTCCTTTCTTGGGAAGACTTTCAGTTTCGGTTTTTGAACACGATACCTCAGCTACATTTTCAACGATGGCAGTGAAATGGTCACTCCTTTTTTTCTAAAGTGATCACTTTGGGGACTTCAGGATGGTTCGTAATTATTTCGGAACTTAAGACCGTTGCTTTGGTAGTGTTCACAGCAGTAGCCATTGACCTCTCGATGTTCTTTGTATTTTCCCCCACCACGCAAACATCTGGCGAATTTCCCTCTCTTCCTTTTTGGGGCGTTCTGGCATTCGAATCATTTTTTTCGCTGTGCCAGAATATAACAAGAATTTCAGTTTGGACAAGGGTGTACGTTATTCTCCGGGCTTATGCCCTTCTTTGATGTCATTGTATTTGCCGTTTTTTTTCACCATTGTACCTTACTCAATGTGCTGTTAACATCGTGGCTGTAACGATTGGTTCCATTGTCGTTGTTGATATTTTTACTTATATTTTTCTGAAATTTTGATCTTTTTTTACGTTTCTCAGTTGAAAGTACTCCAGTTTGACTGGGTTCCCCCTTCTTGGTCCCACGAATATCTTTGCAGAGCAAGGAGGCCATGCGGGAGTTGGTACAAGCCCTTATGAGGACAAGTCCTCAGAGCCAGACCAGCGCTAAGCGGGAGTCCGTCTCAACCGAACCTAGACCAACGCCCCATTGGTGTGAACGTATAACGAATTCTCAGGCCTGCAAACGCTTTACCGAACGGAGACGGTATGATAGTTGAAAAGGAGCTGTTCACGTATGAAGGTCACCTCGGCACTACCGTGCAAAGTGACTGGGTCCAGACCATCAAATTCGCTATCCCATGGCATCAATTTCAGTTCATTGTCAGTCAGGGGCACTACCTGTCATCTCAGGAGGGTGCCACTCCCCAAAAAATACTAGCTTCCGAGAATATCCCTATCGAAAGGCATTCCCCCTGCAAGGATCAGCCAATCGTTAAGGATGGCTTTACGGTAGCTATTCGGCGCTTTTGTCAAGTGGAACTCGTTTATAAATCAGATTTTGGTCCACCTCTAAAAATAATAAATAAATATGTATGCAATTGAGTATGCATTGGCAAGAGCCAACTATGAACCTATTTTCAAGGGCTACATTTACCTTACATATTGGTAAATTCTTCATATTACGCCAGTATGTAGGTTTGATGTAGGATGAGAAGTGTATGTATGGAAAACCTACTACAAGACTACAAAGTGTCCCGAGTCAAAATTTCAAGCCTATTTAAATGATATTTGCATCTAATCGAAAGTAAAATGGAACTTTCTAAATTACATAAAGCTTTAAGTTTATCAGAATGAGTCCTCTCCTTGATTTAATACAAATAAAGACCTACATACGTAATCAACAAAGCCTTCTTCAGATATTGTAATACCTTATTTATCTTTAAAATATGATGCACTTTCATTGTGTGTCAAATGTTACAATACATATAGTACTTTAATGTCGGAAGACAATCGGTTGAGTAAATCATTTTGTGAATGACATTTAAAGGAGCTTGGGGCAGATTGCCTGAAAATTTTGATAGTAGATAAGTTTCTGTGGAAACTTCTTTGGATACTATTAAAAAAACAATCACATAATACATAGCTTTTTTGTTAAAAAGAGCGAAAAATTGTCCTTTTTGGAAATTTACCTAAGTCTTAAGCTTCTTTCGCGAGTGAACACCTCTGGTCCACAAAATCTTTAAAAATACTAAATTTAGGCCTTTACGAACACACCGAAAATTCATCAAATTTTGTATGTAACAGTATGATTTATTTATTATACTCAAATTTAATGAAATATTATTTATAAGGTTGACATACCATTCAATTATATTTAGCGAAGTTATACTAATTTTCTTTAAGTACAGCAACAACGCGTGGCTGCGCAACAGTATTAGCTTCTTATCGACTTAAGCTCTACTGGGTTGGTGGGATGAATATCTTTGAGGGTTTATTCAATGAATGATATGTTTTCTGGGAGAATGAAATCGTGGTCGCTTTAAATGGAAGTGTTGGGAAAACTTGTGGTATTTAGTGAACATTATATTACCACAAACTGTCAATTGAATTTATTCATAAATGGTTTAAGATGAAAGTGTACACGTTATTTGTTACATACGAGACCCTTCTGGTAGGAGCAAATTTTCGCCTGCGTAATTTGTTAAATTTCTTAAATTACCGAATGTTTCTTATAAGAAGCCTTTGCAGATGATTTATTAGAAATAAACTGTCTACGATTCATGAGGCAACTAAAATTTTGCCAACGACCTAATTGAATGAAATTTTCCATTTCTCAATGCCACTAGTAGTAACGCGAACAATTTTCCACATGATAATGAGACTCCCCTCAACTTGATCGCAAACTTTTCCTGAATTGCCAGAGCTTCAAGTAATATGATTAACGCGAATAGTCGAGAGATGTGGTGAAAGACTAATGAAGCATAGCCATTAAATGGAGGACACTACATTAATTATTATTGAAATGAGGCTACAAATTATGGAGCAACGTTTTCCTTGCATGCCACAAAAATATCGATTGCTAGTTTTGTGTGTAAGTTAATTTCGAAGCTGCCGTATTTTATTCTGCACGTCAGCTAATAATTTCATTGAGGATACAATTCATTTCATTCATTGCTGTTATTGAAAATTAATGGTAGGAAGTGAGACGACAATGGCGTTTTAGAAAATTCTTCGTTTAATATACTGCGTTGTTTGCTTCGGGACAACAAGGAAATAAGGTAGAAAACTTTAATAAATATGGTACCCAGAATTTTTTTCAAGAGTTGCTGGTTGTGGAAAATTAAATATTAAAAATACTTGGAGCGTTTCGATAACGATCTCCTCGATATCCTATATTTCTTTCGTTCCAAGTGTAAAATTTTCAATCGACTGTAATTTTGTTGTTCAGAACACGATTACATTAAAATTGTTAGAACACATGCACCTATCACTAAGAGAGCCGCATATGAGCTGTTGGCAAACTAAGGGTCCCCTTTGGGCAATACAGTCACTAGCCATTTATGCGCCCCGTGCAAGCTGCTGCAACTGCGCCCTTGACAAATTTTCTAATCGTACCCGTTCTGACAATAAAATGGACTGTGTAGAGTTTTAAATTAGGGGGTTTATACGAATAAACTGCGTTTATGAATTAGGTGAACAAACATTTGTTCTAAAACATTTCCAAATTCACAATAATAAAAAAAAAACAAATGATACCACATACTGATCAGTACAGATAGTGAAAAATCCCCGTTGGCAGCACCGGCCGGAAAGGTAAATTTCTTATTGCAATTTTTGTTGCACCACATGGGTATTTATTATAAAAAGAATCTGCCGCCGTTCGTATTTGGAGACCCTTCATAGAGGGGAAAATATTTTGCTAATTAAATTGAGTTGCACACGTATGGATCACATGTTGAAAACCGGCGGGTAATAGATTGTTATAAACATATTTATACTGCTTTCGCCCTTCACACATTTGCTGTTTACACATTTCACAGTGGTTACCACACAAAGGTGATAACTTGTCGGCTTAAATAGCTCAAATAGTTAATTTCAAAAGATTTCCATAAAAGTTTAATCAGCACTTGCATTGCCATTATTATATATATTTTCGATTCTTATCTGAACCATCAGGGGCCGTCATTTTGATTTTTTTTCAAAACGGCTGCTAAAAATATTAAGCTGTAAATTTTCAAATTTTTTATTTGTCATCTAATTTGCATAATTAAATTAAATTAGCTTGCTTAAATAACTTATAATTTCAAGTTTTTTCGAAATCTGTTGAGAAGCTTGGCTGCTATGGGCTACAGAAATAAAAAAACAGTTTATGTCACTCCCCTGTAACATTTTCTCACACTGCGAATTTCAAGGGGCACCACTTTTGACCTACGTAGCAATTTCCTCATTTCAGCTTATGTGGTTTGCGAGAAAAATTGTTGTGACGCACGAACAACGGACGGACAGACAGACAAGTCGCGATTGTATAATTTTTTAGGGTATTGTTAAAAATATTTTAACAATATTTAAAAAATAGTCTGATTTATAAATCATTTCAAGTTAAGTAATTTAAAAAGTGAAAAAAATTCATTGCTTGCCTTCTGACCTTTGGGGGCCGCCATTCTGAGTGCATGCATTTGATTTTGGACTATTTTAAATCTTTGTGCGCTAGGACCTCATCAATCAATGTACCAAATCTCGTTCAAATCGGAGTTTCACTTTAGACTGGGCAAAATAATTCAATTTTTAGTGAAAATGGCAACTAAAAATATTGGGTTTTGGTTTTCGATTTTTTATTTTTGATTAAATTTTAATAATTTTTTGCATAAGACAAGAACATAGCACAGAGATCCATAGTCTCAAGTTTCATCAAAATCCGCTGGGAATGTGACCGCTAGAGGACCACAAAGACTTGAAAATAAACGCATATTTAAACCGCCGCCATTTTGGAACTTGCACACGCATGATCACCAAAATATCAAAGTCTGTAGACCTAAGTAATGTCTATCTTGTAACCAAGTTTCATATATGTCGCAACGACTTTTAGAAGCTTTTGAAGTTTTAAGTTTCAACTGGCAGCCATTTCGTTTTTTGCGACCCGACCTCCAGTTTTTTTACGTAATTCTTTAGATATTTATAACTTCTATCTAACAACCGAATTTCATGAACATCTGTTGAAAGCTTTGACCACTTTTACAATACAATAACAAAATTTGCACGTTTTCCGACCTTTGAGCGGCCGCCATTTTGTTTCAGCTCTACCGACGTTGGATTTTTTAATGTGAGACTCATCACATATATCAGTGAACCTTTGTACCAAATTTCATCCAAATCGGAGCAATACCTTGGTCAGAACAGAAATCACGTTTTTTCGTCTAAAATGGCCGCCATTTTGTTTTCGCCCGACCGATATAGCTGGTTCACGAACTTAACCGAGATTACTTTTTATGGAATTGTTTGCAGCTACATATAAATGAGTTGCATATTTTGAATAATAATTTTTCTGAAAAATTATTAGAGAAGAAAAATGTTAGAAGAAAGTGGTTTCGACGTGTGCACTAATTCTCATCAGGCCATCACACTTAGATACACACCGGTGATGGCGACCACCATGCTCAGAGGTGAGGGAGTTAATTTTAATTTTTCTACTTATGCAAACTCAATATGTTTTTGTATCTGCAAGTTATATTCGAGGTAAATTTCTCTTGTAAGTACTTTTATTAGCTAAACTTTTTAATTGGATCATTTGACCCTTTTCACATCAACTTAATATAAATCTATACGACAAATTTGCTCCTTCACATAGATATTTTTCAAGTTTCTGGCAAGAAATTTATAACCTGTATTGACAAGTTCAGTAAGTTCGCAAAATTCTTCAAATTAAGAACAAGTCTGCATTGTATCTTCGTGACAAAATAATCATATCGGAGCCATCCGAAAGAGTGATCGATATCCGCGCGACGTTAGCTAAGCTTCAAATGTAGAGCAAATTTGTCGTATAGATTTACATTAAGTTGATGTGAAAAGGGTGAAATGATCCAATTAAAAAGTTTAGATATTTTATATTATTTATTGTAAAATTAATCATTGGCAACACATCCGAGGCTAATTTTGAAAAAAACATGGCCTCTTCACCAATATAATTTATTTCTACGGGATCAAGACTAGCATCACATGATACTGAGTTATCATTTTCTTCGATAAGGTCATTGGAAAAATTTTGTGATGAATTTCTCGATCTAATTCTCTGAACATTTTCGATTTCCATAGGTTCCGGCCTATGCAAATCGACGTATTCATTTCTTTCAAGCCTATTTTGGCCTGATTGGCGACGCTGGCCAGAATTTCGATTAAATTGAGGGTTTGGATATCGAGGGTTATTTTGTGACCTGAATTGACCAGAATTTGAGTTAAATTGGTTGTGGTCGCCATCACCGGTGTGTATCTAAGTGTGATGGCCTGAGGAGAATTAGTGCACACGTCGAAACCACCTTCTTCTAACATTTTTCTTCTCTAATAATTTTTCAGAAAAATTATTATTCAAAATATGCAACTCATTTATATGTAGCTGCAAACAATTCCATAAAAAGTAATTTAAAAAGCTATCGGAGCCATCCGAAAGAGTGATCGATATCCGCTCGACGTTAGATAAAGCTTCAAATGTAGAGCAAATTTGTCGTATAGATTTACATTAAATTGATGTGAAAAGGGTGAAATGATCCAATTAAAAAGTTTAGTTAACCGAGATATTTATTCACTACACCTTTCCTGAAAATTTGGTGAAAATCGGTGTAAAATTGCAGCCTCTAGCGTGGTCACAAATTTCGTTATATCCCTGGACCGTGCTGCAAAGGAGGGGAAAATAGTCTAGCGGAGAATCTCAATGCCCAGATGTTAACATTTTTTGTAATTGCGCGTCTTTTAGCCTTTTTGCTGCTCAATCAAAAATGAATCTTAAATCGAAACAGAAAAGAAATTTCGGTAGGACAAGTTTTAAATTGTATGAATTCCATTACCAAGTGCGCGTTTTACAGTTTACAAAAATTAAAAAAGTTATACATGTGCCTACTTTCCTAATGCAAAGATTTAAGACCTGATTTTGGACACGTCTTGGGATCAGGAAAATGCTGGGTGTTCCAGGAAGCCCTAGCCAAGGCAAAATCAGTGCTTCTATGACCCGCATCCTGCAGCTAAACCTACACCGCAGTTCAACCGCCCAAAATCTGCTTGAGATATTTGCGAGGGACATGAAAGTCGACTTCTTGCTGCTGAGTGAGCAACACCATAATAAAAGTCCTGCATTACGGTATTCTGATGAAACTCGTACTGCCGCTATCTGGGTTCGGAACAGTGACTTTCAGGTGGAGAGTTGTGGACGGGGGGATAGTTTCTTGTGGGTTCGGTGCTCAGGGATCACCTCCTTTAGTGTGTACCTAACGCAAAACGAGTCGATATCATCTTTCCAAGCCAAGCTTAATGCTTTGGAGGGCACTGTCTCGAATGTAGAGGGCAAAGTGCTCGTTGGGGGCGACTTCAATGCTAAAGCAATCGAATGGGACATGCCTCAGATGGATCCGCGGGGAAAACGAATCCTGGAAATGGTAGCCAGGACGGCGCTTGTCGTACTAAACTCCAAAATCACGCCGAGTTTCCGCCGTATTGGCTGTAAGGGAACCATACCGGACGTGGAAATTGCCTTGGAGTCCTTAGTACGGAGGATACACAACTGGGAAGTATTAGAGGACTACTCAGCCAGTGATCATCAGTGCATTCTGCTTGAGATAAGTGATGCTGTCTCCCGACGTCCGTGCTCTCGGCCTTCTCCAATTGGATGGAACATTGGAAGGATGGACCTCGAGAGGTTCGTCAAGGTTCTCACAGCAGGTGAGTCGCTGCAGGGAGCTTCGGAGGGGATGGAAGAACTGGCAGCTCAAGACGCGGTGAACTCTACTATGAGCATAATCACGACTGCTTGCTGCGCTTCTATGCCCCGTCGAAGACCCCGGCACGGCAAGCCCCCAGTGCACTGGTGGTCAACTAAAGTCGCTGAAAAGCGAAGAAAGTGTCACAAGCTTCGATGTGAGGCTCAACGGGCGCGGAACCGTGATGAGGCATGCAATTGGGTGGCAGCATATAAGTCAGCCAGGCAATGCCTTCGCAAACTGATCAACAGTAGCAAGGCTCGCTGCTGGCAAGACGTAGTGGACAATGTGAACAAGGATCCGTGGTGCCTTGGCTAAAAGCTGGTCATGGGGAAACTTGGTGCCCTACGGAAGCCATGCATACATGACGCGGAAAAGATGGACGCGATAGTGTGGAGACTCTTCCCCGCCCATCCCGCCAATGTTGACGCTGACCATGGTGAAACAGCAGTCGAGTACCCACTCTTCACACAGCTGCAACTGGCGCCTGGTCGCAAGACGCACCGTTGAACAAGCGCAACTTAGGCTAGGTATGCTAATGCGCCGAGTGAGGGGCTGGATGACTGCTCGCGGGCTGAGTTTAGCACTGGAGAAAACCAAAGTGGTCATCTTGACAAAAAAGAGAATCCCTAGAGTAAGGATGATCAGTATTGGAGACATACAAATCGAATCGAAGCCAGCGGTGAAGTACCTGGGGTTACTGATCTACTCAAAGATGAGTTTCTCTGAGCAAATCAAGGCAACGGCTGAGTAGGCTGCTTCGGGAATATCGGCTCTGAGTCGACTCATGGCCAACGTAAGGGGACCCAGCCCATCAAGAAGACGCCTCTTGATGAGTGCTGTAGGGTCAGTGCTACTGTACGGAGCAGAGGTGTGGGGCGACGCTCTCAGCAAGGAGGTATACCGGAAACGTTTGGCACGGGTACATAGAAGAGGAGCATTGAGAATTGCATCTTCGTATCCAACAGTCTTCGACTCGGCCGTGAGAGTTATTGCAGGCGTGATACCTATCGCCCTCCTTGCTAGGGAGCGCCGCGCTATCTACCTGCGCCGAAACGAAGATGCGAGGGAGATGGTTATCCGCGAGGAGAGACAGCGCTCACTCAACGATTGGCAGCAGTCTTGGGTGAATTGCACGAAGGGAAGGTGGACTGCGCGCCTTATCCCGGATGTGAGACCATGGTTATATCGAAGGCATGGTGAGACTGACTTCTATCTGACCCAGCTTTTGAGCGGGCATGGGTGTTTTCAGTCTTACCTGCACAAGATCGGTAAGTCACGGTCTCCCAATTGTCGGTTTTGCCCAGGAGATGAGGACAATGCCTGTCACATATTTGTTGCGTGTACAAAACGGGTCAGGCTGCGAATGGAACTCTACAGGGAGACGGGAGAGCTCACCCCGTATAATATAGTTGCGGTGATGCTCGAATTGGCTGACAAATGGAACCAGGTGGCACATTATGCTTGGGCAGTCCTAAAAGATAAAAGGGACTCACAGCAGCCGGGGGCGCTGGGGCTGGGGGATCGCTCTTCTGGCATTTCCTCTTCCCCTCTCCCCTCCCGCTAGGAAAGGGATTCCTCAGCTTGAAGGCGCCCCACGGCGTAACAAAACGAGACCTGGCCCGAAGTAATGTGTCAAACGGTTCCAGGCTGGGTTCTCAGGTTGATAGGGGAGGTGTTTAGTGGGTAGTTCAGTCGTGCATGGGAGTCCCACACTCTGTGCATAAATAGCATTCACCTCCCTACCACAAAAAAAGTTGATAACCGTTGGAATAGGTTCACCCACCCCATCTACGAGCGCTTGTTAGGAGGTTGAGTAAGTACCCTTTTAGTTACTTTTTTAATATATTTTTATCAACCATATTTACATCTAATTACATTCCTTTTTTTGTAAAGTATATAAATATATGAGAAGTTTTCGAAATTAGAGAGAAAAGTTGATTCGAAAATAAAACGAAAAAAAACGGCATTAACGACGTAAAATCAATCAATACGAATTTCGATGTAATCATGCCAGACGAGATGATACGTGTAATGATGTTTTTAATTTGTCATTCAATGAATTGTATTAAATTTGTAATGTGAAAATTTGAATATGAAAGAGGGGAAATTTATTTGAAATTAGTTTTAGACGCCAATTTGCGTTTTTGTACTAGGTAGCTAAGGAAAACTTCGGTAATAAGAGTATATCGTGTTTTCGATTAAATATCTCAATTAAAACAAATGATGGACTAAAATTATACCCTTGGTGTTTCCTTTTCATCAAGCCTGACCGGGTATGGGATCCGCAACGATGGCCGGCCTCTCCACTAAAATGAGCTGGCTATCGGGCGAGCTCTTGACCAGGTAGAGTGGCATTCTGCTCGCGTGCCCTTTTATGGTGTAGTGTTATGTGATTTCATTACACAAAAATATAAGAAAAATTCGCCACGTTTATATTTCACATTTATGGGAAAAATTCATACAAATTATGTTTCTATGTGTTTTCACTTAAATGGGAAATATATGGATACGTCTACATTTGGATCTTGATTTGGTTCGGAGGGTGCGACGGGGCACCGCTTTCACTGGAATGCCCCTCTCCTATTTGTGGGCTATAAATATCGTCGGTAAAGACAAAGTCTGCTCTGAAGTCCATCTGTTTTCTTCCGGCCCAGTTTGTTACGGGCTATAAACACGTTCAACGCTTAGCAAGTTACCTCTGCTACGACACCAGTCGATCGGCATTAGATCGCTTCAATTGGTGAATGCGAAATGTTTTTGCAGTGGGTCTTTTGCTGGGGAAAAGAACCCATCCCAAGACATCGCAACGCTAGCCTGCGTGTCTCCAGACAAGGCCAATCTCGGCGGATCCCACCATCCTCTTTTGCCGAGGCAGAAGACCATCACTGCAGTTCTCCATAGATATTCATCTACCCATTTCATTACACTTTTGTGATTCATATTTTGTTTTCAAACTAAAAGTGAGTCTCCTAGTTCTTATTGATACATTAAATTCATTTTGATGTACCTTTGCTTATTCTATTTTCTTACTTTTGCATCATCTGTTAATAGTGTTATTCATAATTCTAAATTGAAATCATGTGTTTCATTGTTTAACTTGATTTGTTCTGTTTTATAATTAGTTTGTATTTGAATTGGAATTTAATAAGTAAATAAATTTCCAGTCTTTTTTCTGCCTCTGTTCATTTTCAAGAAAATTTTCAATTTTCTGGCTTCAATTTCACTCACTCGCATTTCATTTCGGACGTTTTTGTGAAATGGTCTTAGCTAGAGTGTACAAACTTAGTGAACGGTAACCAGCAGATAATATCTGATTTCCTCAATCCTCCCCACAGCTCCAGATCATCAAAGCTCATAGATATTCCCGGCGAACTTTCATTGGCCCCACCAGCTCTGCATGAAGTTCGTTCCACCGTAAAAGCCCCAAAAAGTTATAAAGCACCGCGCATCGATAGGATTCCAGTGGAGCTGATTAAATATGGTGGGAGGGGTGTTTATCAAGCTATTCACAAAGTCATACAGTACATTTGGCAACAAGAACATATGCCAAACGAGTGAAACCAGTCAATAATATTCCCTATCTCTATGCCCAAAAAAGGTTTAAGGCTACAGTACGAAACTATAGAGGCATATTAATTCTTTGTACGGCGTGGAAAATATTTTCAAAGGCCTTAGAAAATAAAATCGGATCATACGCCAACAATGTTATTGGGAAGTATCAATGTAGCTTAAGAGAAGGTAGATCGAAAATAGACAAACTGTCAACTAGGTGCTGAGGAAAAGCTGGAAGTTCAACATAGACGTATACCAAATATTTGATGATTTTAAGCAAGCATATGACAGTATTTATCATAACTTACTGTACCAAATTATGCTTTGTTTTGGCATCCAAGCCAAATTGGTCCATCTTATCAAAATAATAATTACGTTGACGAACTCCAAAGTCTCCATCAATAACGACCACACCGATGCCTTTGACACGAATATTGGACCATAGTAAGGAAATGGACTAGCCCCATTGCTATTCAATTTGGATCTGAAATATGTCATAAGAAAGATACCAATCGATACAAGAGATACGTTGCTATACAAGCCAAGCCAAGTGATAGCCTATCCGGACGCCATCAATATTTTATCATGGTCGCTAATAACTGCCAAAGAACTCTTCCTGAAACTTAACAGCGAAGCAAAACTCGTAGGGCTACAAATAAATGAGAATAAAACAATGCTCATGATGCAGTTGAGGAAAACTACCTCAAATACTTACAATATCACACTTGGCAAATACAATATCAACAAGCTCAGTAAGTGGGAGAGTGCTCCTACCAGAAGGTCTTTGTAATCATCCTAAAGTTCGAAAAAAGTTTTCTAACAGCGTGAATCGGTGACTTGAATTCCAATACTTTGGGTAAAAAATAATTCAAATTTATGTGAAAGATGTAGAGTTTTATTCATAACCACGTTACAAACGCCATTTCGTTCCAGCTTGAATAATTGTTCTGAGTACTCGGCCTATTGAAGATGTCCAAACTTAACGCCATTTCTTAAATTTCATGTAAATTGGAAGAAAATAACAGTATCTAGGTCAATTTGAAATACGTACAATCCATCAACACGTGCTATTGTTGTTGTAATGCCATGCAATTGAAATGGCTATAACTCACTTGATTATGATCGGATTTCCATAAAATATTGTAAGCATAAAGATCTTAGATAATTTCATACAATTGCTAAATTTCAAGAAGTTTGATAGTACCATTTTGGTTTTATGGGTGAAAATGAGAAATTTACAAATCATACGATTATTAACAAAGTTGCGTAAATTTCGATTACTGAGGTATTTGTTGTGCTTGTACTCATAAAAGCCCACCTTCATGATTTTTCAGAATTTTCGGCTCAAAGGAGTCCAAATTCGGATTCTAAAACTTCTAATTAAGACCTTTCATTTGATACTCGACTACCTTTGCTTGAAAAAAATTTAAGGGCTGCTTCGTTATTCGGGGGACCCCTCTTAAAAAATTTGGAAATGTTTAGTAAGACCTAAACTTTTGAAAGACTACCACTTCTGATCTTTTCACAAAATTTGAGCTTTCTAGCATTCATAGTTTCTGAGGAAACTTGCTGTGACGCACGGACAGACGGGCAGACAGGTCGCGAAACTAGTATGTCTTTGTTAAAAAAAAATTTTCACAAAAACCTAAAACTGTGGTATAATTTGTATACTTAGTTGCAAAAATAACGCGAACCAGTAATGAAAGAAATACGCCGAAGAATACAGCTCGCAAATAAAATACAATACCAGCTGCATACACAGGAAGACAAAGCTCCAAGTATAGAATTGGTGATAAGACCTGTGCTACGCTATGCATGTGAAACATGGACTCTAACCTGAGCATCCACAAACATATTGAGCGCCTTCGAGGGACGATTCCCAAGGCAAATAATCGAAGCGATGCTAGACGGGGACCAATGGTAAATTTGATACAACTATGAGATATAAGAAATTTTCAAGAGTAGAAGCTGCAACGGGCTGGCTACAGAAATCGTACGGATGAACAATGGATACCCAAAAAGTCATTCGTGGGGAAAACTCAAGGGCGGAGATCAGTGGTCTGATTCGGCCGACGAAGATAGTTAATCGCGCTGAGGGTGCGGTCAGTTGGAGGCATTTATTGCAGGAAGCGAAGGCTCGAGAGGAGTTGTAGTGCTACGAAGAAGAGAAGAAGGCATTACATAAGAGAACGCTTAGATGTCGTAATGAGTCGCCAAGATTCATGGTATACAGGTTCGATCCGAGCTAAGCCACTTAATGAAAAGAATACCATGCACGAGTGAAAGCAAGCATTTAACTTTTTTAATGAATCAGCCATACGCCACTGACAATAATTCGCCAGTCGTTATTGACGTCGACGGTTCAGAACGCTCGCTTTAACCACTCGTTGTCACTGAACTGCGTTTTGATAGCTGGGAGGAAGGCAAAAGTAGTGGTGAAAAACGAAAGATCCAAAGAGCCCGGGCAAAATGGCTCATGGCACTGTGATTTTTCTTTTTTCTCTTAGACGTAACAGTAAGAAAATTGTGCAAAAAGTCGAGCACAAAAACGGAAGACGGGAGGAAAATTTTCGAAGTCGCGAATCAGAAAAAGTTCTCATTTTCTACTACACGAAGCCATGCAAATGCAAAGATCGCAACATTATTTGTGCGGCCTGTGGAATCGACATACAGTCCACCTCGATAAGCACAAAACAAAAAAAGAATAAGGAGGCATCGTTTTCAAGAGTGCGGTTAGAGTTCAACTTGTAAGTCTTATCCTTGCTTCAATTTGACTATAGATCTCAAGGGTTTTATTGCAGAAATAGGACGGGCATTATTAACGGACGTTGGATGAAACACGAAGCTCCACGACAATCAAATGATGGTGGATGCCTTGTCGAGGAAGGTTACATAGTTATGGATAGATACAGGTATACAGACGGATGTTTGGAGGTTAGCAAGTAAGTTTTGATGAAATATCGGCAGTGCCCACGTCATGCATTTGACGGAATAAGTTCCGGAGCAAAATATGATTTGCACACAATCTCGCCATTAATGTCGTGCAACAGATTAAACCTAGTTTTGGAAGCTGTTTCCAAAAGTTAATGTAGATGATGCTAGTGATGTGGACTCATTACATTCCAATCATTATTCCTCTAAGGCTGTTAATATGCCCTCAGCTATTAGAATAGCGAAGCGACATTTTTTATTGAGAAGGATTCAAAAAGAGTGACGTTTCAAGGCATTTAAGCAAAAATAACGACTTTAGTCGAGCTCATTTGGCAAGTCGTGATGAACTGATATCGACATATTTTCAAGGTAGCCAAGGGAGAGCATATCTTTTTAATTCAGTTGCAAACGTAACATGCGGACAAGCTGAAGAACAGATTCCACTAACTGGACTTCCTGTTGTTGCTGATATGTATTGCGAATGTTGCAAAACTCTACTTGGTTGAAAATATGAACACGCATTGGAGCCAAGTCGCAAATATAAAGAAGGCAAATATATCATTGAGTTAGCCCATATGATCAAGGAAAATGGATAGGATTTATTTATTCTTATTGATTGTTGACTGTGCCCCTCAAAGGATCCGAAGAAAGCGTCAAAGATTAGTTTATCAGACGCGTTACTGAAATTCATTTCATTATTAGTCGCATATAACACACATTCCTGCGTCTCCAAATATTTATCTCTTTCGAAATTGGTTGGATTAAAAACAAAATTTAAAGAAATAGTTTGACTACCGGAAATATATGTAAATAGTCTTGAAATGGCAGGGCACTGTAGAATGTAGGTTTTGAGGTAAAAATGTATGGGCTTATATACTTTGTATCCATTGAAATCGCCACTATTGATGATAGTTAGGAACTTTTATAATTACTTAACGTATGGGCACATAAATCCTTTTAGTTAACAATTCGCATACGCATATGTATAGTTTACTAGGAACTTCTATTGCCCATGCACTCGTATGTGCGCGTGTATATCATGGACATTATGTTTTCTTAATACAGTGCATCACTGAGTTATAATATTAAAATCTACCTAAAAACTTTTCGAGGAAACTTGACTGTCAAGAAATAGGTTTATATTCCAAGACGTGGCTTAAGTATGCATAAGAGCATGATTTAAAAGTTACAGAACAATATCCTACGAATATTTATTGTTGCATACAAACATAACATTAAGCATAAAGAGTCGACTTGGCAGTGCTGTTATCCAATAATTGAGCTTTCATTGTACTAATTTAGCATATCCATAGCTGTAAAGTTGGTATTTTCTAATATTTAAGTAGTTTACGATGGTCCAATCGTAAAATATGGCAAATTGAATAACAATTTAGAGTAGAAAATGCAAGATGTGAAGTCAATTTAATCCTTAAGAAATCATTTATCACATTCCGATATGTTGGAGGACCAAAAACAAAAACGATAAAGAAGAAAAGAAAAGAAAACCAGAAGTCTATAAAAGTCTACTTGATTGCAATAGCCATTAGGAGAAAACTAGTATTAATGTGAATCCGCTTTATTATTTTTCTTGGCCAGTTAAAGATAAAATGCTGTAGAATAATATTAAAAAAATGAAAAATACACAAAACGCAGCCAAATAATTTTAAAAATTTTCTAAGCGTTAAATTTAATCTGTCTTCAGAAGCAAAAAGAAAAGGAAAATGAAAATACAGAACGAGTTAATTTTAATTTTTATTTGTAATATAAAGAAAACGAAAAATACGCAATTATGTATGGGTGTTTAACACTGGTATATAAAAGAACATTTACATATTTTAAGTTTTCTATATGTAGTTATACGGCAAATTTTTTTCTTATAACTAATTGTTCTAGTCGGTTTTTGAAATACAAAAGACACCCTTGAACGGTTGAAGCCTTTTCTGATTACTCCTTGCTTATATAGCCAATGAGTTGAATATATTTTTTTTTTAAATGAAAATTAAAATATTTGCTGAAACAAAGGCTTTATTCAAAACGCATTGAAAAAACGCAATACAACATCAAGAGATAAAAATAATTACTTTTATCTTAATTATTATATTTTTTTTTATGCCTCTCAACCTATAACGATGCATTCAATGAATAACTATTATGAAATCCACAAACAAAATAATTTAAAAGGAATATTTATTGGTAGTTCATTTCCAGTTTGTTCGTTTTTTTATAAGTCGTTAAAATTAAATCGTTACCATAGGATATCCTTTTCAATTTTGCTCGGCGATAAACACACTATGGCAGATCAAAAAATATTAGTGATATTTTGATGAAGCATTCAGATGCAAAGGCAAACATTTATCCGATACTGAAGACAATTTATATTTTGCTTCTTAAATAGTTTTAACTAGAGAGAAGATTCCTCAATCAACAATTTTTACATTGTAACTTTAATAATAAAAACAAATTTATTCAGGTTTGAATAAACGAGACCTTATAAAAAAAAAGACAACCATTGTGCAAACCTGCCTTATTATATGTATATGCAGTATTTGAACTGTTCATATATTAACACCTTATTGCATTTATTTACTAACTTATCACATATTCTTTTCTTTTATAATTTTAATCACCATTTGCCACTTCCAAACGAACGGACTATAACTATACGGAAATAAACAAAATAATATGAATTGCTAAACTAAATACGACTTTCCTTTCCAGTAAAAATGGCAGCGAACGGTTAGTATGCCGTTATAAGAGTAGGGTTTTAGAAATCCGCGGATGACCGGTTTCGCGTCGTGCTCGGTACCCGGTACCATAATTTGCTTTGCGTTTTTTTTAGAGTTGCTTTTTCAGGTTCGAGTTTGAGTAGGATATTTTTCGGTACCGCGTCGGTAATATTCGGGAACGCGGAATTATATACATTTTTTTTTGTTGTCTGGATGTATGAAAGAAATACGGAATAAAGTGAGGATAGGTGTCTCTTCCATATATTAGTGTTTTCGACGTGTTAGTAAATCGGGCATGTGAACCGGTGGCTAAATTTTTGTATTTCGGACTTAGTCTACTCGCGTAAGACCTGCGACCGAACTCTTCTCCAATCTAGCTAGCTAGCCAACAGCCACCTCGGAGTAGACTAAGGGTGCCCGGACTTGTTGAACTGAAGAGTACAGTCCGTAATCACGTTCCAAGACTTCACATCTAGAACCGATGAGAGGTCGGTTTAGATTTTGTTCGAGCATATTTTAAACGAAAATCATTACACTTTCTTTAAAATGCTGAAAAATACATCGATTGCGGGAGTCGCAAGTCATTAAATTTACCACATAATATCTAGCGCAGTGAAATATGTCTACATACATATTAAAACGTATCGTTACAGTACTCTATACATATATCCAGGAGTACCTTGGTGACCCCACAGTAAGGATCTCGAACTTATTGCAGCCACCAATATATCTTGTGTAAAAACTGTTGATAGATCACTTTGTATGAGTACTAAACAATTTGTATGTACGTACTTAAAAAAATAAATGATTTCTTTATTGGGGTAGCATTTCGCTACTTAATACAAAGATCAATCTTCCAAACGTTGAAAACAAAGACATGTTGGGTTAAATGAAGTGCTCAAGTAAAACTTTAAAATACAAATTTCCAATTCATCGCCCTAGTTAAATTTACAATTCACAAATGATACTATTTCTAACAAATTTTACCAAATAATAACTTCTGAGGTATTTGTTGCCCTTGTACTTAAAAAGACCAGGATCTATGATTTCTACCAGATTTTTGAGCTTGGAGATCTGTTAATTGTTTACTTTGTTCTACTTTTTGTAGTGGCAGGAACGCGAAAATCGCCGCAGGAAGTGAAGATCTAACCGGGAAACAAAGATGTTAGCAGAAAAGTTGTATTCAAATTTGCGCTGCTTAGAAGCGGGTAGTATGTTAGGCCAGGGCAAGTGTAGTACAAGAACGGCTTTGTAAATATCTCAAGGTTTAAAACAACTTTCTGATGACATGAATCAATAACATGAATTAAAAATTCGTTGAACGTATAAAAAATTGTTCGATTATAAATGATAGGTCGAGGGTTTCATATTTAAAATACAATATATTTTAAATATAATCTCGACCAATCAAACATATTCAAGTGAAAAATTTTCTCTTGAAATTTTTATGACCACTCGAAAAAAATTATAGTGTCTAAGTCGATCTGAAATCCATACCATCCACCACCATCACGTGCTGTTGTTGTTGTGCTTCCATATAATTGAAATCGCTACATCGGGATGATACGTACTGGCTCAAAATCAGAGCGTATCGCAGTTGGACGGACGGACACACGGCCAAAGCGTGGTACTGACCATATCACTTCCCGAGTGAGTGCCAAACCAATCGATCAAGATAATGAGATACTCTAAGTAAAGGGTTGTCCAAACAAAACGCAACATGTTAACAGTTCGTAATTGATTTCATTTTCGCAAAATAATTTTGAAAAATAAAAAAAAAATTAATCCTTCCTTTTAATTTTGCATGTTTAATATTATTTTCATAATGGATATTCGACCGTTATCGTTCGATCCTTTTCAGCAAAGAAGATCGAAAGATAACGGTTAAAAATCGATTACAAAAGTAAAATTAAAACCGCAAAATTAAAAGGAAGATGTTAACTATAAATGAAACAAAAAGTTTTCAGAGAATTATGTTAATATTTTTTTATTATAATGGAAGAGTCTATTACAATTATGTGTAAAACGAAATATCATCCAAATGCTCGCCATGGCTTTAGTGGCATACTGCTATCCGATGGTCCATATTTTCAATGACTCTGAGACATAATGGAAGTTCAATGTCGTTAATGTGCTGAATTATCTCATCCCCTAACTCTTGAATTGTTCTTAGCTCATTGACGTACACTTTTTCTTTTAAATATTCCCAGAGACAGAAGTTCAACGGTTTCAAATCATATGATCGGGGCGGCCAATTAACACCGCCACAACGTGAGATAACAGGGCCATTAAATTTCTCACGCAAAAGAGCCGTTTTTTCGTTGGCTGTGTGGAAAGTGGCACCATCCTGTTGAAACCACTTATCGTCCAGGTCCACAGCCACAATTTCTGGCCACAAGAAGTCCGTTCTCGTCTCGCAATAGCAAGCACCATTCACGATAACCGCTTGGCCGTCCTCATTTTCGAAAAAGTACGGCCCGATGACATCGCCAGCTCATAAACCGCACCAAACAGTCACTCTTTGTTAAAGCACTGGCTTTTCAGCAATCGCTCATGGATTTTCATTTGCTCAAATGCGGCAATTCTGCTTGTTAACGAATCCACTGAGGTGAAAGTGTGCCTCTTCGCTGAAGATGATTTTCTTTGTAAAGTCACCATTCCCTTCTCTCTGTTCAACCAACCATTTTGGCGTGTTGCCGACGCTTGAAACGGTCAGTAAGCTTTAGCTCTTGAGTCAATTGAACTTTGTAAGCGTGTGAATTCAAATCTTTATTCAAAATTCGCATCAGTGATGTTCGTGAGATGTTCAATTGTTGGGCACAATTACGAGTCAAGATTGATGGCTCTTTTGCCACACTATCGCAAACAACAGCAATTTTTTCCGCAGAACGAACTGGGCGAGTATGCACAGGTGATTTCACATTTTCTGCAGACCCGTTTTGCTGAAATTTGTGCACAGTTCTCCTGATTATGGACACATTTGCTCGAATATGCTGACCAAAAAAATCACGAAGTGCACGAAATGCATTTTGATTTGAATGCCCATTTTTGTAAAAGGCTTCAACTACCTTAACGCGCTGCTCAAATATGTACCTGTCCATGATTAAATTTTCCAAACACTGAAACAAAGAAATGTCAAATTAAGTTGGGCGAAAAACTTTACGTTAAGGTATGACTCACAATTAACATCGTGCATTAGGGTTCGACCTCCCTTTATAAGAAAGGCAGCGTTCCTCTCTCCTCTTAAACATTAATCTTTTCTCCCAGTACTGTAGGCATTTTCAGAAAGGATTCTTATGATGAGTCAATATCACTCCATAACAGCAATATTTTTCTAGAGAAATTTACCAATAGATGCTTCATCGCTTGGGTTGGGCTTGTGTTGTCTTTAGTTGTGTTCACATATTTCATTTGAGTAGCGTATTTTTTCTTGGGGTAGAGTGGATTAGTTATTATATATTATTATATTTATATCGGAAACGCATTGAGATTGTTTTTTCGTTGTGTTGTTAGGAGTATTTCTTGGTTTTGAATGCAAGTATAGAATCGGTAGAGTAACTTGGAGTGCGATGTAAGTTTAGGACACGTTTTAAATTGGACAATTTGACGGTGGCTGAAAACTGTAATCGAGTGGCAGTGCAACTCACATTCTCCCCAAACTATCTCTATAACTCCATCCTGGAGTAAACAGTTGAGTGTCCGAGTCTGTTGACATGGGTCAATACGTAACATCTGTAAATTGTTGAGAGATTAATTTAGATTTCCTTAAAAAAATCGCCAGACTAGCGAGTTACAGGTTAGCGATCAATCAATGAAAAAGATTACGGAGTTGCGCGCGTTTCTGAAAACACTTTTTATCTGCTATGTGAGTTGCAGGAGGCTTGCTCTTCTTAAAACTTCATATGATTTCGTTGGTCACTGCAGATATTTTTAAGAGTTCTGATAGTTGTACATGAGCTAGCTCTTGAATTCGTTTGGTTAACATAAAACTGAATTGTGTGCATTTTTCAGGGGCTTATTAACGATTAAAGGCCATCTCTTGCAGTTTTTGATTAGACGTTCAAGCAAGTGACAAATTAAACTTGTTTGATTTTCTATTCAGATCTCAAAACTCATTTTTCTGAATAATTGGTATAAATTTGAAGATCGAGTAAGGGATGAAGATAGATACTAATCCAACAATTTCAGAAGCAGAGCGGCTCCTTGTCTGGACATAAAAGCATTGGCTTTGACCAAGTTGGTATTAGAAGAATCAATTTACAAGTTAGTTTTTATCAAAAATCCATTTAATTGATGTTTTCTAAGTAGCCAAAACAAAAGAAAATTACACAATTCCATGCTACAATGCTATTTAGTTGAATCGAAGCTAGAAGACCCAACATTTATAATCTATTAATTTGATAATTTTAACTGTCATTGCCATTTCCAACTAATTTTCGCGAGTGGCTAAACTAATCGAAATCATCAACTAATTAGTGAATGCACTAGGACAATAACATCAACTAAAAACATTCAGTCAACTCATTTTCCACTTCATTAACTCCCAATCACCTCCAAGTGGATTAACAGCTTTGAGTAGTTAACACGGGGATTAGCTTTTCCAAACATCAACCGAATAACAATTTCGCTGTACGAAAACAACTCCCCAAGCAATTGTTCGAATCGATTAAATCATACGACAATATAACAGGATAATAATTCTGCAGACTAGGGGATGAGACTTTGTAGGGCTAAAGTAATCTGTTGAGATGAGAAAATGAACAGCACAAAGGCGATTATTATGGGAAGTGACATCTGATACTATTTTGATGCAATTGTTTTGACTCAGTGAAAATGCAATTACTCTTGGGGTTGTTTTGTTAGGGTGCTCATTTTATTGAGAAATTTGAATAAATAAACTCGTTTCTGAGCGTACGTACGAGTATGTATGGCGGGTTGAAATATGATTTTGAACAATTAAAATGCAAATTCAGCAGCAAGCAATATGAATTTTCATGAAATTTTGTCGGCATGTTATTTGAATGTACCTTCTGCTTAAGGGGAATCCACAGATGAAAACAGCAGAACAATAGGTTGAATATTATATTCATAATATATAGATAGTCGTATATCAAAGTCATCTTTGTTATACGACAATTACGTCTTCATAGGACAATATCGTCAATAAATTATTAACAAATCACTACATTGCAGAACCAAACGTTTTTAGGGTTTTGTACTAAAATACAAAACCCTATTGCAATCACGGCCTGTGTCCGCCTGTCCGTCCGTCCGTCTGTATGTCACAGCAGTTTTTCTCCGAAACTATAGAAGCTACAGCAATGAAACTTTATGGAAAGGTCAGAAGTGGTGACTTCTTGAAAGTTTTGGGGTGGAAAAATTTTTCAAAGGGGTTTAAGAGGCGTCTCTCCATATAGGGAGGTGACCCTTAAAATATTTTTTCATCATTGGTAGTCGAGTAGGGTGTCATTGGAAAGGTCTCAATGAGATCTTTTGAGAACAAGTCTTAAAATTTCCTTATCAGTACCGAGGGGGGCAGCAGAAGGGGAAATGTGTGAAATGTGGGGAAATACATGAAAAATGTGTTCCCTCTCTTGTGAATGGACATCTGTGATCTAAAAAATCTGAAAAAATTATCAAGGGAGTATTTATGAGTATAACAATAAAAAAAGTAGTGTAACAGTAACAATAAAAAGACAAGTAAAAATTCGTTCTACTTTTTTAAGAATAGTATGATCTTCGAATTTCATATTTTCTTCAATAAAATCATCTTTTACATGTTTCTTGATTTTATTCGTTGCTGGAGACTACATTTTGTAGGTTAAGTACAAACACCTTCTAACATGAGTGTAGGTCTGTCTACCCAACTTGTTATTAAAATGCTAAGTGTTTTGCTAAAATACACTTGATGATTAATATGTGTATCTTTTTATTTAAAATCGGCAGCTGTTTTAATTAAAACGCCCACAATGTTTTATTGAACGAGTTGGATGGACAGACCTACGCCCATGGCAGAAGGGAATAAAGTCAAGAATGTGCATGTGCACGTTAATAAGAATATCCATTATTTCTCTATTATCAACGGTCGCCACTTTGTTCCGAACTAACAGAAATCACTCAAACCATGGATTTTCAACGATATTTATACTATCGATCTTATCTGAAAATTTTAAGAACATCAAATCAAAACTGCAGATTCGTCGGAAAGTCTATAAAATACATAAAACTTGCGTTATTGTGGTTGTAATTGGATACATTTCATATGGCTATAACATCTGCGAATATGATTCGATTTTCATCACACTTACAAAGTATCAGGACCTTTGATATAACTACTTACATATCGAATTTCGTTGAGTTTAACGGTATCCATACAATTTTATTGGGGAAAATGTGAAATTCGAAGATCATACTATTATACAATATTATTAACAAAGTTGAGCAAAATTTAGCTTCTGAGGTATTTGTTGTTGTTTTACTCATAAGCGGCCGTCTCCATAATTTTTAAAGATTTTTCTGGTCTAAGGTTGTCCAAACGCTAAGGGGGATGCAAAATTTTCGTGTGTTTCCCCTCCCTGTGCGCTCCACGAAGCACAAGATGTCAGTTTGAAGCTCTTAACAAGACCTTTCATTTGATACCCATATCGGCTACCTTTGATGAATGTCATTTTTCAGGGGCTACTCCCCTGTATGAGGAGTCCTCCCTTAAATACTTTATAAAATTTTTATTGTAGTTGAACTTTGAGGAGAACACCACTTTACGCGTACGTACAAAATTTGATGTTTCTAGCTTATATCGTTTGTGAGAAAAATTGCCGTGACACACGGATGGATGGACAGACAGGACGCAATTTTAGTAGGGTTTTGTAAAATTATTTTAACAAAACTCTGAAAAAGGGCTTAAAGTGTTTTAAGTAAAACGCCTTAGACGTTCTATTGAGTGAAACGTTTTAATTAAAATATAAAAAATATTGCTTAATATGCTAAAGCGTTTCGATTGAAATGTCAAAAAAGATTTATTGACAAAAATGTTTTACATAAAACACGCAAGCGGTAATTGAGACGGCTGAACTTTTTATGTCAATTTATCTTAGTCTTTCGAATCATGTATAAGACTTAGTTAGTTTGGTGAAAAGTGAAAGTGTTAAAAGGACATTTTCATAGCATGTAATGCTGTAAGTAGATGTGTAGTAAATACACATGGTGTCAAATGATTTGAATTTATTTATGTTGGTTTAATTTTTCGTTTTATGGTGGAGCCTTGTTTTATTTTGACATTATTATGACTGCTTGACATCAATATGTAGCATGCACGCGCCGTTTTGGAATCCTTTTTTAGAGTTTTGTAAAATCATTTTACAAAAAACTTACTAAAGTCGCGTTCTGTCAGTCTGTCCGTCCGTCCGTCCGTGTGTCACACCACTTTTTCTCGCAAACTACGTAATTCAGAAACATAAGATTTTGTAGGTAGATACGAAGGGACGCCCTCTTCAAAGTTTTGCCTTATAAACAAATTTATAAGTTATTTAAGGGTTGTCTCCGCATATAGGGGAGGGGCCCCTGAAAAAAAATTTCATCGCATTTAAGTCTTGATGAGGACTTTTCGAAACAGATCTTTTAAAATTAAAAATTTTGCTTTAAGGGAAGTAGGAGAAATGTACGAACATTTTGTATCACCCTCCCGATTCGACACCTTTGACACGAAAAATCGGAAAAATATCACAGAGATGAGACTTTTGGAGTACAAGGGCAACAAATACCTCAAAAGTTGAAATACGATCAACTTTGTTTATAATAGTACATTTTATAAATTTTACATTTTGGCCTATAAAATCAAAATGAGAACCTTAAATTTCTCAAGAGCTACAATTTTAGGTTTTTGATGGCAATTGTATGTATTCTGAAAATTTCACGATAATTGAACAAGGAACAGCTAAGTTACAGTCGATTGAATATTTAACAATTACAACACCCACAACTCTGCACGCAAGAAGAGACATCTGACGTCGCGTGATGGTTGACAGAAAGAGATGTGTGATCTCACACCTGAAAATTGTTTAAATATTGATATTGAGCAAAGATGACAGACCTCTGTCGGGTATTGCTGCGAAATATCGGAGGATATTACAAATTTTCACATTTACCTAAATCTATCGACTGTATCAATTCAAATATCAAATGTGCCTAAAACGCTGAGTGTTTAACTTAAAACACCAAGTATTAAAATCAAAACGCAAGGCGTTTTGATTAAAATGCCTTGTGTTATATATTTGAATAACAAGACTTCCAAATGAATGCTATCAAACGCATAGATTTCCTATCTGAAATATTATAAAAAATGTGCAGCTAGGGTAGAGTTTATTTTGCTTAAATCTTTTAATAGAGTAAGCAAAATATCGTCAAGGTTTAATATGTATTAGTAAATCTTTAGCTTAGGAAATTTGTATAAATAGAGTACGGCTAGTGTGAAAATAAATATATTTCAGTCAGATTTAAAACTGGTGAGTTTTCCTCTGGCTTTTGCTCATTTATTCCGGCGTTAAATGCCTAAACTATATGCGTGCCTAGATGGTTTAAAATCACAAGGTGAATATATGTTTTTCAATTGTCCCATTGTATTGCACGTCTCTCATTAATCATAACATGGTGATCCTGCCATTGTCTTTCAGCACAACCGCAAAAATGGATGTGGATGGTTTCGAAACGATTTGGAAGCTTTAAGCCCCACAAGAGCGTACGAAGCGGGGTACACATTTGGACTAAAATGAGCAAATATACCGATTGCATAGAGATAAATAATTCTGAATAACCGCACAAAGCACTCAAACAGTTGGCATTGCAAGCCTACATATAATCTTTTTGTCTCCGTACTGAAGGTATTCTACGTAGAAATTTTCTACAGAAATATAATGCAAATACAGTCTACCAAACTTTGCTTTTCCTTAAAATAAAAGGTTTTCCAATCAGAGGTGTTACTTTGAACAGCCCGCTATTTCGGTAGATGTCACTTTTGATGCTGCTATTTTTTTTAACATTTGACAAGTAAACACTATGCTATTAATAAAAATAGAATGATGCAAGCTTCAACAATGCATTGAAATCATTAAAATTCACTATAAAATGGTGCAAATTTGGCAGAGACGGTTCGTAAAACTCGAACATTTTTGGCTCGTCGTGAAGCACCTTGTCGAACCGCAATACAGAAATCGGTGAAAAAATTCAACTGTGTGGACACTTTAGTGATGTGAAGAATATAACCCGTGCATGTCACTCAAGAACAGCCGAAAATATTCTTGCTGTAGCCAAAAGTGTTGAAGAAAACCCAGGTTTGTTCGTTCCTTGTCGTTCTTTGGAATTAAGTATTCCACAAATGTCATTACACCGTATTTTGCATAAGATTTGGGCCTTAAGGCTTATAAAGTTCAGTTAATACAAGAACTCAAGCCGGTCAATTATTAACAATGTCGTGTCTTTGCTGATTGGGCCTTGAAATGCATTAAATTATCTGAAATTCCACTAAAAAATCATCTTAAGTGATGAGGCCCATCTCGGTGGCTTTGTCAACAAGCAAAATTGTCACATCTGGGGCTCGGAAACCCCAAGAGTTATTAAGTAGACTTTGATAACACTGTGCTCAGCAAACTGGCGAACGGTAGTTTCATCGAGCTGAGGAACGGTTCGCTACCAGAATCCATCAAACGTGTTGACCGAGCACTAAAGGAAGCCCGCAAGGTATTCGGTGATATTACTAAATTGAAAATGCTAATCCGTCTCCACTGAGATTCAAATGCCAACCTAAACTGCCCAAGGACGGCAATTAAATGAGGAAGATCATCACGGATTACAACTCACCAACGTATAGCATCGCCAAGTGGCTTGTAAAACAGTTTATGGATCTAGGCGACATATGTAGCGAATTACCTGTAAAAACTCACCTGACCTCATAAGCATCATACAGACTATAGAAAAAATTGATGAAAATGAAATGCTAGTATCGTTTGATGTAAAGTCTGTTCCCAAATACACCGGTAAAGCACGCAATATATCAATTAGAAGTTTGGCTCCATAAATTCGGTAATACAAGAGATTGGATTAAAAAAGTGAACATATATAAAAGCCTAGCCCTGTTCTGCATGAGTGAAAACTATTTCACGTTCCGAGAAAAAATTTTTAAGACAACGACAGGTTTTGGAATGTGTAGTCCCACAGGATGCCTTCAGAAATAAGCATACGACTCTGTAAACAAGAAAACCCTGAAAACACAAAATGGATAAGCATTCCGATGGCGGACTCGTTCTACAGCGTTAAGTCTCTTTTCAAACGATTTGACATCAACATCACAGCTTCCACCAGAAACGGGATCTACTGGGCAACGAAAAAGACCCCCTGAAAGGTAACGAAATGAGCGGCATCTACCAAATTCAGTGTAATGATTGTGTAAAATGCTATATCGGTCAGACAAAGCGACTCATCACCACACGATTCCAGGAACACATAAAAGAAACGAAGTCCGGGGAAAGGCGGGGTCTTAAAACAGTGCGATCGGCAGTAGCCATACATATAATTGAAAATGGACACAGCATAAGAAACGATAGCCTTCAAATTCTGAAATATGTCAACCGACCTTATACATTGGACGCGTGAGAGAGCCTCTATATAATGCAGCAAGACCCCAAACACGTATGAACACAGACAGAGACGAAGGAAACCGTCCATCGAAGTTAATTAAGAGTCTTGCTAAAAGGAACCGGAGAACACCCTAATTAGGTAATTACCTAAACATTCCATTATCCTTGTTACCTTTAATTGTGCTTTTATTCAATGTCTCATTTATCATTACTATCTCTATAAATTTTTCTTTCTTTTAATGATTGTTTAAAACCGTTTAGTGCCTTAAAATCTCGTAGTATTTATGATCAAATTGTATGACCAATGATTTTAGTATCAATAGACTGAAGAAGACAGCAAGTTACTCTCGAAATGGCCATATCCATATTTTAAATAAAGTTGTAGTTTTGGAGTAGATACAGTGTTTTTTCTATATAAACACCAAGAATTATTGCTAAAAAGCCTCTCTTTCCTCAACGTGACTATTTGGTGCGATTTATAGTCCGGCCGAGTCATTGGACCTTACTTTTTCGAAAATGAGGCTGGAACAACAGTTACAGTGAATAGATTGCGCTACCGAGAGATGATTAATGGTTTTTTATGGCCGGAATCGGATGGTTTTTATCTGGACAACGTTTACTTTCAACAAGACGGCACTACGTGCCACACAAGCAACAAAACCATTGATCTTTTACGGGAAAAGTTTCCGGACCGTGTTATCTCTCGAAGAGATGATCACAATTGGCCACCGAGATCTTGTAATTTAACACCTTGCGACTTCTTCCTTTGGAGACACGTGAAAGAAAAGGTCTACGTCAACAGCCCAGCGTCGATTCAAGACCTCAAAGATGGAATTCGTGAGGCTATCGAGGACATAATGCAGTCACTTTGCGATTTGGTTATGGTGAATTTAATGTAAGCGATATGGTCCTGTAGGCGTGGTCATGTGGTCATTTGCCTGATGTTATTTTTGACTATTAACGGCATACCTTCTTCTTTATAATGGAGTAAACATCCGATCATTTATATTAAAAAATGGAATTTTTCTTTTAATATGAAAATAACACCTCTCCAATTAATTACACTAGCCCTTGAAAAAAAATTTATAATTTAAGAATACCACCTCGTTTGGAGGAAATAAACATTGATATTACAGAAGACAGCCTAATTTGTGGAAAGAACATCTCTGAAAACATTTTCATTAGTACTATCACTCTCCCAGCGCAAGACATCAAATACAATAGAATTCTAAACACTTTGGACAAAGAGGAAGTTATACAAAATATGCAATCAGAAATCAAACCACTAACAAAATACTGCGTGTTGCATTGCAACATAAAAAGATAAATTATCGTTGAACCAAGTTAAATGTTTTTTAATTGGATCATTTCACCCTTTTCACATCAACTTAATGTAAATCTATACGACAAATTTGCTCCACATTTGAAGCTTATTTAACGTCGCGCGGATATCGATCACTCTTTCGGATGGCTCCGATAGCTTTTTAAATTACTTTTTATGGAATTGTTTGCAGCTACATATAAATGAGTTGCATATTTTGAATAATAATTTTTCTGAAAAATTATTAGAGAAGAAAAATGTTAGAAGAAGGTGGTTTCGACGTGTGCACTAATTCTCCTCAGGCCATCACTCTTAGATACACACCGGTGATGGCGACCACCATGCTCAGAGGTGAGGGAGTTAATTTTTAATTTTTCTACTTATGCAAACTCAATATGTTTTTGTATCTGCAAGTTATATTCAAGGTAAATTTCTCTTGTAAGTACTTGTATTAGCTAAACTTTTTTAATTGGATCATTAAAAAACCCGGTGTGTATCTAAGAGTGATGGCCTGAGGAGAATTAGTGCACACGTCGAAACCACCTTCTTCTAACATTTTTCTTCTCTAATAATTTTTCAGAAAAATTATTATTCAAAACATGCAACTCATTTATATGTAGCTGCAAACAATTCCATAAAAAGTAATTTAAAAAGCTATCGGAGCCATCCGAAAGAGTGATCGATATCCGCGCGACGTTAAATAAGCTTCAAACGTGGAGCAAATTTGTCGTATAGATTTACATTAAGTTGATGTGAAAAGGGTCAAATGATCCAATTAAAAAAAAAAAGTTTAGCTAATACAAGTACTTACAAGAGAAATTTACCTTGAATATAACTTGCAGATACAAAAACATATTGAGTTTGCATAAGTAGAAAAATTAAAAATTAACTCCCTCACCTCTGAGCATGGTGGTCGCCATCACCGGTGTGTATCTAAGAGTGATGGCCTGAGGAGAATTAGTGCACACGTCGAAACCACCTTCTTCTAACATTTTTCTTCTCTAATAATTTTTCAGAAAAATTATTATTCAAAATATGCAACTCATTTATATGTAGCTGCAAACAATTCCATAAAAAGTAATTCAAGTTAAATGATTTGCTGCACATAAAGTCCAAAGACGAAGAGGTCAAAACCTCAATAGAAAGCATATTAGAAAATACTATGATATATTCCAATCAGAAAGTGAAAAGTTAACCTGCAATTATTCCGACACACAACATCTACACGCTACTGAAGACACCTCTATGTACATAAAAAACTATAGACAGACGCATACATAAAACGCAGAAATTAACAATCAAATCCAAGACTTAATCGATAAAGATGTCGTAGAATCGTCAATAAGCCCATACAACTCCCCTATGCTAATAGTGCCCAAATACTCCACTGATGACACAAAGAAATGTCGACTGAGGCCGATTACCGCCAACTGAATAAAAAACGAGTAAACGATTTTTTCTCCTCACTCGCTTTGACGACATTCTGGATCGCATAGGCAGAGCAAAATACTTTTTCACACTCTAGACATGACGAGCTCTTACCATCAACTAGAACTCGATCATGAATCACGACTCATGACAGCATTTTCATCTACCAATAGACATTACCAGTTTAAATGGCTACATTCCGAACTAAATATCTACTCGAATAGCACTATCTGGACTAGATGTAAATGCATTCCAATATGGTGATGATAGAATAGTTTTCGAATGTTGCCTGAAATACCACACCCAAAACCCCATGAAAACATTCGAACGACTATGAATATTTTAAACTAAACCCTTCAAAATAAAACTTCAAACTATCCGAAGTCGTATATCTAGGTCATCTGATTACCAGCAACGGCGTAACAGCCGACCCAACAAAGTACGCAGCTGTTAACCACTACCGTGTCTCGCAAAACGCAGACGATGTAAGACGTTTTGTAGCCTTCTGTAATTATTACAGACAATTTGTTCAAAATTTTGCATGTATTGGAAAACCTCTCAACTACTTACTTAAGAGGAACAAATAATTCGACTGGACAGAAAAATGCCAAGAAGCATCCAAAACATTAAAAAAACTCAATTTCAACCCCCCAAATTTTACAATACGATGACTTTAACCAAGAATTCATACTCACTACCGACGCATCCGACTACGCATCAGGAGTTATCTTGCCCCATGGAGCGCAAACAGCAAACAGATCTCTGACAAATCACAAAATTAATAAATCAGTAGTAGAATAAGAACTTTAGGAAATTTACTGGGGAATAAGTCATTTTCGTCCATATCTCTATGGTAAGAGATTCACGGTCGTTACAGACTACCCACCTTTAGTACGAAACCCGTATCCAAAATTACCTAGAATACGCTTAGACTCATGGACTATGATTTCAATATCGTGTATAAACAAGACAAAGTAGATACTGATGTAGATGGTCTATCGCGTTTAAAAATCGCGTTTAAAAATTAACTTAGAAGTTTTAAAAGAAATAATGCCCAAAACAATAAATGTCATAACATGTAGCAAAACACAAGAACTAAAAAGCCCAGTGACCACAGAACCGGTAACATGTACCCCCTACATGGACCTTGATCAACTCAATATATGGGAAGGTTTGTCAATTTCTGACATAACAAATTTGCCGAAATAATGAAACTAATAAAAATTCGCGAGCAACAATAATGATGAAGGATAAAAAATCAATAATCGTGAATTATAGCGATAATCCGTCCTTAGACTTACTTAATAATACTTACTTAATACTAAAATTATCAACTACTAATATCGCAAAGATAGTGCCAGCTAAAATCGATATAATATTCAAACATATGAATAAAAATGAATTAATTGACATTTATAATAAAATGCATGCAATAATAATAAAATGCAAGCGAACCAAAATGAAAATAATCTTATATGACCCACGAAGGCACGTTGAACAAAAAGCTGATCAAATAAGATTGATCAGTGAATATCACGAGTCAAGGCATGGAATCAGACGGGCGTTAAAAAGTATCATTGCAAAACTAAAACAAAAATACATCTGAAAAAATATGAAAAAAAAAAATGGTTAAAACCATAATACAACAATGTGAGATCTGCAATAAAAACAAAATAACTCAGCATACTAATGAACAACTAGCAATTACCAATACACCACTCAAAATCATAGCAATTGACCAAGTAGGACCATTAAGAGTCCCTAATGGATTCAGATGTACTTGTATACTTACAGTTCAACACGAAATTTTCAAATTTGTAGAAACCATACCAATTCCTATCAAAGAAGCCAACGTAGTAACGAAAACAATAGTCGTAAACATTATCCTGAGCTACTGCAATGAGCTTCTCCCCAACATTTGCAAAACTCTTAATATAAAACATAAAACATCTACCCTATATAACCATGAAACTTTAGATTCACTAGAACGAAATCATAGAGTACTAAACGAACACCTACTAACTTTCTGTGAGGACAACAAATGGCACAATCAGATCCGTTTTTACACTTTCGCATATAATACTAAACCCTATAGCGAAACAAATTATTCACCTTTTGAATTAGTTTTTGGAAGGTTAGCTCATTTAACAAGTGACTACGACAATTCGGCGCCCGTTAACGACTATGAAAACTACCTAAAAGAGCTTAAGGCGCAGCCCCCGGCAAAACTGCAGATTTGGGTAAATTTTGCAGCCGTTCTCCTCAGAAACGTTATGAAAATTGCAAAATTTTTTAGCAAGAAGTCAGAATGAATCTTTGGCTATTGAACCAACTCATTATATTTTGCAAAAAGTTTGTTGCAAAAGTTACTAAATTCAAACAAAATAGCATTTTTTCGTTAAATAATGTAGTAAATCTCGAAAACTACTTAACGTACCGAGTTGAAATTATTAAATTATTTACATTCATTAACTGATCAAAAATTTTAAAAAGTTTTTTGCGAAATATTTCCTAGAACAAAATGTGAAAATTTAATACAAATCAATGTGCACGCATGATATTTGCCCAGGGTATGCAAATTACACATTTTGTTCGAGGAAGTTTTTGGCAAAAATCGTTTTTAAATTTTTCATGAGTTAATTCAATGTAAATAATTTAGATCTAGCAAACGTAGCTTAAATCAACTCGGTACGTTAAGTAGTTTCCGAGATTTACTACATTTTTTAACGAAAACATGCTATTTTGTTTGAATTTTGTGATTTTCGCAACTAATTTTTTGCAAAATGTAATGATTTGATTCAATAGCCAAAGGCTCATTCTAATTTCTACTTAAACAATTTCGCAAATATTCGTAAGGTTTCTGTGATGGACGGCTGTAAAGTTTACCCAAATTGGCCGTTTAACTGGAAACTGCGCCTTAAGACAAGACTATATCACACACAAAAAACTGCACACAAAATCTTAATCGAGTCGAAATCAAAAAGAGGCTGAGTGTATCTGAAAACACAAAAAAGGAATAAATTAGACAGTCCATACGAAGGACCATACCGAGTAGTTGAAAACCAAGTGTAAATACTCTCATAAATAAAAATAGCAAAAACATATTAGTCCACAATAATACATCAAAAATGAAACCACAACCAGCAGATATAGATCCATAAACATTAATTCGCAAACATGAATAATCAAATGTTAAAATTAGGACAAACCAAAATACAAAATGTAAAAATGTTAATGTCTTTATACTTTCAGGAATAAAATTTATAAATATATTGTAATGACAAAAAATTTTTTTTCTGTAGGATCAAGGTGTAATACATTTGAATATAATACAATTGTTCTTCAATTAGACCATTCAATATGTAAACATTTACTATACAACTAGGCCAATAACTATGTAAATTTATACTACATCAAAATATTATATCAATATCCACAAAAAAATTAATAAAAACATACATGACCCTCCTTCAACAAGATTTCCAAATGAACGCAATCAAATGCATAGATTTCCTATTTGATACATTATAAAGAATGTGCAGTTAGGGTAGAGTTTATTTTGTATAGATTTTGTCGTAGAGTAAGCAAACAATATCATTAAGATTTAATATGTATTAGTAAACTATTAGCTTAGGGAATTTGAATAAATAGGGTACGGCTGGTGTGAACATAAATATATTTAAGTCAAACTTTAAACTAGCGAACTCGCCTCTGACTTTTGCGGATTTATTCCAGCGTTAAATGCCTAAACTAACATATAACACATCGTTCAATAAGTCCTGAGACTAACCCAGAGATAGTGCTAGTAGTACCAAACTGGCCATTTTTCTATCGAGTACGAACCTTTACATGAAACTTTCACGTCGAGTGGGTCACAGACAGCAGAGTCATCGAGGTTAGAGTAAAGTCACTTTGTAATTTGTTTGAAAAATGGAAAAGAGCGAGTTCCGCGTGTTGACAAAACATTGTTTTTTAATGGGTAAAAACACCGTAGAAGCCCAGCAATGGCTTGAAAAACATTGCTCGGACTCCTCTCCATCGAAACCAATGATTTGTCGTTGGTATGCTGAGTTTAAACGTGGTCATACGGACACAAACGATGCCGAACATTTGGGTAGGTCATTGGAAGCTGTTACACAGGAAAATGTGAATGAAGTGTTAAAAATTGTAATGAAAAATCGCAAAGTGAAGGTTCGTGAGATTGCAGAAATTGAGCATGAAAAAGTTTTTTCCAAGTGGGTGCCGCGATTGCTTTCGGTGGAACAAAAACAGCAACGAGTCGACAATGGCAAAATTGAACGAATTGGGCTTTGACTTACTTCCCCGCCCCCCGTATTCGCCAGATTTAGCCCCCTGCAACTACTGGCTCTTTACTGATCTCAAAAAAATGCTCCAGGGATAAAAATTTGGCTCGAATGGGTAGGTCATTGCCGAAACTGAAGCTTATTTTGAAGCAAAGGATAAATCCTTCTACAAACATGGTATGGAAATGTTGGAAAGGCGTTGGAAAGATTATATCACCCTAAAAGAAGATTGTATTGATGAATAAAAATGATTTTTTAGGGTTTTGTTAAATAATTTTACAAAACCCTTCTAAAATCGCGTCCTGTCTGTCCGTCTGTCTGTCTGTCCGTCCGTCCGTCCGTCCGTGTGTCACAGCAGTTTTTCTCGGAAACTACTTAAGCTAGAAGCATCAAATTTTGTATGTAGGTGTAAAGTGGTGATCTCTTCAAAGTTCAACTACTAAAAAATTTTATAAGGTATTTAAGGGGGGTCTCCCCATGTAGGGGAGTGACCCCCCGAAAAAAAAATTTCATTGAAGGTAGCCGATATGGGTATCAAATGAGAGGTCTTGATGAGAACTTTTCAAAACAGGTCTTAGTTTGGCAAAGTTTGCTTCGAGGGGCGCACAGGAAGGGGTAATACATGAAAAATTTGTGTCCCCCCCCTCGCGATTGGACACCTTCCATCCGAAAAATCTGAAAAAAATCAAAAATGTAGGCCTTGATGAGTACAACAACAACAAATACGTGAGAAGTCGCAATTCACTCAACTTTGTAAGTAATAGTATGATTTATCTATTTTATGTTTTCTTGATTAAAATCTTAACGGTACCCTTAAATTCAATGAAATTCAGTAGGCAGATGTCTGTTTATAAGATTGATTAATCCTGCAAGTTTCATGGAGATTGCATCATATTTAGCGAAGTTATAGCGGTTTGAATTTTCCTGTATTACTATGAAACAATATGCGCTGCATGTATTACTATGGCAACATATGGCTATGGAACAACATGGGAGTCCCACACTGCCAGACTCGGCGGGCATAAATGCCTTCACCTCCCTACCACAAAAAAAAAAAAAAAAAAACATGCGCTTTTTACCGACTCAGACACTACAGTTTTGTTAGGATTTGCATGAAAATTTCAGGAATGATAAGTCTCATGAATAACTTTGAGAATCAGTTCAGCTAGTGGTATCAGTAATCGTAAAACAAAATAGTGGCTGTTTTAAATGCGAAGATTGAATAATGTTGAGTTATTTTTTCCCAACTTCAACGTTTAAGGTGCATGCTTTGAACACTTGATTCAATTTAATGAATAACTGAAGCTGAGTAACTACAATTAATACTCATAAGTGAAACAAGTCAAGGAGGCGGGAGGGAGCTTCTAACAAAAGGGCTTTGTAACAACTCTAGGATTCGAAAAAATTGGCTATTAATCGATGATAACAGTACAGGAGAGTGGCCCCTGAAAAAAAATTCATCAAACGTAGCCGATATGAGTATGAAATGATAGCTTTCATGGGAGCTTTTCAAAACAGTTCTTAAACTGTCAGTTTTTGCTTCAGTGGGGGCACAGGGGGGAAATACATGAAAAATGTGTTTCCTCCCTCGCGAATGGACATCTGAAATAATTATCATGGGAGATATTTATGAGTGTAACAATAACAAAAACCTCAGAAGTCTAAATTCTTTCAACTTTTTTAATAAAAGTATGATCTTCGAATTTCATAGTTTCTCCAATAAAATCGTCATTGACATGCTTTTTGACTTTATTCAATCTGGTGACTGCATTTTGAAAATTGAATACAAAACCCTTCTGACATGAGCGTAGGTCTGTTTACCCTACTTGTTCGTTGTTAGTCTCGGGACTTATTGAACGATGTGTTATGCGTAACTAGATGATTTAAAATCACTTGGTGAATACATATATGTTTATATTGAGTGTCTCGCATTAATCACAACACTGGTGTTTTAATTAAAATGGCTAGCGTTTTAATTAAGAGGGCGATTAGTTTTAATTAAAACGTTTTAGGCATTTTAATTATTAAGTTTAAAAAGCGTTTTAAAATTGGGACTAGATTTAAACACCAAAAACGATTCAACTTAAACGTTTAGACATGTAGTATATCAAAAAATAGTTAAAGTTTGGAATAGCTAAACTGTTCTGTATAATGGGAAAGCTGGATCCATTCAGCGATCCGAAATATTATAAAACCTTGCAAGGATAACAATCACTACTTTGTAAATCCTACCAACAAAAATATTACAAAGTAAGAGTAGATTGGCACTTTACACTGAAAAAGCTATTGGGAAATATGAAAATGGTTTTAAAGCTTAGTTGATCTTAAACAAGTATATGACAGTTCTGATAGAGAAGTTGCAACTCGTTGTGTACAAAGGACTGAATTCCTTTTTAACAACAGAGAAATCAATTGCTAACCCATGTTGAAAAAACTAAGTATTAGTTATTATTGATAGAATAACCAATGAAGTCAATGTTATATTTTTGACTTGAAACTCATTTATATCAGCTGCTTGTGGTGAGCTTTAAATAAAATTAATCGAGTTTTTTGAAAAGGGAGTTCAAGTTGTGGACGGAAGACAGAAAGGTTCTCGAGTTGTAACAAAAGGAATAATGAAAACAGTTGAAAGAAATGTTTCGATGGTAGCGTTTAATAAGAAAAGTGTACATATCGAAGAAATGTTTTAAAGAAGAGTTTCTTCATGTGAAAGAAAAACAAAAACTACAATTGTTTTAATTGCTACAGGAATCACCCTGGTATCATATAAAATTCGAGTGAGATATGAACAAGCGCTAAGTCTTCCTTGGTGAAGCCTTCAGTGTAAAACAAAAGTCAAATTATCTAGCGAGTAATTTGAGATGCCCAAAATATCACACTTGACGAATACAGTTTTGAAAATGTGAGCAAATTTGTATATTGAGGCGCCAAAATAACGAGAACCGGTAATGAAAGAGACGAAATACGCCGAAGAATACAGCTCACAACGAAAGTATATTATTCAGGTTTGATAATCTTGAAGACCAGTTGCATACATAGGAAAACAAGGCTCCAAGTAAACAAATCTGTGATAACACCTGTGCTATGCTATGCGTGTGAAACATGGCCCCTAACCCAAGCATCGGCAAGTTTATTGTATGCCTTGGAGCGTCGTCGGGTCCTGAGGTGCAAAGCTAGTCGCGGACCAATGGGGAATTCGATACAACCATGAGCTGGCCACATGATTCATATGAACGAACAACGAAAGGTATTTGTTGGGAGGACTCAAGGGCAAAGACCAGTGGGAAAACCAAGGAAACGCTGGTCTGACCCGCTTGACAAAGACAGTTAATCGCTGCTCGGATTTCGGAATTGAAGAATGCGGTTAATGAACTACGATAGTTGGAGTTGCTTGTTGCAGGAAGTAAATGCACGAGAGAGAGTGTTGCGCTACAAAGAAGAATAATTTGAAATCAAGATCAAATCTAGTTTGGATTTTTGTCTTTTGGTTGAGGGGTGAGGGCTTTTTACGCCCTAATATAGACTTTTTAGGCGCGCAAGCCGTGTAGGCTACTCACTAAACACCTCCCAGGTTAACATAAACACCTAGGCTAGGACCGTTTGACACATTATTTTGGGCTAAAACTCGCTTTGCTACGCAATAGGATACCTTCAAATTGGTGGTCCATTCCTTCGTGGGAGAAGTAGAAAGACTGATTGCTAGGAAAGTGACCCCACACCCCTGATGTCCCCGACTGCTATGAGTCCTTTTTTATCATTTGACTACCCGAGCATAATATGCTACATGGTTCAATTTGTCAACCGATCCAAGAATATGCTCGATTAGACTATTCAGGGATAGCTCTCTTGTTTCCCTGTAAAGTGCAGTCTGTCCCTTCTTTTGCATGCAAAATTTAAAGAACGCGACTTACAAATTTTGTGCAAGTAAGACTGAAAACATCCATACGCGATCAGAGTTGAGTCAAGTAGACGTCAGTTTTACCGTGCGTTTGATTGAGCCACGGTCTCACAACAGCAATGAGCCGCGCAACTGCCAATCTTTGAGTGAATGTTGTCTCCCTTGTGTCTTCGTATTGGCACAAGGAGATAGTATGGCACTCTCTAGCAACTAGGGTGATAGGTATCATCCCTACAATGAGTAGCACAGCCGACTCGGAGACTGTCAGATTTGAAGGTGCAGTCAGTGCAGTCAGTGCTCCTCTTCTCTGTACCTTTGCCAAGCATTTTCGGTACAGCTCCTTGCTGATAGCGTCACTCCATATTTCTAATCCCTACAGTAGCACCAACGTTACGAACCTCATCAAAAGCCACCTTCTTGATGAATTGGTAACGCTACATTGTCCATAAGGCAACTCAGAGCCAATATGACTGAAGCAACTTCTTCAGCCGTTGCCCTGATTTGTTCGGAGAAACTCATCTTCGAGTCGATCGGTAACCCCAGATTTTTCGATTCAACCAGTACTTCCCCAAGACTGATCGTCCTTACGATGGACATTCTCTTCATTGTAAGTAAGACCACTTCGGTTTTCTACAGTCCTAGACTGAGCCTGCGAGCAATCATCCAGTCCCTAAAGCAGCAGATTAGCATACCTAGTCTAAGTTGAACTGAGAGGGTCGCTTATTGCCTAACGTAGGGTCATGGAAAATATGATTCAGATGAAAAGATTCACTGGCTGAGAGACGACTGATCAGAGCTTCTTCTATTTGAGAATACGGGTCCAGAACAGCAGGTTTTTTGACTATATCCCGGCCTACAACAAGATCATTTAAATTTAATGCGGGCGCGTCGACTCGATATTTAGACAGGCTAACTGTCATGCCAGAGGCCGCAAATTGGACTTCAAGCTGGTCGAACCACATCTTTGGCTCAGCCGGCCAGAATTTTAGTGCTTTAACTGCTAAAGCACTCAAATTTGCATGACGGCTAGAGCCATCTCCATTATTCTCATAGCCATAATTAATCCGTAGAAGTCGTAAAAATGTTTACAGGAAAGTATAAAAAATGACGGAAAAGTAATGAAGTAGTAGAGAAAACAAATGTAGAATGTATAAAGTGCTGTATAGAATCACAATAACTATATATAAAAATAAACAACAAAGCAACAGTAATTAAATTAACACGCATATTTTTCTTGTATTTCTGTTACCGGGTCTGCTGTTGGACGTACTGCAGTAATTGTTGTTTCGCACCCGCAATGTAGGAGCTGTGCTTGTTGTCGGTTCTCCTGGTTGGATCAAAAGAATCAAATGCTGAATACTGATTAGCTGTTCCTGTAGGTGCAAACCTTCAAATAATGATAGTAATTGTTGATCCAAATCTACTAGAGCTAAGCGCAGTAGTAATGGTTGCAGTAACGAAGACGCCGAATAAACTTCGAGTTGATGTTGCTGCTGCTCCAAAGTTGTAATAGTCATCGTAGTGGTGCCACAGATTGGGGCACCAAATGTTAAATTTCGAAGACCTCTTAGTTTAGCCGGTGTACTAATAGCACTGAGTATGTCTTCTTTGCCCTTGATTGAGTTTGGGAATGCCGTATTTTGCCTTGGGGTCACCAGTTATAGATGTTATTCCTTAATATACTTTATACCTGTTAAATTAAAATTTTTCTTTCGCAGATGTTATTGTTAATTATGGGATGGATTCATAATCTACTTGATGAAAAATCTTTCTATCGCAGATATTATTTTGGCTAGCCGGGATCCTGACTCAAGGAATTGGTTCCACTTCGCAAAGATGCTACGTACAGTACGTAGGAGAAGTTGACGGTTGTTCCTAAATAGCGTGTATTTGAAGCAATGCGGCTATTCTCAGTGATTATCATTAGATAAACCAAAAGAGATTTTCAAATCCAAACATTTTATAATCAATTTTTAAAAGGGAAAGAAATGATTGACAACAACTGGTTTTTTAGCGTCAGTTTTTTTTAAACATATCTTAAAAATTATATATAGGTGATGTGAGTCCATTTAAAGTATAGTATAGTGGAAGTTTTGTGAAAAGTATATATCTAAGTTGTTGTATAGCAATGAGGTGTGTGGAGAAACCCCTACAAAATTTTTGTTTTGAATTTTCAGGCCGGCCAGGAAGTGAGAAGTGGTGGTTTTCTTCTTGTTCACGGGAAAGATTTATGTAATGACATAAAAACGACGGCCCTCGTCAAAGGTTCGCACCTCAGGCAACCAAGTGACCCCAGGGATAAAAAACAAGCGCATGGCATCTCATGACCCGTATTTGCGGGTTGGCCGGTCATTCCTGATGTCAAGCCATAGAGCACATGAGCTCCAGTTACTAAATTGGACGGAATATTGTGATGTTTACGTGCCTAAAGTGTTCTGTAACAAAGTCCTCAACACAATTTCCTTTCCATCGACTCAACCCTGAGCACCATGTAAAAATAATTCATTCAGACTTATTATTCTATCACAATGATAGAATGCGTAATGTGTGCAGCAGGGAATATAATTTGGTGCATCAAAAATGTCCGGTTATTATAAACTGAAGACGGCTTTAAATCAAACATCAGGTCTTTCAAATAACTTTTAATCTCATCACACAAAAAATTGTTGGCATTGAATATTGCAAGAACTTTCATTGAAGTTGATATTTTCCAATATTATTATTGAGCTCTTTTACATGTTCAACGCGAGAAATCACTACTCCAAGGCATTTAGCATTGGTGACAGTCGATTTGATTCAAAGCTCAACACAGTTGCCTGTGGAGCAGACCTTTCCCATTAGACTTTCAAAATGGTATTCTTCTTGCCATCTTGTCATTATCAGGGTTTCATTAAATAATTTTACAAAACCTTACTAAAATTTTAACCTATTTTACGATCTATCCGTTCTTCCGTCCGTGTGTCACGATATGCGAGTATGGTAGAAACATAAAAATTCGCATGTTGATGTAAAATTGTGCCTTCTTCAAAATTCCACAAAAAAATCCGAGTGGCCTCTGGAAAAAAATTTCATTCAAGGTAGCTGATATTGATATTAAATGAAAGGTCTTGATGAAAACTTTCCAAAACAGGTCTTAAACTGACATTTTTTGCTTCGAGGGCTGTATAAGAAGGGGAAATACACGATAAATTTGTGTCCCACCCTCGCGATTGGACACCAGTGATCTGAAAAATCTGAAAAAAAATCATGGAGGTAGGTGTTTATGAGTGTAACAACAACAAATGCCTTAGAAGTCAAAATTTGCTCAACTTTTTTAATAATAGTATAATCTTCGAATTTCACATTTTCCCCAATAAAATCGGATGGATACCCTTAAGCTCAACGAAATTCGATATTCACATAAGGTCCTAGTACTCTGTAAGTTTGATGAAAATTGGATTTTATCACGGTTTGTCTAATCACAACAACAATAACACACGATTTTGGTATTTTATGGACTTTACCATCGAATCAGGCACTACAGTTTTTATTTTATCTTCTTAAAATTTTCAGATAAGTTCAATAATAAAAGTATTTTTGGAATTCACGATTTGAGTGATTTTTGTTACTTTGCAACAAAATGGTGAAATGGTATTTCTTCTAAACATGTACTCCTCTTTAACGTGTTCTTTCGCTTTAATAGTTTTTGGTGACAGGATTTCGTAAGTTGAGTACAAAACTCTTCTAAAAGGAGCATATATCTGTCTACCCAACGCCTTTTTTGGTCTTTGTAAATTTTTTTTACAAAGACTTACTAGTTACCCCGTCTGAACGTCCGTCTGTACGTCTGTCCGTGCTTCATAGCAGGTTTCCTCAGAAACTATAAAAGCTAGAAAACTTAAACTTTGTGGTTCGCTCAAAAGTTTAGATCTTATCAAGAATTTTAAAGGCGGTTCCCCTTATAACGAAGTAGCCCCTAAACATTTTTTTTTTTAATCAAATTTAGTCGAATGGGGAATCAAATGAAAGGCCTTGATTAGAACTCTTAGAATCTGAATTTAAACAATCATTTTATGCATCAGCAGGACCAGGGGAGGCAAAATGTACGAAAAATTTGTGTCCCCCGCTCCTCGCGATTGGACATATTTTGTCCGAAAAGTCTGAAAATGGTCATGGCGGTGGGTATTTATGAATATAAGGGAAGTAAATATCTTAAATATCGAATATTGACTCATCTTTGTTAATAATAGTATGATTTGCAAATTTTCCATTTTCACCCATAAAATCGAAAAGAGTACCTTTAAACTTCTTGATATTTTGTAATTATATATATTAACATGAGGCCTTAATGCTCATAAAATTTCATATAAATCGAATCATAATCAAGTGAGTTGTAGTCATTTCAACTGTTTAGAATTTCAACAATAATAACGCGTGCTGATGGTTGACATATGTAACATATACTTCGAATTAAGCTAGGCACTTTTATTTTCTTGCAATTTCATCAAAATTTTAGGAATAGTGTTTAATTTGAATATGTTTAACTGGCCGAGCAGTTAGAAAACTATATCTAAGCTTGATCAAAAAGGCAACTGAAATGTGCTTATGAAAGAAACTCCTCATCTTCAAGTCATCGATTCCTGCTATTAGAAAACTTGTTTCAAACCCTAGGATGATTACAAAGACCTTCTGGTAGGAGCACTCTCCTGCATACTCAACTTGTTAATACCTCCATTCGCTACCACAGTCTCTCTGTTGGATATTATTGCTTGATGTAATTTTAAAAATGACATTTGTAATCATTCACAATAAGCATTGCGATTGTTAATTAAGATAATATTTGTTTCGAATAAAAGAATGTGTCGGCCTCTTCCGCCACCGACAGTCAAGCAGATAAGACGAATTTCAATACAATTCCCGATACATCACAATTTGGCGACGAAGTTATTTTCATTTTTCATCGTTTCAAAAGTCGGTAATATCAATCAGAGTTAAAAATGCCAGAAACGCATTTAACGTAAGTCAAGTGATTGATCCGGTGGTGCAGGAATCAAATATGCCAGAATTTTCGATGCACGAAAACTTCGAGCCATGGATCGAGCGATTGAAAATACATTTCGTTGAAGGCCCATGCGGTACACCAGAGGGAAAGGTTTCCACATTATTGAAAATGATTGGTTCCGAGGCATACCGAACGATTCATAGCCTATGCAGTCCACAATTACCAAGTTCTAAAACTTATGAAGAACTTGTCGAGCTTTTAAAACGGTATTTCATGCCGCCTGTAATTGTTATTCGCGAAAGAAAAAATTTCTACTACGCTAAAAATATCTAAGTGCCATTTGTGTGGAAAGGTCGGACATTTAGCCAACATTTGCCGCAACAAAGCGAATCAGAGGGACGATAAGGAAATAAAATATATAAAGGGTGATTCATAGCAAGTGTACACATTTTTGTCGAAACAAAACATCGTTTTTGTGAAGATTGAGCTGTAATGTTTCTTTATTTTGAAAATTTGGTCCCTTACAATTATATATGAAACATTACTTTGGGCATATGTGCACTACGCGTCAATTTTAGCCATGTGTGATACGGGAGCATCCTGTTCTTTTATGTCAATCGAAATTTCGATAGAAAGATTCTTCGGTTATACACAGCAACATTTACCGGCTATGGTGGTGAAACATTAAAATTGGTAGGCGAATTTAAAGCAAATGTAAAATTCAGCAGCAACATAGTCAAAGGTAAAATATTAGTGACTGATTCTGATAGACTAACGTTGTAAGGAAAGGATTTACTTCGCGGGTTTGGGTTTGTGTTAGTTCAGAAAACGTCTAAAGATATAAAGTTAATTAATGAGGAAATTTTCCCAATCTCTAGCGAATATAATGAAATCATTGAGTCAATTAAGAATGAGTTTTCTGATGTTTTTAAGAGTGGTTTAGGTAGATATAAATTAGAAGAGATTAATCTACCAATTTCGCCAAGCAATTTTTTGCAAGCCACGTCCAATTCCTCTTGCATGGAAAAAGGAAATCGAAAATCAGTTAGATCGATTGGCAAATTCTGAAATACTTGCCCCAAGTGACAATTCGGAATGAGGCACTCCTCTGGTTCCGATTTTGAAGCCGAACGGCAAGCTCCGTATTGACGGAGATTATACAACTACCATTAATAGATTTTTTAAAGATTTTAAGTATCTTTTTAAAAGAATTGACCAAATATTTGCCTCAATGCAAGGAGGGAAACGTTATTTTCTATGACAAGACTGCCGTTTGGAGTGAAAACAGAGGCAGCTATTTTCCAAAAAACAATGGAGTGCCTTTTATTTCAATTTGAGAATGTATTTTGTTATCAGGATGACATGTCATTGCAGGACTAAATTTATCCGAACAATTAAAAACTTTACGAGCCGTTTTAGACCGTCTTAGAACAGCTGATTTGAAGTTAAATACAGATAAATGTGAATGTTTTGAGTTAAACATTTCATATTTGGAATTCGATATTGATTCAACTGGACTGTCAAACGATAAGTAGTTCTAAATACATCAAAACCTTCAGGTGTATCTGAACTAAGAATATTTATTGATCTGGTAATCCATAATTCAAATTTCATTGAAAATTTTGCGAATAAAATGACCCCCTTTATATGAATTATTGGAAAACGTGTTGAATTTGATTGGGCAAATCAATGCCAGCAAGCATATGAGTTGATGAAGAAGGAGATTTGTTCAAGTAAAACTTTATTTTATTTTGATCCAAAACTGCCATTAATTTTGTCAACTCACGCTTCTAATTTGGCTTTTGCTGAAGTTTTATCACATATCTTCAATAACAGAAGTGAAAAACTTACCGCTTTTGTTTTAAGAGCATTAAACAGCGCTGAGAGAAATTATAATACCCTTGAAAAAGAATCCCTTGCAATTCTTTTTAGCGTAACTAAGTTAAAGCAATATTCATTAGGTATTCATTTTCTCGTGCAAACAGATCACAGACCCTTTTTGGCTATTTTTGGTCAACACAAAGGCATTCCAGTAATGGCTGCATCACGAATGCAATATGAGCTTTTACACTTTCTGGAATTGATTATAAGATTAAATATGTAAGACGTACTTCCAATCGGGCAGACAGTTTGTTTAGAATGGCTCAGTCGGAAATGACTGAGGTGAAGCCAGAACCGAATTATATAGATTATCCTTTGAATTTAAATTACAAAACTATTGGAATTGTAACAAAGAGAGATCAAATTCTATCAAAAGTTTTGAGTAGTATTAAAGACAGAACCATAGAAAAGCTAGACGAACAATTCAGAGTAAAGCATTCAGATCTCAGTGTTGAGAGAGACTGTATCTTGTGGGGGTATTGTACTGTGATACCCAGCAAATTGAGGAAAGGTGTTTTGGATTCATTACACCAATTGCATTTTGGTATAGTAAAGACCATGTCCCTAGCCCATTCTTATATTTGGTGGCCAAGAATGGACCATGAATTGAAAATTTAATCAAGAATTACGATCCATGTCAAAAGACACAACATAGCCTGGAGAAGGCTTCCTTAATACTTTGGGTACCTACGGATTCAACATGGCAAAGAATTCATATTAATAATGCTGGCCCAGTCAGAGAATATTATCTTTTGTTGATCGGGGACTCCTTTTTCAAATGGGTTGAGGTATACAAAACAAAGGATATTACGTCCTCTTTCACAAATGATAAGCTTCTTGAAGCATTTTGTAGAATTAATTTGGCCGAAACATTGGTTAAAGAGTTTAAAAAATCATTGATATGAATGAAGTTATACATGTTTTTTTTGCCCCTGGCCATCCGGCTACCATTGGCCAAGTCGAAAATTTCGTAAAAACTCTAAAAATCTTAACAAGCAACATTGCAGAACGATCACTCTGATTTTCAAGTGATTTTAAACAGATTTCTTTTTGACTATCGTGCAATGAAGTATTGTGCAACTGGGGAATCGCCAGCTATGTTACTATTTAATAAGGAGCTCAGGTCTTGCTTCAGTTTATTAAAACCGCCACTAATAAAACTAAACATTGTAAGAACTCAAGGAAAATTGTCTAGGCAATCGAGATTTGGACTTCGCTATTGGTCAGAAGTAGCCCAGTCATATTAGGTAAAAAAGGGGTCAACCTCGGAATGAAAGATAATAAGCTGCAAATTGGTATGAACCTTTGTTTTGTCATTCTAAATGTTGTCTCAAAAGTCACAATCGTTATCGTGTCCGCGTCTCAAGATATTCAAGGTCAAAGGTCACAAAAATCGGTTTTTCGCGAATATCTGGCTTCCTATCGGTTAAATGAGATTTGCATTTATTATAAAAGTTGTAGGCTATAAAATTCCCTACAACTTTTGTTTAAACTTTTTTTTCATACGACCAACCGTTTTGAAGGTAGAGCGCGAAGAGTGCACATCGTACAGTCATATACGGCCTAATGCAAGGTCAAGCGTGAGTTATGGTTATCAGTACGTTATAAAGTCAATTATTTACTTGGAAATTATAATTATTAAACAATGCCTATTATTTATGTACTAAGTATTAATTATTTATATTTAATTAAAGTAAGTAACTTGATTATTTATATATAATTATTCATATTTAACTATTTAAGTATAAAATATTATTAATTCTGGATTATATATTTTAGTTTTATTTTAAGTTAAAATGATAGTAAGAGTATATATTTTACACATATTTTTATTTATTATTAAATACGGCATAATATACATTTATCAAAATGTGAGTTCAAATATCAAAAGTATCTTTGTTGATTTTAATTGTAATGAAATTGGAAATGGAAGCTAATTATCTTCTTCTTGTTCGTCGTCTTCTTCTTCTTGTCGCTCAAAAATGTTCGATTCATTGTCATCATCCTCATTATCTGTCATGTTCATCTCCAAACCTTCCAGAATATCGGGATCATATGTATTTTCTTCATCGGGATTACTTGGATACAGTGAAGCGTTGAGGCAAGCTTGTCCGTTGCACTGGCCGCAAGCTAAAGAACATTGTAGCCCTGATTTTCTGCATCCACAGCGGGAACCACAACCATTTTTGCAATTGCAAAATATTACGTTTAGTAGTTCGGCTGGTGCTGGAGGTAATAACGTTCGTATGGGCTCCAGGATTTCATTTTCAAGCATCCAGCCCCATTCTTTAGGTTCTAAGTCCTTCCCTAACCACGTTTGAATCTGGTAGTAGACACGTTTTATGTGTTGATGAGCTGCTACACTTGTTGGTGGAAGTGTTGACAGTTGTACAGGTTTATTTAGTTTTGTAAATTTGATGAATTGCGTGTAGCGGAAATGATCAATGTTGTCCTCAGATTTTGGAGCAAAGATACTTTTGATATTTGAACTCACATTTTGATAAATGTATATTATGCCGTATTTAATAATAAATAAAAATATGTGTAAAATATATACTCTTACTATCATTTTAACTTAAAATAAAACTAAAATATATAATCCAGAATTAATAATATTTTATACTTAAATAGTTAAATATGAATAATTATATATAAATAATCAAGTTACTTACTTTAATTAAATATAAATAATTAATAGTTAGTACATAAATAATAGGCATTGTTTAATAATTATAATTTCCAAGTAAATAATTGACTTTATAACGTACTGATAACCATAACTCACGCTTGACCTTGCATTAGGCCGTATATGACTGTACGATGTGCACTCTTCGCGCTCTACCTTCAAAACGGTTGGTCGTATGAAAAAAAAGTTTAAACAAAAGTTGTAGGGAATTTTATAGCCTACAACTTTTATAATAAATGCAAATCTCATTTAACCGATAGGAAGCCAGATATTCGCGAAAAACCGATTTTTGTGACCTTTGACCTTGAATATCTTGAGACGCGGACACGATAACGATTGTGACTTTTGAGACAACATTTAGAATGACAAAACAAAGGTTCATACCAATTTGCAGCTTATTATCTTTCATTCCGAGGTGAAAGCCCTAATATGACTGGGCTAAAGGTTTATGTTAGAAATTAAAGCGGTCTTAAAAAGCCGAGTTGGTCGCCAGCTGTTATAAAGAATAAAATTGGCCCGAGAAATAACACCGGCTTATTAAGTCATAATAATCGGGACATAAAAAGAAATCATGATTAGATCTGCCTCGCTAGTCAAAATAATATGCCGATCGATGTACCCAATGATGCTTTGCAATCCGCTTTACCAATCCATCCTGAGGTTTTCACTGATCAGCCCCAACAGCAATTAGATCACTCGATGGCAACTGCATACCGATATAGACGTAAGAGAGAGAAGTGTTAGGGTTCCTAAAGTAGCAAGAATTAAAGCAAAAAAAAAAAAATCAAAACGCAAAAATAAACTTATTAATTTATTTTAAGTTTACTTAAATTAAATAATTAGATTAAATGAAAGATTAATAACGTATTAAAAAGAATATATTGTTTAAGATCGTTAATTGCATCAATACTTCTATTTCGAATTATGGTTTCCATTCCCAAATTGATTAGATTATTACTATGAAAATTATGTATGAAAAATGTAAACAATTTAAGGAAGAGGTTATTGGATATTATTGCCTGATGTAATGTCAAAATAACATTTGTCATCATTCACAGTAAGCATTGTAATTGTTAATTAAGATGACATTTGTTTCGAATATATGAATGTGTTGGCCTCTTCTGGCACAATTGATACCCCACTCGATTACCTTTAATTAAAGAAAATTTTTTAAGGCTAATTCGGTGTTATGGACGATTCCCCTTAAAAAAATTTTAAATGTTTGGTATGGCCTTAACTTTTGAGAAACTATTACTTCTGACCTTTTCACAAAATTTGAGCATTCTAGCTTCTATAGTGTCTGAAGAAACTAGCTGTGACGCACCTACAGACGGACGGATGGGCAGGTCGCGAAACTAGTAGGTCTTTGTTAAAAAAAATTTTTACATAGACCTAGAAAGTCAGATAATCACGGTTTATAGAAAATAGGTGTATCTCCAAGTATCTCAAGACAGGGTCAAAATGGTCTAAGATACTATGTTAAAAACTAAAAACTAAATTTCAATCAGCATTCATTAGATGTTCCTTAGGCTTTTTCTTGAAAACCAAAAGTGAGCTCGCTTCTTTAACCGTCACTTTTATATCGATCTCTTTACGTTTTATGGACTGTCACATTCTCGGACTCTTCGCTCTTCATATAAGATAGGTATGGCATGGCGTATGCTAATAAATCAAATTGAATATTACAGTTTACATATGCCTGACTCAGTTTACACTGCCTACAGATTGTAGCCTTCCAAAAGTTTCCAGATATTTTATTTCAATTTGTACATCATCCTCGAACGGTTACATCCATTGAAATATGTCCATTTGCAATCATCGGTCGACTAAAAGCATTCGATCGAATTTCTCAAGAAAAATATCCTGATGGGCTGTGCTGACAGTGATAGATGAACGAGGAATAAATTTGACTTGCAGTTGCTCCTTACCAACGTTGCTGATTAACTGTCGTAAGCTCCGATTTTATGTTTTCCTGCAGGGCACAATCGGAGCAACGAAATTATCAGTGAATAGGGAATCATTCGCAACTGGAAATACCTTAAAATCTTTTTCATGTTGTTAAGAGCTCAGCAGCTGGCTGTTATGTAAATGATGCCTAGTCTTCTCTAGAGTATCTTAAATGAAACGGATGACTGCCTTTTGTAATTTGTTTGAAATTTCCTGAAATTGTATCTCTGCGACAATTTCACTAGCGCGTGATGGAACCTTTTGAAGTTTGATTAGGAAGTTTAAGAAGATATAATGGAAGGGAAATTAAAACACGAAGGGTATGCCGAAAGCAACAACAACATGGACCTGGCGAGATATTTCATTTTATTCTTTAGAAACACAACGACTCACTTGCCTCCTTTGTTATTACGAAATAAATTAAGGAATATCAACTTTCCCAGAAAGATAGATATCTGGGGAAAGGATACTGATTTATTCCCCCAACGTCGATATAACTTATCAAATTAATATTTTCTATCATATCTAATATATGGGTAAGTTCGCACGCTAGAAATCGGACCTTGGCTTCGGAAAGAATGCTCCCATGGTAAGTAATAACTTGCGTAAGTGGAGAACAAAAGGAAGTTATTTGATGAATGGACGGTTTGCTTAGATGAAGATAGCGTAAGTGTGTATTCAACGGAAACACATGTTGTGGGCGTTAGCTTAGGATGTTTGCCTATCGATTAAGCATAGGCATGAGAGACGCGTAAGTAGGGACAAAAGATTCTACTCACGTAAGCTATACTGCAGTGCGGATAGATTTACAAGCCTTTCCATCAAATTATGGAGTATCTCAAGTACCCACTGAAGCGTATGAGTAATAATAATGACAACATTTATTCCTCAAATACGTGTGGGGAGCAAACCAGATGGACTACTTCAGACACAAAGATGTTTAGGCAGTGAATTACAATTCATGGTGAATCTTGAAACACGATATGATATGATGTTAAGACGATAATGTGACTTTATGTCCATAAAAACTTCCATGTCAATGTAGTATATCCTTTAGAAGGTGAAGATTGAATAACTCATTAATTCAACTTATTATTCAATTTTGAGGCATCTTTTAATTGAACTTCTTATTCGATTTTGAAGTTAAAGTTTTACTATAAACTCAAAAAATTGTTCTCGCAATTTTAAAAGTCAATTTAAAAACTAAACATTTTGATGCATCATTCTTATCAACGCAAGCTCGAATGAGAATGCAACGGAAAATTATAACTAAACAAGGCTGCCAGATTTCAAACTAAAAGACCCAGGAGCCAACACGTATGGAGGGAGGAAAACGGTCATGCCTAAAATATACTTGAGGTCACCTAGTAGACTAGGGAGGATCTGTAAAAGAGCGACAGCATTTGACTGTCAGGGTGGGACTTACTAACTTTCACAGAGAAAGCTGCGCAATAAATTCTACAACAATAATTGAGTAATCCTCCGTCTCCAAAAAGTCGAGAACTTTAATTGCAATATAGATATTTGGAAAAATGGTTTAAAAAATCTTTTTTTTCCACTTTATATATATATATATATATATATATATATATATATATATATATATATATATATATATATATATATATGTTTATCTATATATATATATATATATATATATATATATATATATATATATATATATTATATATACACATATATATATATATACATATATATATATATATATATATATATATATATATATATATATATATATATATATATATATATATATATCATATATATATATATATATATATATATATATATATATATTCATATATATATATATATATATATATATATATATATATATATATATATATATATATATATATATTCATATATATATGTATATATTGTCGCGTGTTTTGGTTCGCGGCTAATAATTTTAATGTTCCGGGAAAGTGAAAACGTAATGTCTTTTAAATTACGTTAAAAGAGTTTATTTACTAATAAATGCACAATCATTAATTTAACATTTTCACTAATTTTAATTTTCATTTTGTCTATAAATTTTTCACTTTAACTGTCTTATCTATCACGAAAATCACTTTACTATTACTCGATCAATATCGCTTTCCAATTCGCACTCCACACTATCGCAATTTTTACTATCGCGGTTCTACTGAATAATCCCCCCATTCATTCAGCTCGCCTTTATATGGGGTCTCTAGCCGTTCAATCCATTCTCGTACATTGGCTAATGTTCTGCCGAGAGGTATCTGGTATATTCGAGCAGCTTAATGAATGGAGCAGTGACTCACTTTCAGATGTTGATCATGCTTGGTGGGTTCTCGTGGTTTCAAGTAAATTCATTTTGTTGATGTTCTTAATGGTTGTGCAAACAGTTGCGAAGGTAGCTCGCAGAATTATTTCGACATGTAACAATATATATTTATATATATATATATATATATATATATATATATATATATATATATATATATATATATATATATATATATATAGTATGCATAGATAAATATATAAATTTGAATTTGTTACCCTTGCTGCAATATAGCAATAAATACAAAAGACTTTTTTATTTTTTAAATTTTTGATTACACTTAAGACCCTTACATACAATTCACCAAGAGGACGTTATGGTATACTAAAATAACATACCGAATTACATCAAAATCAATTAAATAGATTTTGCATAATAATTTTGCAATCTTGATAAAAATAAATTCAAATTTTTTTAAATTTGCAGAGCATAAACGAAACCCTTCAGAAGTTTAGAAAACGTAGTTCATAAAATTGAAATCGGATGATTTTAATAGTCTCAGGAAGCTGTATGCTGTAACCCAAAAGAGCTTCATTTCTTAAAGAAAAGTAGTTGAAGTATATCCACTAGTCCCTGAAATGCAACCGGCCAAAGTTGACTAGCATTTACCACAAATTTATAAATAATAGAATGGTAGTATTTGAACCACTAACTTTTAAATTTGGAGCTTTTTCTCCGTAAATTTTTTTATATTATTAAATATCAATAATATGTATGAAAAAATAAAAACAATCGGTATGGCGCATGAAAAATCGACGTAACTTAAACAGATAATCCTAAATATCATATTATCCAATCTATTTTGCGACATTGACAAACTTGTCACACAGTACAAACAAAAACAGGAACGCTAACCGACTGAAATCATAAGAATGATCAACAGTGGGTTTCGTTAATTTACGTAGGCAAAGAGACATACAAACTATCAAACTTCCTTGGGAAATACAAATTGCAAACTACATTCAAAACGAACAACAACATTGGAAACAAACTGAAACCAAAACTGAATGACACATCAATATACAAAAACAGCGGTATATACAAACTGGCATGCAAGGACTGCGACATGGTATATATAGGAAGGATAAAACGAAAACTAACGACAAGATACAAAGAGCGTAATGATCTTTCTTTCACAACAAGACAGACTCCACTTATGCGACGCACCTACAAAACCACGCACATGAGCCTGACGCTATGACAAACTCTATGAAATCGCTACACAAACAAAGCAAAGGACCGAGACTTGACATCCTAGAAAGGCTTGAAATTTATAAACATAGAAAGACAGATGGTGACATTATCAACGAACAACTTGTTACCAATTTCGACGCAATTTTCTCAGTCCTAGACCACACACTTAGACGAAAACGGAAACAAGATGAGACAAAACAAACGGACATCCAACAAGCAAAAATCAAAAACCTAATATCCCTCTACTTGGTATAATTTAGCACTTGAGTAATTTACTTCCTGACCTCATTACCCATCCGCTAATTACCCATCCGCAATTACCCATTCGCTAATTACCCATCCGTTTAACCCATCCTACGACTATACAAAGTCGTTCCCTTCAACACGTCCTTGAGACACTGAAAATGACTCAAAGTAGTCGAAACGCGTCTGCTTACACAGCTACGCAAGGTCCGACGGCTTTTAAAGAAAAAAAAAAAAAAAAAAAAAAATATATATATATATATATATATATATATATATATATATATTTATATACATCTTCTTCTTTGTAGCACTACAGCCCCTCTTGGGGCTTCGCTTAGAGATAGTTAGAGTATCTCATTTTCATGACCGTATTGATTTTTTGGAAGTTGATTTGGTCAGTACAGTAGTCAGTGATATGATCTGATTAAACCAGTACATATCACCAGTGAGTGAACACTTGTAGTCTGTCCGAAAAATCCCCTGAACTAAATCATGTTGCTCCCAACGAGATTTGAACCTGGAAAATTCGGCTTATGCGTTCATGCTCTTACCACTAGACCACACAGACTATATTTATATATATATATATATATATATATATATATATATATATATATATATATCTATATATATATCTATATATATATATATATATATATATATATATATATATATATATATATATATGTACATATAAAATGGTAAGTCTTAACAGCATTGAGCCTTTTTTTTGTCATATTTCCATTGAATATTGCTTTTATTTAAAATGGATTTTATTTAAGAACATATTGTCCATTATTATCTATGACCTTTTGCCATTTTTTGGGTTGAGCCATTATTCCATCTGTGTAGAACTTCTGTGATTTATCGAAGAAAAGCTTGACCAAATGATTTCCACTGTCCCTTTTTGAAGTGAATTTCCTTTCATTTAGGAAATTATGCAGAGACCGAAACAAATGGTAGTCTGATGGTGCAAGGTCTAGACTATACGGTGAATGCATCAAAACTTCCAAGCCAAACTTTGTCAATTTTGGCCGGTTCATCAAAAATATGTGTGATCTAGCGTTGTCATGATGGAAGACAACGCCCTTCCTATTGATCGATTCTGGCCGATTTTTTAAATTGCTCGCTACAATCTGGTTAATTGCTGGCAGTACAGAGCCAAATTGATTGTTTGGCTAGGTTCAAGCACCTCATTATAAACAACTCCCTTCCAATCACACCATAAACACTGCGTAACCTTATTTGATGTCAATCCTGGCTTTGAAGTTGTTTGTGATGATTCACCTTTTTTTGACCATGACCTTTTTCGAACGACATTATCGTATCTTACCCATTGTTCATCGCCCATAATAATTTGCTTCAAAAATGGCTCCATTTTATTGCGGTTTAATAGCATTTTGCAAATGGAAATTCGTTCGATCAAATTTTTTTGTGTTCGTTCATGTGGCACCAAAACGTCGGGCTTCTTTGTGTACCCAGCCTTGCGTAAAACTTCAAAACTGTTTGGTTATGGATAATCAGTAAGGAAAGGTCATGGCTGCTTATGTGTAAGATTTCATCGACTTTTTCAGTGATTGGTCGACCTGACCGAGGTGCATCTTTGTCATCAAAATTTCCAGAACGAACGCTGTGGCATTTGATAAAGTATCTTGACCGTAGACACCACAAATTTTTTCACGAGCCTGCGATGCATTCTCACTTTGATCGTAGTGATGATGTAAAATATAATGAATTTTTTCAGAAATTTCACTCATTTTTAGATATATACAACTTTTGACACAAATGACGAAATACAAAACTGTCAAAGAAAGAAAAACAAATAGCGTTTTGATGGAAATATTACAAATTAAGAATAATTGAAAATGTTTGTAACCAAATAAAACTGCATATTTCGCCCTATGATTTCGGAGTTTTTTTAAAAAAACTTGGGTTGGTAATGAATTCGACCCAAAAGAGTGGGGCTGAGAAATGGTAAAGTCAGGTTTGGAAGCATTCACATATTCTTGGAATTATGTAAGAGTGATTTTTATATTCTCGGATAGATTACTTTCTGAAGGAAGTCAGAATCCTTCTCTCAGCGATTTCAAGACGTGAATTCTTGAGCTGTGATAACGAGCCATCTGGGGGCGCTTATGGCAAGCGACTTCAGAGAGGAATACGGCCAACGGTCTCATTGTGCATAGACTATGCTTGGTTATACTTCTCTGCCACCATTAAACTTGTTTGCTGCAAACGCGTTCAAAAATTTCCCGGAAGAAAATTTAAACTTTACTCTACTGTGGCCTTTTAGGGGGATTTCAGCAATTCTATACTCGCACGTTTTGGATCTACATACTGACACGATGTCAGACATACATATTATACTTTAATCTGAGCCGAAACAACCTACACTAATTGAAATCGAGAAAATATACACTACAAGACTGCAAACTCAGTCGTATTCTAGGATTACATTGAACCCCGCCCACTCGACGACATACTCAGCTTTCGCTCCCGATTCCGCTGAAAATCTCTAACTACTAGAAGGACAAGCATAGATGGATTTGTAGTTGGTGTGTACATTACTAACGGCATATTGGAAAATTCTTTTGAATTCAAAATCTGATTAATGAAATCAAAGCATTTAAGCACTAATTAAGGCACCATGTAAAAATATCGTTTACCACAAGACACATAAAAACCAATAAAATGTTGAATAACAAAAACAGGATCAGCCTTGAATATTGTCCCGTTCTACTTAGTTAACGACTCACTTAGTTGCAATTGTAGATTTGTTGAAGCATGGCTTCCAAATTGTTACCACTTTGAGTCAGAATTTGATCAGCGTTGATTTGCAAAGGTCCAAACATTGCGTCCATAACAAGAATTGTTTTGAGGATGCTTTCTATGATTGGCACTACTATCCCCTCATCGCATTGTAAGTACGAGTTGAATTCTTATTTCAGCTTTTTCTAGTGCTTTTAAGCAAAACAGAGGGCGAAGTCATCGGGCACTACAATAACAGAGAATATAAGCTTAAATCTTTTGCAGCAACATAATGACGGGGCCCACCAATTCAACTCCTGTATGGAATGCGCCTTAGCATCTAGATTGTCATTTCCGATATCCGGACCGTATGAACCTAGTTGCTAATGTATTATTACGGTGGTTTTAAGCAATTTTTCTTTACAACGGTTCTTCACAATTATTTTATTGCATTTTTTTTTGTAAAGTGAATGCCATTTACGCACAGAGTGTGGGACTCTCATACTCGCAAGAAGACAACTGGACTATCCACAAAACACTTCCCCTGTCAATCCGAGAATCCAACCTGGGACTATTTGACACATTACTTTGGGCCAAGTTTGGTTTTGTTACGCCGTGAGGAGCATTCAGCACCAGGGTGGAGAGAAGAAGAGGAAGTTCCAGGCAAACGATTCCCCACCTTCAACGCCCCCGGATGCTGTGAGTTCCTTTTGTCTTTTAAGATTGCCCGAACATAATTTGCCACCTGGTTTCATTTGTCAACTCCAGTCTCCCTGTAGAGGTCCCTTTGCAGCCTGTTCCATTTTATGCACGCAAAAAATGTGTGGCAGGCATTGTCTTCCTCTGGTGGGCGAAACCGACAATTGGGGGACCGTGACTTACCTATCTTGTGCAGGTAAGACACACCCATGCCCGCTTAGAAGCTGGGCCGGATAGAAGTCAATTTCACCGTGCCTCCGATTTAGCCACGGTCTCACATCCGGGATGAAGCGCGTAGTCCACCTTCCCTTCATGCAATTCACCCAAGACTGCTGCCAATCGTTGAGTGAGCGCTGCCTCTCCTCGCAGATAACCATCTCCCTCGCGTCTTCGTTACAAAGGTAAATAGCGCGGTGCTCTCTAGCAAGGAGGACAACAGGTATCATGCCTGCAATAACTCTCACCGCCGAATCAGAGACTGACGTGTACTAAGATGCAATTCGGTATACCTCCTTACTGAGAGTGTTGCCCCATATTTCTGCTCCATACAGTAGCACTGAGCCTATGGCACTCATCAAGAGGCGTCTTCTTTATAGGCTGGGCCCCGCTACGTTGGCCATAAGTCGACTCACAGCCGATACTTCTGACGCAGTCTTCTCAGCTGTTGCCCCGATTTGCTCAGAGAAACTCATCTTCGAGTCTATCAGTAGCCCCAGATACTTTCACCTTTATGTCTGCAATACTGATCATCCTTACTTTAGGGATTCTCTTTTTTGTCAAGATTACCACTTTGGTTTTCTCGAGTGCTAAACTGAGCTTGCGAGCAGTCATCCCGTCCCTCACTCGGCGCATTAGCATGCCTAGCCTAAGTTGCACTTTTTCAACGATGCGTCCAGCGACAAGAGCCGCAACATCGTCCGCATAGTCGATTAAGCGTGACTTATCTGGTACCTTCAGTCTCAGTAGCCCATCGTGAGACATATTTCATAGGTGCCGACCAAAGGACAGATCCCTGGGCAACACTCGATGTAACAGCCATCCATCATTGGTGTCGTAGAAGAGGCTTCAGTCGTTTAGGTAGTCCCTCAAAAGCCGCATTAGATATTCTGAAATTTGAAAAGAGGTTTTTCGCGTATCCAGAATATTCACCTATCTAGCGGTGTTGAAGGCGAACCTGACGTCAATTGTCACCAACAGAACGATCCGCTTTTTGGTGCGGCTTTATACTTCTGCCGTTTTCATCACGCCCACCACCTCTACAATCGAATCAATGATGGAGCGTCCTGCTGTAAAGCTACACTGCCGAGGAGATAGGTCCCCAGCAGCTCGAATCCCGTCAGTGAGTCTTCCCTTGATGAGTTTCTCTAGCGTTTTCCCACCAGTGTCTAGCCTACATAACGGGCAGTATTCAGACGGCAATCAGGTATTTCCCTTCCCGTTGCTGATTAGCACGCGCCTCGCCCCGTCCCGTAGGCTTTGAATGTGCTGAACAGCAAGTCAGGACAAAAGCCACAGACAAGTAGCAATACCTCAGCTGGAACACCATCAGGACCCGGAGCCTTCCTCGCTTTCAGTGAAAGGACTGCCTCTTCTCGTATAGTGATGTATCATTCTCCGTTCTCGTATAGTAATGTGTAATTCAGTTTTGATTTGTTTGTTTCGAATGTTGTTGTTAATTTTGAATGCAGTTTGCAGCTTGAATTTGCTAAAGAAGGTTGATGAATTTTTATGTATGTTGGCCATTCTTATGCATTTCAGTCAGTCAGCATTGTTTTCTTAGGAAATACAATCTAAAAACTGCATTCAAAACTAACAAAAATTGAAAGCAAACTGAAACCAAAACTGAATGATGCATAAATAAATGAGAACAGCGGCGTATACAAACTGATATATAAGGGCATGGTATACATGCTAACATATTTAAGTGAATTTCCGCTAGAGAGGTATTGGTATTTGTACTCATAAGGGCCTTATATGAGTTTTTCATATTTTTTGGATCAAAGACTTCCAATCATAAGGGAGGTATGCGAAAAATTTGTACATTTCCCCCTCTACTGCTGCCCCTCGACACTGATAAGGTAATTTTAAGATCTGTTTTGGGAAGATGTCAGTAAGGCCTTTCATATGACTCCCAACTTGACTACCTGCGATAAAAAATATACTTTTAAGGATTCCCCAGTATATGTGGAATCCCCTTAAACCTTTCAGAAAATTTTATTATTGTACTACAATATTTTCTAGAAGTCATCACTTCTGACATTTTCGCAATGTTTGGTGGGTATAGCTTCTTTTGTTTCGGTGAAAACACTGCTGAGAGACACAAACGGGCAGACAGACAGGTGGACACAGGCTGCAATTTCAATAAAGTGTCATATTTTAAAACAAAGTCCTACAAAGAATACAATGAATCTCATTAGCAATAATTTACTTAAAGCCATGATTAATTCGAACTTTAAACATACTAAAAACCCTTAATCAATGCTGATCCTAGCCTTAAGTTTAAAATTCGCGTTTACTTTGGCAACAACTATAAAGTAAATACTTTTCAAAATTATTTCGAGCGTATGAAAAATCACGAACGTAATTCATTAAAAAAAAGTATTAATTCAGCTTAATTCCAAATCAACATTCGGATCATTAAATCAAAAATGGTCAGGAAAAGGCGACTTCAAAATTTCTTAAAAAAGATAAAATTAAATTTTGGAATCGGTGTCAAATCGGTTTTTCCGTTCTGAATGTGTTGGTGCACCCATTTCTCAACTACAATAACTACAATAAACTAAACTAAAACGGGCGAAAACCGATTTCCATATCACCGATTTCAAAAAGTGTTATTTTTATCCATTTTGAAGTCGGTTTTCTTGTTTTCCTTATCGATTTTTATTGTCATACAACTCTATTAGGTCAAGTATATCGGTACAATACTATAGGTTAGAGCCTAAGAATGCATGATAGATATAAAGTAATTCACTCTAAACCCTAAGTATGCTAAATTAACGTACTTTTCATGTAGTGATTTTATACACAGTAGCGCTGACTTAGCATACTTAACATCAGTAGTGTACTTCTGTTCAACATCACTCGAAAATTGCAAAAAAGATTCTTTCCTGAGTATTATACAAGTTATCCATTTCGTAGTAGGAAAGTATAACCCTGCCATTTGACATCTGTCAGAATTAAATGCCATCCAAAGCGTGTTTTTTTAGCTGAAGGTTTGCCATTTAGAAATTTGGATCGTTTAACAGTCGAAGAATGTGTTAAAATTATTAAATTTTATTATACAGATGGTGATTCTGCTGTATTAACATTTAGGGCCTTACGAGCCAATTACGGTCGACATAATCGACATACACAGCAAACAATTTCGAACACAGTGAGAAAATTTGAAGAGACTCGATCGGTTATTGATATTGCAAGGCCTGTGTATCATCGCAACATTCTTTCTGCGGAAAATATCGCTGTCGTTGCTCAAAGTGTGGGGTAAGACCCGTATTAGTCGATTCCTCGACGTGCTCAACATTTGGGCTTGTCTTACGGCTCATTGTGGCGGATTTTGCATTTGGACTTGCATCTCCATCCGTACGAAATCCAACTCACTCTAGAACTTAAGCCTCAAGACCAAACACAACGCAGAATGTATGCGAATTGGGTGATTGAACAACAAGCCATTGATAACGATTTTTGGAACAAAATTTTCTTTAGTGATGAGGCTCATTTTTAGCTCAGTGGTTACGTAAATAAACAGAATTACCGCATATGGGGCTCTCAAAATCCTCAGGTGATGGCAGAAAGGACTTTGCATCCGGAAAAAGTGAACGTTTGGTGTGCATTATGGTCTGGTGGTGTTATTGGGCCGTATTTTTTTGAAAACGATCAAGGAAGAGCTATTACAGTCAATTCTGACCGCTATGGACGGATGTTAACCGATTATTTTTGGAGATAAATTGAAGATTATGATCTGGAGAATACGTGGTTCCAACAGGACGGAGCCACAAGCCACACAACACAGGCTAATTGAGCACTTTTGCAAGATAAATTTCCAGGACGCGTAATTTCGAGATTGAGGGATGTCAATTGGCCCGCAAGATTCTACGACCTTACACCTTTGGATTTCTTTTTATGGGGCTATGTGAAAGATCGTGTTTACGCAAACAATCTTCAAAATCTTGAGCAATTGAAAACTAATATTCGTGAAGTTATGGCCGAGATATTGCCGGAAATGTGCCGAAAAGTCATTGAAAATTACTTCAAAAGGATTGAGGCCTGTAAGAGGTCCCGTGAAGGACATTTGAATGATGTTGTGTTTCACGTTTGTTTCCATCTGAATATTGTTTGTGTTTTTTTCAGCTTTACTTTTCCAAGCGTAAAATGGATAACTCTATACCTTCGCTTCCATTAGATGTTAAAAGTGCATAAGTTGAAAGCACACATTGTATTCCAATTTGTCTTGAACCTCCAAAATAAAATTTCCAGCATTTGATGTATTGGAAAATCAATACTAATGCCAACATCCTCCCCTGACTAAAATCTCCAAACTACCTCTTCAGTTGAGCTGATACGTTAAAGTCAACCTGAGAAGTTAATGGGTCGTTGCGACTGTTCCGGATCTGAATATCTTCTAGCGTTAACCGTACAACTCACAGATTCCAGCTTTTGTTCGATTTTATCGTATCAAACCACATCCAATCTCAACCAGATTCTATGGTATCAATAATGGTGTGCCGACAAGTACGTACATCCATTGTTACCTGCCGGGAAATATTGATTTCGAAGAGGCCTGGTCGAGGATAGGAAACTCTGCATGGGAACTAATATCTATAGGTTGATAAAAGTGAACAATACATTTGACTTCCCGTTTGCTGGGTGTTATGAGCAAGAAAATCGACATCTGCATAACTAATCTTCTCCGTAGCAATCTCCATAGTGTATGAACTTGGAAACGTTGATATTAGGATATCTCTTTTTAATCAGCCTCATATTAAGTACGATGAACATGTGAGTATTGAAAAGATCGAGGCTTGATTATGATTTTCTTCTTTGGTAATTCGGAATGACTTGAAACCTAATCGTGAATAGATCGGAGGCTAGATTGTGAAATGAACATTCAATCGATTGTAGGTATACTGCTGATAGATATGATTTTGGCCATATGCAATGATTTATATGAATTTAAACCATATGCATTTTTTAACATGATGGATTTAATATTAAATAGTTTTGAGCCTCAAAAAAGCAGATTTTATTTAGTAAATGGCTGGTTTCTTACATTTTATGCGTTGTTAAATCTTCCCTTTTGAGAAACCAGGATATATTTGCCATCGTACCTGGATTCAACCATCCTTGGTTATTTATTTCTTTTGACCAGATATCTCGATGGAACCTCTACTCAACGTACCAAGATTTTAGGAAAAAAGGGTGAATGACAGCATCGAAAATGTGTTTTTTTTTGTGGTTGGGATGCGAATGCCATTTAAACACTGAGTGTGGAACTCCCACGCTCGCGAGCGACTGAACTACTCACTAAACACCCGATGTAACAGAAAATATGTTTTCAGCGACATTCTGCATCCAACATTTTCGTGCGGCTGATGCAGTTTATCTACGAGTACTTACAGTTGATAGTTTTCTGCCTTTAGATTATCTTCAAACCTCTTAATGGCTCCATCAAAATAGTTTGTAGTGTTTATGGTGGAATAATTGTGCGCGCAAGACTGCAGCGGTAGACTGCTGCCTCAGCAAGCGTAAGATCAATGCTCAGCTGGAAATGGCCTTGTCTGGGGATGCGCAAGTGCGCTGGCAAGCTAGCTTTGTGGTGTCACGGGACGGGCTTTTTTGCCACAGCACAAGGGCTCACTACAGAAGTATTTCTCGCACTTACGAGTTCTACGCTGGCCGGAGTAAACCAAAATGCAAAAACGATTGACCGTTGGAAGGCGTCCATGGCCGAAGTAACACACCGAAAGGATTTACATGTGAAACGCGACGACAATACCCGGTTAACCACGCGCGATACGTAAGGCGGTTCCGTCCTTGCCACGAAAATAAACGGCCCACAAATAAGAGTGGAGCATCCAGGTGGTCGCGGTGGCCCCACGCACTCCTTTCAGCTGGGTCGAGGATCCAAACTGTTGCCTTGGCCCATGTCGGGTGAGGAAGGTGAAGCATGCCGGCGAGAGCCCTGTAACATCAAAAGAGGGAAAGCTCGCCCGATGGCTAGCTCATAAGTGGAGCGGCCAACCAACGTGGCTGGTCTAATATTCGTTTGAGGTCGGAGTGAGAAGACCGAATGTAATTATTTAACCCTTCGTCTTTTCTTTGTTCACTTTTTTCCTATTTTAGGGCTTTGTACCAAAATAATAAACCCTATTGCAATCACGACCTGTGTCTATCTGTATGTCACAGCACTTTTTCTCCAAAACTATGGAAGCTACAACCATGAAACTTTATGGAAAGGTGAACAGTGGTAGCTTCTTTAAAGTTTTGGCAGTATTTCAATCAAAGCTCATACGTTTTTGTTTCATCGAAACTAATAACCACTTTGGTTTTGGGAACTTTCCTCAGTTCAAATTATTTCACCAATGAATAGTGATAATTTAAAATTTTTGAAGTCATATAATAAAGAAATTGGTTTTAATTTGAGTACATATTCTTCTAAGATGCCTATAAACAAAATATTTAACTTCAGCTTATTTGTCTTTTGTTTCGTGGCAGTTTTCTTTGAAAGCAAAGTATAATCAAACAAAAAGCATATCAAATCAAACAAAAGTTAGCTCTTCAGCACTCTTTTTTGTACCGCGTAAAGGGCTTTGTTTATATAGTGCTGGCAAAATCCAGAGATTTGACCTTATTTTATCTATTTGCTTGTGTTTACATAAGCGCGTACAGTCATCCAAGTGTACGGCGCAGTTTTATTCTTTGTTTTTCAGGAAAAATGTTTGCTCTGTCGTTGTTTTATAGTTTCACAACTATTGAAGACAAAAATGTTTGCTCTGTCGTTGCTTTATAGTTTCACAACTATTGAGGACTTAAAGAAGGTGTCGTCGCGAGTTAATTTTTGTGTGATCCAATCAATGATTTCCTTAATCACTCATATCGGCGGTTGAATTTTTATTGTTGAAGAAGTTGTTGCACGTCATTCACGTTCATGTTTTGCGCGTCGCTATATGTAGTTTAATTTTGTTCGTCATGAGTGAAAACGCCTTGTTTCAGACGAATCAAACATTTTACTTGTTAATGTTGGTGAAGGTGATAGTGGTTCTTATGAAAAAACAATATTTCAGTGTGGTAGCTCAACACCTGTAGTGATAATTGACTACCCACAAGAAGATTTTTTGGATCTGCTAATTCTGCTTAAAAAAAGAGTTATTTTATTCCATCCTGAAACGTGAGTTTCATTTTATAATTTGTGAATTTATCTTAGTACGTATGACGTTCTTTATTTTGCATTCTACACAAGAAGTTATATTTTGTAACCGATAAACTCGAGTTATTTTATTTACTGATTCTCGGAATTGTGATGATTTGAAGTGCTTCTTAATATTCTTCCGGTAGAAACTTTAACTTTTGTGACTTGTGACGATTTTATTTACCTTCCTATTCCACAAACAAAAAACAGATGAGTACGGTTTAAAGATCGGCACTATACACCATACAACTAGTGTATAGAGGTGTATACACTGAGTGAATGATGTACATTTTCATAGTCTTAATCAGCCTTAAGAAAATATATTTGGGCATGAAGAATCCCAGATCGTATGGCACACTAGTTTTTTCTTTAAATTGTAGTTATTTACTGCGTCCCACATTTTCTCAAATTCAAAATGTTATGTTCAGTGCACTATTAATGTTCAATGCACTATTTATGTTCAGTGCAGTGTTCAGTGCGCTATTTATTGAACGCTTTTAATTTTTTATATATCAAAACATACAAAGCAACAACAACAACAATTTTTATTTGTTTCGAAAATGGAAAAAAAACTAATAGGGAATATTTTTTAAGAGTGGCGCTTTAATTCTGATAGCTTTAAGCCAATTCATTTAGCATTCTGCCAAGAATGCGTTTGAATATCACCTTGAACAGTGGCAGAAAAGTCGGGTAATTGCTTGAAATCCTTTTTTGACCACTCTATAAAATCTCAAGCCAATATCGATTCATTTTTAGGGTTTTGCACTAAAATACAAAACCCAATTGCAATCACGACCTGTGTCCGTCTGTCCGTCCGTCCGTCCGTCCGTCCGTCTGTATGTCACAGCACTTTTACTCCGAAACTATAAAAGCTACAGCCATGAAACTTTGTGGAAAGGTCAGAAGTGGTGACTTCTTGAAAGTTCAAGGATGGAAAAATTTTTCAAAGGGGTTTAAGGGGGTCTCCCCATATAGGGAGGTGACCCCTCAAAAAATTTTTTTCACCATTGGTAGTCGAGTAGGATGTCATTGGAAAGGTCTCAATGAGATCTTTTCAAAACAAGTCTTAAAATCGCCTTATGAGTACCAAAGGAGGCAGAGGAAGGGGAAATATACGAACTTTTCGCGTACCCCCCCCCTCGCGATTGGACACTTTCCATCCGAAAAATCTGAAAAAAATCGTGAATGTGGGCCTTAATGAGTACAATAACAACAAATAATGAGAAGTCGAAATTCACTCAACTTTGTTAGTAATAGTATGATTTATCCATTTTATGTTTTCTTAAATAAAATCTAAACGGTACCTTTAAATTCAATAAAATTTAGCGAACAGATGACTTTTAATAAGATTGACCTTTTCTGAATAAAGATCGATTAGTATTTAACGAAGCTATAGCGATTTGAATTTTCCTGTATTACTATGGAACAATATGCCCTGTATTACTATGGCAACATATGGCTATGGAGCCATATGCGCTTTTTACCGACTTAGACACTACAGCTTTACTAGGATTTGCATGAAAATTGCAGGAATGATTGGTATCATGAAGATAAGTACATATAATTGAAACAAGCCGAAGAGGCAGGAGAGAGCTCCTAGCAAAAGGGCTTTGTAACCATTCTAGGATTCGAAAAAACAGGTCATGAATCGATGATGACAGTACAGAGAAGTGGCCCCTGAAAAAAATGTCATGAAAGGTAGCCGATATGAGTATCAACTGAAAATTCGCTATGAGAGCTTTTCAAAACAGTTCTTAAACTGACAGTTTTTGCTTCAGTGGGGGCACAGGGGGGGGGGAGGGGTAATACATGAAAAATGTGTTTCCTCCCCCGCGAATGGACACCCGTGATCTAAAAAATCTGAAAAAATTATCAAGGGAGATGTTTATGGGTATAACTATAAGGAATACTTCAGAAGTAAAAATTTTTTCAACTTTGCTACTAATAGTATGATCCAGGAACATGACATGTTTCTTGATTTTATTCGTTACTGGTTCCTGCATATTGCACGTAGAGTACAAAACCCTTCTGACATGAGCATAGGTCCGTCTACCCAACTTGTTTATTATTAGTATTATTGCTGTCATTATTGATTGTATTCAAATATGATGAAAGCAACATATACTGAACAAAATGAGAATACCAATATTAGTCAATATACATATTGATACTGGCTTGTCCTTCAAGATTAGTATGTTCACGTAAATAACATATATGCCAAAATATATTTAAATTTTATTTGCAAGGAATTCATTTGAACTCTGCTTCAAATTCACTGACTATTTTTATTCATATGTCCTAGAAGAAAATATTATATGATTGTATGATCTAAGCTGATAAAGTGATTCACACTTGCTTTTGCTTCGGACTGAAAAAAATTGTTAATTTCGTTTGCGATACGGTCAAATGTTTTAGGCGTAGGATTAATTTTTTTGCTTAATAAATACTCTGTGACTAAATTGGCAAGAATTTTTCTGTACTTTGGATTTAGAATTCGGTTTTCCCTATAAGTTGTTAATAGCTGTTTCTCAAATGTGGATTGATCTAAAATTTTATGGATTGCAAACTGATAAATATGATAAAATACATTCCTAAATTTAATAAATCGTTATATACCTCGTTGTCGAAAATTGCTTCTATTGTATTCGAGTTCACAGACTCAATGGATGCAAAATATATTTTGCTTTAGGCTTGATAACAGGTGATGATTTAGCTTTGAATAATGTCCTGGGTTTTTCGTGCTCCTTTTCTGCGCAATACTTCTGACGATTTTGCAAAAGTAGTAAGACAGAAAGTAAAGTTGAATTTAAAGAAAACCCAGAAATTATTCGGAACAGAAATAATTATGATGTAGATTTAAAGGCAAACAATGTGGAACAAACAGTGTTTAGAGAAAACTTGATTTTTAATAGTATAAATGGTTTTCATATTACTGAGAATTATTCAGTGGACGTCCTTCATGATGTCTTAGAAGGTATTTTGAAATATGATTTGTCTAACATAATTTTACTTTACAGGAAAAATAAAATTTTTGATTTGGAAATGTTAAGCCTTCGCAAACAATGCTTTGATTATGGTGAATCTGAAACTGGAAACCTTTCGGCTCCGGTGCGGTTTCACCATTTAAAAAAATTCAACATGAAATTAAAAGCCAGGAAAATGCTAAGTTTTGCCCATTTTTTCCTTTACTGATTGGAGACCTGATTTCGGAAGATGATTTATTGTGGAAACTTGTCACTTATCTAATTGAGCTTTTAGATTTGGTACTTTTAACAAAATATACCGATTTAGAAATATGGAGTCTAGAGCAGCACATTGTTTATCACAACAAAGAATACACGAAAATATTTGCTGATACTCTGAAACCCAAGCATCATTTTTTGAATCATTATAGCAGGATTATTAGGCGATCAGGACCTCTGAAGTATCTTTGGGCTTTTGCTTTTGAATCTAAACATCGTGAGTTATAGTCATATGCTAAAAACATAAATTCAAGAAAAAATGTAAAACTTTCTTTATCATTAAAATATTCATTATGCTTTGGTACCGTCATAACAAACTTTGAAATGCCTTCAAAATTTTTCAGCAAAAAGCAATGGAATGTAACCGCTTCTAAGTTTTATAAAGAATTACAAGCTAATGCAAATATTACACATCTACTAAGCTATACATGTTATAAAAGTGTCGAAACGCATGAAAATTATACAAACAAGGATATAAAGTATATTTGCGTAATCCAATATTGAGGGAATTTAAAATAATATAAATATTAAAGTCACCCGACAAGGTTTTAGTTTTCTGTAAGGAGCTTCAGATTCTTGCGTTCTTATGTAATTGGCGAAGAGAAAAGTTTTCATTTGTTGGAAATCGTAAATATCAAGTATCCTCCTGTTCATCTATATACAGTGAATGGTCAGAAGTTTCTGAGACCCAAGGTTTTGTTTCAGTTCTTAAGTCAAACCTTATCAAATGTATTAAATATTTCATTCAAGCGAAGAAGTATGTCGCTAAGTTGCACACCCTTCATTGATTTACATATGTAAAATGTTTATATTATAAATGAGAGAAAGTTTTACTTGAATGCATATACAACAAATTTAAAATTAAAATAAATGTTTTTGAACTTGATAAATTTTATTTGATTCAAAAAACGGGAAAATATGGACTAAGTATAACATGACCCATATTTAAATAAAAGTCTATTCAACTTGAGGAAGCAAAGTGGTTAATTGGAATAGTAAATTCTTTGAATTCAGAAAATATGTTCATCCAATGTTATTGTAGAAAAATCGTACTTCAGACATAGTAGGTTTTACTCAAAATGAACATAATCATATTACTTCAAAGCAAGCAAATCTACTTCTATCATTCGAAGAATTTTTTTTCTGGCTCAATATCGTTATCAATTTTCTTTGAAGCAATGTACATTTTTTCCGGCAGAGGGAAATATTTTTCTGAGTGTAGCCGATATGAGTATCAAATGAAAGTTCTTTATGGGAGCTTTTCAAAACAGTTCTTAAACTGACAGTTTTTGCTTCACTTGTTGCACAGGGGGAGATACATGAAAGCTGTGTTTTCTTCCTCGTGACTCGGTCCGTTGACCGAGTCATCCAATTCCGAAATCTGAGCAGCGATGAACTGTCTTCGTCGACCGAGTCAAACCAGCGTTTCCTCGGTTTCCCCACTGGCCGCTGGCCTTCAGTTCTCCCAACGAATACCTTCTTGGGTATCCGTTATTCGTCCATACGATTCATGTGTCCACCCCATTGCAGCTTCCGCAGTCTTACAATCCTTGAGACCTCCAGTCCGTCAAACATTTCATACAGCTCATGGTTGTATCGAATTCGCCATTGGTCCCCGTCTAGCTTCGCTCCGATTATTCGCCTCAGGACGCGTCGCTCAAAGGCGTTCAATATATTTGCGGATGCTTGGGTTAGGGTCCATGTTTCTTACCCATAGCATAACACAGGTCTAAAATTATCTAAGTTTAACTAAATGTTGTGTTATAAAATTGAGTTTTTTTTTTATTTTTTTTTTATTTTTTATTTTTATTACTGACGCGTGCGCTTAATCGTACCCTTAAACTGAATGAGATTTTTAAGTTGTCCTACAAAAGGTCTTTAAACTATGTAAGTTTGATGAAAATCGAATGATATACACGGAAGTTATAGCCATTTGAAATTTCTTCAATTACAACACTAATAACACATGATTTTGGTATTTTACGGACTCTCCATTGAATCAGTCACTGCAGTTTTGATTGGATTTTCTTGAAATTTTCAAATAAGGGCAATAACATTAATATTTTTAGAAGTTAATAATTTGAGTGATTTTTGTTGGTTTGCAACAAAATGGCGCCCGTTGAAAATAGAAAAACAATGGATTTTATTTTAAACGTGCATATCTCTTTGACATATTTCTTGACTTTATTCGTTGCTGGTGACTGCATTTCTGAGAAGTTGGATGCAAAACCCTTCTGACATGAGTGTAGATTTGTTTAACCCAACTTGTTTTCCTCTGCCATCAGCCCGTGCATGTGGGTAAGTCTTTTGATCTCTGGCTCGATATCGAGGACAATGTCTTCTCTTTAGGCATTTGTGTTAAGCGAGTACTTCAATCCCATGTTAAGGAGATTCATTTGGTCTTGGGTGAATTGCTGGCAGGATTGATTGATGACAAAATTTTTCGATTGTGCACATTTTGTTGCTTTTAGATACCGTCAATTGATTTCGTCACAATTTATGAAATTTCTTTACCAATATGCGTTTCTTACGCTCACTTTCATACTCCTAAGTGACCTTAACTTTTGCTAGAAATAGTGGGAAATCTAACGCGTATTTTTTGGATAAAAATTAAAGGGAATTCAGAAGCCTCCCTGGTGATCCTTCCCAGTTGTCCACAAAGTCCTTCTATACTCTCATTTACCAACTTCATTTTCACATACTTAACCATAGAGCCTTCCTTAAATCATATACCGGTCTTGAGTTTAATTGTGTGGTTTTTCGGGATGATGTTGCTTCGCTTGCATTTCCTTTAAATCTCAAAACCCCTTCTTAAGGAAGCAATGAATTTCTTTAAGAACTTCTGCCTTCAGTGGAACTTTCCACTGAAAAAATGTTAGTGGATCTTTCCACTGAAGAAATAAAATATTAGGGCTCACGTGGTTTAAAGTTACTAATACTGAAGAAGTCTTCAAGTAGAAGACGAAACTATTATTTACTAATATACATTAAATAAAGTGGAATTAAATTGAGTCTTCTTTCTTTTATTTTTTTATAAAATATTCTTTAAAAAGCGTGAATTAAGAAAACGGTTAAAAAATCCAAGCCAACTCTAGATAGAGTGAAATAAACTTCATGGAATCTGTGTCAAATCAATTTCTCTGTTTAGCAATGAGAATTCGGGGCAAAACTGATTTGGCCCTCCTAGAGCATTTAAAGGTGGTTTATATTTTTTAACGTTCTTTATTTGAGCTAAGGACATAGCATCGCCATTTTGCTTCAGGTGTATTTCTCCTCAATTATATACTATTTCAATGGTTTTAAACGCTTCTCTAGAGTTTAAAAGTATTCTTTTCAAACTACAGTAATTGGTGAAAAGTAAAATGAACAACTTCGACTATTAAAGACATAGCAGGACTAACGATTTTATTTTCTGTAAAATAGCTTAGTTGTGCATAAAATATGGTTTATGGCACTTACAAAACACATTTATTCTACACTAACACCTGCGGAAAACAACGTCACCTATTCACCAAAATGCTGCATAAATTTCCCACTGGAAAATTAGCACTTGACGGATTCATATTAACATTTCCAGCCATAAATCTAATTTTGACGGCAAGGCTCTTAAGCCTCGTAACTATGAAATACGACTCTAATTAAATTTATCCTTTTCAGCATTATCAATCTCCTGTCGTCGTTCTATCTCAGCACCACCCAAGGGAAGCTCCTCTGGTTCTCAGCATGAAAAGATAGAAAAAAGAAGACGCAACTTCTCTTACTTTCCGTGCAAGGTTTTATCTTCGAAAGTTTCATGATGAATGGTAAATTTTCTTATTCAATTATCACGCGGAATTCATCTGAATACACTTCATCTCGCGCATGGGATAATTCTTTCAATTCTTGACGCATTTCATGCTCTCTTCCCGTTTTCCGCAGAATGATTTATAACATTTTGAGCTTTTTCTCGGGTTCGACGTGTTTTCCGATCCGGAAACTGTGTCTACAAGTATTATTTTTCCCCCGCAGGGAAAACACTTTGCATGGGTATCTGGAATTGTAGGAAAACATCTTGAAAATTTATCTGTCGATTCGGAAGAAATATAGTGTCCTTACCAAGTTCAAGCGAGAAGAGCTGTTTGCTTTGTATAAATTGAATTTATCGAAAAATTCCCATGCAGAATTGAAGCACAATGTCAGCGTTGTGCATAAATTTGATGTTTAGTGGGTATCATGATGATCCTGAGGTAACCCGTGAATGACATACATACGATTATGTTATTATTACAGAAAGTAGGAGCACCCAATCCTTTAAGTGGCAGATTATCTACTCACAAGGATCATATTACATTTGGCTACCGAAAGTTAAACGTCATGTAGGTAGGGATATTAGAGGTGGTTGCGTGAATAGCCTTCCTTAATATTTGCCACAATCCTTGAGTGAAACGACAACATCGAAACAGCCCAACCCATTTAAAATCAATAAGAAATTCATATGCTCTAAAGTGCGTGGGTTGAATTTAGGAAGGCAAAACTAGGGATATAATGGTAAGGATAGCTCTTGATACCAGCTTGAGCTGTTAAGGTATAAATCGATTATGTCAATGGAAGTGGAGAGAAAATGATATATTATCAATCTTGCCATATTGAACCACTTCTGAATGATGCTCAAAAAGCATCAAGCTAATATATAAATACCATTTTAACATGGTTTTATGGTTCGTTGTTTGGTAAATGTGCGTTAAATACGTGAGCTTAAAATTTAAGTTTTTGTTCATCTATTAGATTTTATTGCTTAACCTTCACGCAAAAGAGCAATCACAGCATACTCGAATGAAAAATTTATATTCGCCTTAGGCAGGGCTTAATGTGGCCATATAAATCATTGAATATGAAAACATAATATTTCTCAGCCAATGTATCTGACTTCAGATTTTATCAATTAATTTTTAGAAAGCATTATCTCTCATTCGTCCATGTGTTCAACAATTGAACAGAGTTCGCAACAGTAGTCAATGTCCATTCACCCGGTCATTCCTCCTAGCAATATAATTGACCCACTTTCAGCCGCGAATTTGTCTACCTGAACTTGTAAGCAAAAATGTTTGAACTCTGAATGGATATCAACTACAGCATAAAAAAGTTTTTTTTGTATGGTATCCATTTTCATTAATGTTTTATTGACTTCAATAATTGAAATGTATTATTGTAAATAATAATCAATGTATTCCTTCGTACCCAACAAAGTGAACGCGTTGTTTTTATTTGTGTTTCTATCTGTTTTGTACTAAGTAAAAGTAATTATCAACCACGGCTGGTGTGGCCGTTTTTGAATACAATTACAATTTACATTTGGTCCATCGAGCAATTTACTCCGAATTTTATCAACAGCGGCTGGTGTGGCTGAGCTTAATAATTCGGTATTTCGTGGATCCATCTTGTGCGAGGACTGCCAACAAAGGCTGAAGTGGCTTATTCTTGGTATAAGTCCTGAGGATAATTTTACGTCATCAAGTACATGATGGACACTGCGGCTATTCTTTTGGAACAAACACCATCGCTGAAGCGTTACAAAACTCAGCCAGGAACTTAAAGAAGGACTCAAGCTCAAGAAAAACGGAAGGAGATTTCTTCAAGCTTTGCAAGATGACCATCCATACTTTGAGCAAAAAAAATTTGCTACAACGGAAAAGTTGTATAGAGAACTGAAGGATCTACTCATTGAAGGTCAACAAGCGGTAATGCAGCATCAAAACGTGGCTTCATCACCAATGATCCAATCGGGGGATGTTCCTGCATCTACGATTACCACAACAGCAGCAAGTTATGCTGCACCTACTGTCATAGCGCCATCAAACTGGACACCTTACATGGACATCTCTACAAGCTATGGCCGTCATCATCCGAATTTATCACCTATAATGATACCCAAATTCAACGGTGACTACCAGCAGTTGAAAACATTTTTGAGCTTTATAAAAGCATTATCCACAATAATAACACTATCGGGGCTACACAAAAAATGCAGTACTTTCTCTCGTATCTGGAGGGAGACGTAAGAAGCGCGGTCTCGCATTTACAGCTGAGTGCAGCCAACAACGAAACTACTCTGACTATACTGCAAGAGCGCTTCTCGAACAACCGACAGATGGTAACAACCTACATACCATACCATTCTGGACACCGAAAAAGTTGTGCACAGGTGTCCCACATCGCTTCTGGCTTTGCATGACACGCTTCGTAATTATTTAGCGGCATCATAAAGTCTAGATTATAATACAGAACATTGGGTGCCGATAATGGTTTGAATCGCAATGAGAAAGATAGACGCAGAAAGTCTCCGCATATTTGAAGAAAATGTTAACAATACCCGAGAGATGCCGAACTTGAAGCAAGTTTACGACTTTCTGATGAGGAGGCACATGGTCCTAACCAGTTTGAAAAGCCCACAAGTACAATGGCTAATGACACAAAAGGAAGCATTCGTGTCATTGCAACAGAAACCTTATAAATCGGACAAGAGAGCTGCAAGTAAAACATATACATACCAGTGCAAGTTTTGCAGTCAAAGCAATCATGCCATTCACCGTTCTTCTTGCCACTGCAATAGTAAAAGTAGAATTATAATCCGGTCAACGAATTCCACTCCGAGCTTTAGTTGACCCTGGGCCTGAAACATCATTTATATCATCGAGAGCTGCAAACCAGCTCGGCCTGCCCTCAAATAGCATTTTGGCAGGGGTTACAGGTATTGGAGAAGTTCAAGCCAAAACTGTCCGGAAGAGGATATTCGTTACAATAACACCCAGATTCCCCTCGGACTTCAGAGTTTCAGTCGAGGCTTCAATCATGCCCAGGCTAACAACGATGCTTCCAAATCGAAGGGTATCTTTGAGTTCACCACGCAGTCTGAAAGCATTAAATCTGGTAGATCTCCAATTTCATTTGCCAGGAGCTATCGACATGATAATTGGTGCAGACATTTTTGAGGAAAAAGTAGAGGATTTCTTGATAAAAGGCAAACCGTTACTGGTTCAAAAAACAAAATTTGGCTGGATACTTTCAGGGAAGACTGGTAGAAATCCTTCTGAAACAAAAAAGATAACCTCCTTAGTGTCTATGGCTGAATTTCACAGGAAAATAAAAAAATTTTTTGAGATTGATGGCGAGCAAAAACAGAACGAGTAAAGGGATACTAACACGGTGTGTGAAAAATTATTTTCAGAGCACTTACAGTAGAGACGATAATGGCAGATACATAGTTCGCCTTTCTTTTAAAGAGGATCAATCACAAAACTCCCTGGGTGAATCAAAGACCAGAGCTCTCCTAAGATACCGGCAAATCGAAAAATACTCTCGACAGATGAGAAGCTAGCTATGGAGTACAACACCTTCCACGAAGAGTACCTAATAAAACTCGGACATATGACATGCGTGACTCTATACATCGGCGACAGTAAGAATGTTTACTATTTACCACATCATGCGGTAATCAAGGAGAGCAGTACCACAACGAAAACCAGAGTAGTATTCGATGTGTCTGCGAAGACACTCCATGGCCCTAGTCTGAACGCTAAGTTGCATATTGGAGCAAGGCTTCAGCAAAACTTGGCCCAGATATTGCTAAGATTTCGAAAAACCCCGTATATTTATACCGCAGACATCGATAAAATGTTTCGGCAAATTCAAATGCATTGAGATGACCGAGACTACCAAAGGATTCTCTGAGGGCATCTCCAAGGTACGATAGCGGAATACCAACTCAATACAGTTACGTACGGCACGGCATGTGCCACGTTTCTAGCAGTCAGAACATAAGTGCAGCTAGCTCAGGATGAAGAATGGAAGTTTCCGATTGCTTCGTTGATATTAAAGAACGATTTTTATGTTGACGATATGTTAACAGGCACCCACACCAAACATAAAGCGATTTTTCTTCAGCAGGAGATGACAGCTCTACTAAATAGAGGTAACTTCAACCTCAAAAAATGGGTTAGCAACAACCCAGTGCTATTAAGCCACATACCGAAAGATAGAAGAGAAGGTGGTCTATTAGAGTTCAAAGAAGATCTATCCTTGAAAACACTTGGTATACACTGGAACCCAGCCCAAGATGCATTCCACTTTAGAATCACCGCATTTAATGAATCTAAAAGGCCTACAAAAAGACAGCTGCTGTCATACATTGCAAGCATATACGACCCATTACAATGGCATGCATCCGTCACAGTCAGGGCTGAGCTGATAATGCAGGCAATCTGGAAGAGTGGAACGGATTGGGATAAACAGCCAACTGAAGAAGTTCTTAAAAGCTGGAACGGGCTTGAATCTGAGCTGAAACTGCTAGAACACATTAGCATTCCTCGATGGAATTACTACAGCATAGACTGTCAAATGGAGCTGCACGGATTCTGCGACGCATCAGAGTCCGCCTACGCAGCGGTGGTTTATAGTAAAAGCATTGATATATGCGGATCCATTAGCACAACTCTTCTCTGTGCGAAAATAAAGGTCGCATAACCAAAACTAAAGTTACCCTCCCAAAGTACTATTGGCTACTTTATTGCACGATACGATAGAGTCGCTCTGAATACCTAATTTGGACGTGTATGCTTGGTGCGACTCGACTATCACCTTGGGGTGGCTAAAAAAGAAAACAACTTCACTGGAGACCCACATTGCCAGTAGAGTATCGAAGATTCAGTAATTGAATCGCGGCGCCTGGAAATGGCAGCATATCAGCTCCAAGGATAATCCAGCTGATTACGCTTCTAAAGGCATCAATCCAAAGCAACTTCTCAAGCATCATTTGTGGTGGAATGGTCCAAGTTGGTTAACACATCCTTGCACCGATATTAAAGTTGTTTCGACAGTAACAACAGCGGTAGACAAAAGCAACATTTTTGAACGTTACTCCAATTTTAATAGACTAGTAAGGACTACTGCAATATGTCTCAGGTTTCATCGCAACTGTATGACACAAATATCAAACCGCAAGACCGGACGGCTAGAAGTAGAGGAACTCGAAATACCACATAAAAAAATTATTATAATGATTCAGAAAACACAGTTTTCAGAACAAATTGCTGAATTAAGGAGTAACAAGGAGTTGAAGAAAAGATCAGGACTCTAAGTCCCTTCCTAGATGCCCATGGTATTCTGCGAGTTGGGGATAGGCTCCAAAATGCAAGCATTCCTGAAGAAACAAAGCATCAGATTTAGCTACCTCAGTGCCATCATGTGTCATATCTAATTGTGAGGCAAGCCCACTTGAAAACAATGCACGGAGGGGCACAACTGGTGCGCAACTGCTTGAGAATGCGATACTGGATCATAAATGATCAGAAAGTAATTCGGTACGAAATCCATCGATGCATGATCTGCTGTAAATACTCGACTGCTAAAAATCATCAATTAATGGGCGACTCATCTGCCATACGCGTAACACTAGAAAAAGCTTGCGTTCATTGCGCAGTAGACTACGTAGGCTCTTTCACCATACGAATGTCCAAGGGAAGAAGAGCAGCGGTCGTAAAGACCTACATTCCTTTATTTGTATGCATAGTAACAAAAACCATACATCTCGAGCTTGTGAGCGACATGTCAACAGAAGCATTCTTAGCAGCATTCAAACGGTTCACAAGCTGAAGAGGATTTTGCCGGGAGATCTTTAGCGACCACGGCACCAACTTTGTTGGGGCAAGTAATCGACTAGACAAGGATCTAGAACAAGCAATAAAGAGATCAAGCAGCGAGTTAGCACGAATAACTGCAAAAGACGGAATCACCTGGAAGTTCATACCAGTGTCCACACCTCATTTCTTTGGGCTTTGGGAAGCTGGTATGAAATCGCTCAAGAATCACATCAAGTGCATTTTTGACGAGCAAACTATTGTCCCAACATTTGAAGAATTCACAACGATACTGTGCCAAATTGAAGCATGCTTAAATTCCAGGCCAATAACTCCTATATCAAGCGACCCAAATGATCTTGAAGCCATAACTCCAGGGCACTTCCTCATTGGACGTCCTCTCCTGGCTATGCCAGAGCCAAATACCTCGTGTACAACACTACATCAGCGCTGGAAAATATTAACTAACATGCATCAAGTATTCTGGAAACGATGGGTGACAGGGTTCCTGCAACATCTGCAAACACGTACAAAGTGGACGAGCGTAAGCGAAAATCGCAGAATTGGTCAGCTTGTTCTCATTAAAGAAAGGGATACGCCACCAAGGAAGTGGCCACTGGCATGATTACATAGCATGCAAGCAGGCAGAGATGGAATTGTACGAACAGTTACAGTTAGGCACCATGGAAATATGCTGAAGCAAGTAGCGATCACTGATTTTTGTGTAAACTACCGGTAGAAATACCCGAGGACTCTACCAGCAATCCAACAGCAATAACGCCAGCAGAGGAAACTGCTGCAAATATCGAATTGACAAAACCAAAATTATCTCCTGACAAATGCAAAAAACGTTGAACACCTGAAACCTCTATATCTAACTGTATGAAGCAGAAAATCACGGCAGGATGAAGATGGATTGCACGTATAGGCAAACCTAACAAAGTAAAAAGACCAAGAATCGCACCATGTTTGTGGGCGAGGGCTCTGCTGAATACAGCAATAGAGTGTCTGTCATGATACCATCAGAAGCTTTGAACGCTAAAAACAGCTCCAACCAGTATAATTATAACATCTTCAGGCCAAAATCAGGTTTTTATATCGAAAAACTGTGCATAGCGCATAGCATTCGTGGCCAACTAAGACTTGAGACAAATTTTTCGATTGCAGAAGTGATTCAGGATGAGAAAAATATTCGATTCATAGGTAAGCAGATAGAAGATATGTGTCAACGCACAAAAGAATTTACCAACTACACCCACTGCAATGGCCTTCCAAACCATCCACCGATTAAACAAATGGAGTTCCTTCAACAAACAGAAAAATTGCGAACGATAACAGGCTCCAGAAAAAAGGGGCTTGGTTGAAGGCCTCCTTACCACAGTTTTTAGTGTTTATGATAAGGTCTACACGATATTGACGCCCTCGATAAAAACCAACACACAATATTACAAGTCTTAAATCAACAAAGCGTAGAATTGAATGCACGTATAACAAGCGTCAACCATCGCACTGAAGCCCAACTTGCCCAAGTTACGATGAAATTAAATCAAGTGGTAGATTCGATCAACGATATGCATAAATAGTTCCCAAAGATTGATATCAACAAAATTGGCTTACAAGTCATATACACTCATCTCATGGCGATTAACTATTTTCAGCAGCTCCAGGTGAAGTACCAAAAACTAGTAAACACCATCTATGGATGCGAAAGCTTCCCACAGTTCGTTACAATTGAAACAATGACGAACACAAGCCATAAGGTATCATCAGAGATTGGCCCTCATTTTGAGATTCTGCATACTCCAGTGAAAGCAACAACGATTGCACGCACCGGTGAAAATATCATAATCTATGGCTACTTCCATTAATTGAAAGGGATAGATACGAGTTAATTCATGTCACTGCAATTTCTTTCGAATCAGGTGTGCATCAATATCTGGTTCCTACAGTAAAAACTCCAACCCTGGCGGTTAACTTCAATCAACTAACGTATTTCAAATTGGACGATGCACAGCTTAAACCATGCGCAATTAAAGACAAACGATACCTATGTACTCCCAGCATGATGAACAACATGGATGCAACCCTGAACTGTATCATCAACGAACTATACAGTCGATACAAGAAGCAACCATGCCCCAGCGTTGAGGTAACATTTCCTCAAACAACATGGAAGGAGCTTATGATGAAAAACGCATGGCTATTTGCTGCAAGCACAACAACCCTTTGCTATCTGCAAAGTTAATAGAGAGAAGATTTTACTAGAGAACATTGAAATCATCCGCACCAATGATAATTGCACTATCCAAACCGAGCGATTCATTCTACGATCAAAAATGACCCAACAAAAGAGAGCGCTGACAAGCTTCACGAAAGATTTGTCCCCAGCTAAATTTGGAGACAAGGAGTACCACGCAAAATCTATGGTCCAAAAAGCAGAAGTAAAGGAGCAAATTTTCGATGGTGATTCTTTCAAGCCAGAGCCGATTGCGATCACAACTACCTTACAACAGTTACGCAAGCACGCGGTACCGCTGACATCAACAATGCTGACAATCATCGCGATCTGTATAGCTAGCGTCTACATCAGAAGCATACTGAAGAAGACAAGGATGCCGAAGAAATTGCAGGCGTCCATATCAACTGCATTAGAAGAAAACGTGTCGCTTAATGAAAGATTCAAGATTCTTTCTGGTGGTGCCCCAACATGTTCAACAATCGAACAGAGTTTGCAACAGTCGGCAATGTCCATTCACCCGGTCATTCCTCCTATCAATATAATTGACCCACTTTCAGCCGCAAATTCGCCTACCTGCACTTCTAAGCAAAAATGTTTGAACTCTGGATGGACATCAACTACAGCATAAAAAAGTTATTTTTACAGTATGCATTTTCATAAATGTTTTATTGACTTCAATAATTGAAATGTATTATTGTATAGAATGCAATTTTCTTTAATGGACATTGACTTCGATTATTGCAGGCATTTACAGTCATCAAATATTTTTTATTTAATTTATTGTGTAAATAATAATAAATGTATTCCTTCGTACGCCAACAAAGTGAACGCGTTGTTTTTATTTGTGTTTCTAACTGTTTTGTACTAAGTAAAAGTAATTATCAACAACGGCTGGTGTGGCCGTTCTTGAGTACAATTACAATTTACACCATACATTACTGAAAAATTGCCTCTGCTTTGAATCTTAGCACCCATTTTTTTGCAGCCGAAAGAACTTGCAAGAGTTTTGAAAAGATTCTTCATTCAAGGGTGTAACCCCTTAATATAAAACAAACTGTCAATGCCTTTTATTCGACTCTCAATTTAACTGTATTTGGTATAAAAATTGGGGGGTTTGTATCTTTATATGAAGAGATCCCTCTTCGAATATTTGCAAAAATATTTTACCGCAAAGTTTTCATCACTTTACCAGTTTGTTGCAACCGCAGAAGTTACCGCAGTTACAGACATTAAGTTTCAGCAGAGGGATGTGCAGCTCGGGGTGGCACACCGAAGCTGGCTAGCGCTCAGTCGTGCCGTGGGACTTCCGGGACACCCTCTGCTCACGCTGAGCTACCTTACATACAATAACTAACACAAAAGGAAGGAACGGGAAAGGGGGGGGGTCATTTTAAGAAATGAAAATCTAATATTATTAGTGTTTCATGACCGTTTTTTATTTAAAAATTTCAATTGTGCTCTAACAATATCGCTTTTATAAAGTATGGAACAAAAGAATAATAATCAGTAATGAACACACATTAAATTTTGTGAATCAATTTAAACCCCCTCTTCGGTGAAATTAGTTACAAAAAAAATTATAAAAATCCCCAAAAGAGAAAACAAAATTCAATTTCTCACAAATAAATCAGAAAAAGAAATAATTACTCATCCTTCCTTTTGAAGCTGCGGAGCACCTTGCAACTGAAAGGGGGACTGATAAAACTTATGAAAACCCAATTAACATTTCTTCTGCAAAAATAATGAAACAATAAAAAAAAAACGGCTACCGATTCGCGTGTCAATTTCTTGAAATTGTCGTATAAACCAATGAAAATAGTTTTTGTTTTAAAATCAATTAATGTCACTTTCCTTTTTTTTAAATATAAAAAAAATAATTCTACTTCTGATAAAAAGCAAAGAATGGGTTGCTTTAGTACGACCACAACTGTTGATGGACTCTATATGACATCGTTCAATTAATGCTAGAATCACTAGCTCCTCACACCACACTATTTTTTTCGCTATATTTGCCTAAGACCGTCTCACACTATTCCCTTCTCCACTTCATTCCTTTAAAATTCAATTTTCATTATCTCTCGCTTATTCCCTATATTTCTTCGTCTTCACACTTTTTTCCATCTCCTCATAAAAACTCTTTGTTTCCTCCCTCCACTATCGTTAACCACCACTTCCCTCACAGCCAAAAATTGACTGAGAAACAAGAAAAACTTCTATCCCAATTATTTTCCCCGAATTGAAAATGCACTTCCTGATCCTTAAACCAAGACTTTTTTGCACGTACTCCACTCCAAAAATTTTCCTCGAAACCGCAACTGAACTATCTTTCTCTGCAAGCCAAAAACCGACTCCCCCTTATTCACCAAGTCCAATACTGACTGCTTCAAATCCAAGAACGCAATTTTCAACCCTGCAATCCTTTGATTTTTAATTATCGCTGCCGCATCTGGGAACCGTAATCGAAGTTCATTATCCGCTACCCACACAGCTTTTTCATACCCACAAATGCAACAATTTCTATTTTGCATATATGGTGACTTGCATAATCAAAGAAGCGTTTGATTAGATGCAAAGCGTCAAATACATACGGAAACTATTGATTTTGCCGACACTCCAAAAAAAATGCTTCTCTGCGCTCGGAGAGCTTGAACCCAGGGTCCCAGCAGACCACCGGTTGAGAATCCACGACGCTACCTACAGGGCCACCATCTGTTGATTTTCCATTCATCAAATTAGCAACTTAAACTCTTTCTTGATGGGTATAAAATTGAAATTTGTTAAAAGGGGAAACGTGAATAAATTTTTTGTTAGTATGAAGAATAAAATTTGTAGGTGGGAGCTAATGAATAAAATTAGTTAGTATGAGGTTTTGTTACGGAAAATGTATAGAATTAAATTTTGTTGATGGGAATTAATGTATGGAGTGTTGTTAGAGGGAAAATTAAAATTATTATTATATTACTAGTTTTTTGTAATTGAAAATAAGGGAAAAGGGTAGGATTCTGATGATGCGGAAATTAAAATTATAGGGAAATTGGTAAAATTTTAATTAAATTAAATAAATATACAAGGGAAAAGGTATAAATGCCCAAAGGAAGGTGGAGATGTCACGGCGGCAATTTGAAGTTGCGAATAGGAGAATGTCGGTACTCCGGAGTTCGCAACAAGTTCTCTAAATATTTAGTAATTATACATAAAGGTCCTGCGATACACATAGCAGAAGATGGACGGAAATACACAAGGTCCTCAATTTTATTCTGCTAAACAATATTTTTAGGGTTTTGTACTAAAATACAAAACGCTATTGCAATCACGACCTGTGTTCGTCTGCCCGTCAGTCCGTCTGTATGTCACAGCACTTTTTCTTCGAAACTATAGAAGCTACAGCCATGAAACTTTGTAGAAAGGCCAGAAGTGGTGACTTCTTGAAAGTTTTGTGGAGGAAAATTTTTCAAAGGGGTTTAAGGGGGTCTCCTCATATCGGGAGGTGTCCCTTATAAATTTTTTTCGAAATCGGTAGTCGACTATAGTGTCATTAAAAAGCTCTTAACGAGATATTTTCAAAACAAATTATAAAATTGCCTTATCAGTACTGTGTGGGGCAGGGAAAGGGGAAATGTACGAACTTTTCGCGTATCCCCCCCCCCCCCCCCCCTCGAGATTGGACACTTTTCATTCGAGAAATCTTTAAAAAAATCATAAATATAGGCCTTAATGAGTACAACAACAACAAATGCGTGAGAAGCCGAAATTCACTCAACTTTGTTAATAATTGTATAATTTATCGATTTTACGTTTCGTTGAATAAAATCTTAACGGTACCTTTAAAGTCAATAAAATTCAGAATACAAATGGCTATTAATAAGGTTTCACAAAGATTGAATGGTATTTAATGAAGTTATAGTGATTTGAATTTTCCTACAATATATTACTACTTAGTGGGGGCATAGGGGGAAATACATGAAAAGTGTGTTTCCAATCTGAAAAACTTATCTAGGGAGATATTTATGAGTGTAACAATAACAAATACCTCAGAAGTCAAAATTCGTTCAACTTTGTTAATAGTATTGTAGTATGATCATCGAATATCTCATTTTCTCCAATAAAATCGTATGGCTGCCTTTAAACCCAACAAAATTCGATATTTAAATAGCCTTACACAAGGTTCTAATACTCAGTAAGCTTGATGAAATTCGTATCATATTCACGGAAATTATAGCCATTTGAAATTTCTCCAATTACAACAACAATAACACACTATTTTGGTATTTTATGGACTTTCCATCGAATCAGACACTGCAGTTTTGATTTGATCTTCTTAAAATTTTCAGATAAGATCGATGACATAAATGCTTTTGGGATTTCATGATTTGACTGATTTTTGTTAGTTGAATACGGAGACACAACGGATTTTTTTTTTAACGAGCATGTTTCTTGATTTTATTCGTTGCTGGTGACTGCATTTTGTAGGTTGAGTACAAAACCCTTCTAACATGAGCGTAGGTCTGTCTACTCAACTTTTTTATTATTATGGGCCCACTATTTTGGTACAATTCAAGTCAGCGTTGGCCTTCCGCTACCAATTTTTGGTATATGTTATAACATATTCTCTCCTGTAGTTCCATTGTTGTCCCATATTCTAATTCTGTTACATGATTCCATCTCAACCATCAAATGCGCTCATGAATCACAATTGGACAAGTTTCGGTAAGAGATATAACAAAACGTATACATTTAGTGATGTACTCTTACATCCTTAGAACTAACAATAACCTTAACAAAATACGATAAAAAGAATTTGATTCCCTTATAAAGCTGACAAAATGACTCTGTACTCTACTGTTAAGGATATGTAACGATGACTGTCGCCCAGGCGCGTATACCTACAGACTTGTAATTGAATCGAAGAACTTATGCTACACGGGGAGAGGAAGACTGTAAAATACTTCGTATGAAGTTGCCCAGAGGACAGGGAGGCGCTCGGCGTATCCAGTAGTGATCTGAAGTTTGCATCAATCCAGGAAGCATCCCCTGCAATAAAAACGACGACTATTTCTATACAAAGCTTAGTCCGCCATAAAACTATGACCTAAGCGATGCCAACTCAATTGGCGAGCTGAACTAGATGATTGTACCTTTTAAAAGTGCCACCAGTGTTCTCAAACCGTACTGTTTTTTCTCTAGTAGTCACTTGAATCTCATTCTGTTGGCGCTACACTAAAGTGCTCTGTTTATTAAGGGTCATTCTTTTCAATTCTTCGAATTTCTTTTTCACAATTACGCTTTAAAAATGTTAATTTTCATTGAATTTCGCCTGGCTAAGTTAGCTCTCAAAAGCTCATTTGCACCTTCGTTTTCTCCTACACCTTTGCATCTTGTGGTTCAAGTTAGTTTGACCTCGTTTCAGCTTCCGGCGGTGTTAAGGCTCTGCATAAACAGGAACTAACAAGTTGGGTAGACAGACCTACGCTCATCTCAGAAGGGTTTTGTACTCAACTTACAAAATGCAGTAACCAGCAACGAATAAAATCAAGAAATATGTCAAAAACGATTTTATCGGTGAAAATGTGAAATTCGTGGATCATAGTATTATTAACAAAATTGAACGAGTTTTGACTTTTGAGGTATTTGTTATTGTTATACCAATAAATATCTCCCTTGATAATTTTTCAGATTTTTTAAATCACAGTTGTCCATCCGCGAGGGAGGAAACACATTTTTCATGTATTTCCCCCCTGTGCCACCACTGAAGTAAAAACTGACAGTTTAAGAACTGTTTTGAAAAGCTCTCATAAAGGACTTTCATTTGATACTCATATCGGCTACCTTTGGTGAAATTTTTTTTCAGGGGCCACTCTCCTGTACTGTAATCATCGATTTAGGGCCTATTTTTCCGAATCCTAGAATGGTTACAAAGCATTTTGCTAGGAGCTCTCTCCTGCCTCTTTGACTTGTTTCATATATTAGTATTAACTGTAAGTACTCATCTGCAGTCATTCATTAAATTGAAGCAAGTGTTAAAAGCATGCACCTTAAACGTTGAAACTGGGGAAAAATGACTCAAAATTATTCAATCTTCGCCTTTAAAACAGCCACTATTTTGTTTTACGATTGCTGATACCACTAACTGAACCGATTCTCAAAGATATTCATGATACCTATCTTTCCTGAAATTTTCATGCAAACCCTAGCAAAGCTGTAGTGTCTGAGTCGGTAAAAAGCGCATATTGTTCCATAGCCATATATTTCCATAGTAATACAGCGCATATTGTTCCATATTAATACAGGAAAATTTAAATCGCTATAACTTCGTTAGGTATCATCCGATCTTTATGAAGTTTTCAGGACAGATATATCTTATAAATAGTCATCTGCGTATTGAATTTTATTGAATTTAAAGGTACCCTTAAGATTTTATTCAAGAAAATGTAAAATCGATAAATCATACTATCCTTAACAAACTTGAGTGAATTTCGACTTCTCACGTATTTGTCGTTGTTGTACTCATAAAGGCCTACATCCATGATATTTTTCAGATTTTTTGGATGGAAGGTGTCCAATCGCGTGGGGGGGTACGCGAAAAGTTCGAACATTTCCGCTTCCCCTGCCCCCCCTCGGCACCGATAAGGCAATTTTAAGACTTGTTTTGTAAAGATCTTATTGAGACCTTTTCAAAGACACCCTACTTGACTACCAATGGTGAATTTTTTTTTTGAGGGGTCACCTCCCTATACAGGAAGGCCCCCTTAAGCCCCTTCGAAAAATTTTTCCACCCTTGAACTTTCAAGAAGTCACCACTTCTGACCTTTCTACAAAGTTTCATGGCTGTAGCCTTTATAGTTTTGAAGGAAAACCGCTATGACATACAGACGGACGGACGGACAGACAGACACAGTTCGTGATTGCAATAGGGTTTTGTATTTTAGTACAAAACCCTAAAAAGCATTACGTGACTCAGGGGATCTATCACGTGAAAAACGTTGACGATCTGGATCTTTAGCTTTCAAGGCTCGTCTCACATCGAGAGCAGACCAGGGACAGTCAGTAGAGTTCCTTCTACTGACAAGTGGAGTCGAGTTGGAAAAAGCAGCGTTTAAGAAGCCATAGAAATTGTTGCAACAAGTATCCGAGTCAGCACCGCGAAAGAAGGAGGACCAATCAACGGAGCGAATTGTTTCGGAAAGTTGCTCATAATTAGTTTTATAAAAGTTATAGCACTGACGTTCTTTCCAACAATAACGGACAGAAGCAATATAGGAAATTTCAAAGCGTAAGGCGGGATGAAAGGGATCAGGAGAAAGATAAGGAAAAATAACTGGAGGTGAGCATGGTAACGATTGCTCCATACTACAAAAGAATAAGTCATATTATTAAATTGAGCCAGGGAACACTTGGAGAGAAAAAAAGAAATTAAAGACCAAATTTTAGATGAGTCAGAATCGACCTGATTGCCATCCTATGAAGGTTTAGGAAGGTTAAAATCTCCACAAAAAATAAGGTGACAATACTAGATGTTTCGGTAAGGAAGGTATTGTAGATCGAGAAAGGAGACTTACAAGGTATATAATTGCAAAAGAAGAGTAAGGGAAGATGAAATAACTTTTTTTGCCCCCACACATTCTATAGGATGCCAGTAAAGTTATGTTATAGGGACGCCAGTAAAGTTATTCTTTTAGGTGACTAGAGCAGCTTTTCCATCTAACTTGTTGGAGATTGACATATCACGATCACGCCTAACAATTTGTATGGTTAGGAACGATTTCAGAGTCAAATATACTATCAGTCGACCAAAATTTAAAAATACAGATTATATCATCGTTAGAGAGCGAATAGGATAAAGCTAGATCCTTCAGCTTAGATTTTAAACCCCGAACATTATGATCATAAATAGAAAATTGACTTTTAGAAAATTGACTTTTAAGTGTGCTATTCTGAAAGTTTGTAGGAAGAACCGATGTTACAACTTTGGTAGGGAGTTTGGTAGTGAACGAGAATTTTTTTTTCTTGAAGTTATGAATGATTTAACAAGCACTCCAAGATATAGTCACACGATGCCGGAACAATCAGTTTGAAAGAAGCTATAACTCTGTTGATTAAGTTGTCTTTTGTTAGCTTCTGGCAGCTAATTATTATCAGAGATGAACCAAATTTCTTATATACATAATCTAAAATGTCTTCAGTGGATGTATTGTACGCAAGCCTTGATATGAAGATTTGTTTCGGTGGCGCTACAACTTGGAGGGATAGCAATTCCTCAGGAACTAGCCGCATTTCAATTTTTTTTTGGAATGGCTCCCCGATGAGATGAAGATATCTGCGCCATACTTCTTGTAGTGTAAGTTGTGCTTGTTCATATCTGATCAAGCGTGACTCAACAGGCATTCCAAGCCTCAGCAGGCCGACATACTGATGATGAGACTCTAGTTGTTACTTCCATTCTCCAACACTTTCCTGTGCGACGTAGAGGAGGCTTTGGACATTCAGTCTCTGAAGATTTGCATAAGATATCCCGGAACTTGAAAACGATTTTCCAACTTTTCGAAAATATCAGCTCTTCGAATGAAATCGAAGGCATTACTAGCATTCAGTGACATTAAAAATACCACCTGTCAGTTGGTACATCCGTACTCCTACACCCGTTAAACCATGATCACCACTTCGAATATCACATCAATAACATAGTTAATGTAGTGTAAAATTGAGGTTCCATGGATTTAGGCCCGTAGCAGCTTGGATCGTGTCTTAGTCTTCCCTTGAAGAGTTTTTTGAACACTTTTCCTGCCATGTTTTATGTGTATATCGGGTGGTATAAAGATGGCATGTCGGAATTTCTCTTCCCTTTGTTGATCAGTATGAGCCTCGTCACCTTCTACAGGCAATCGTTGAGTCTACTGAGCAGCATGTCGGGACAACGATGACGGATAAGGGAAACTGCAGCGCTTCAGTTGGTATGCCATCTGGCCCTGAAGTCTTCCCTACCTGCATGAACAAGACTACCTGCTACAGCTCCATGCGTTTCTTGTCGTGGACGTCATCAACACAAATGAGATGTGCAGTGAAAAGAAGCTGCACTATCTCGTACATCTTTTCTGCTTTATGAATGCAGAGTGTCCGTAAGGTATTGAGTTTTCACGTAACTAGCTCATACGCAAGGCTTCATGGACACCTGTTAACATTGATTACTATATCTTTCCAGCAGCTAGACTTGCTGCCATTGATAAGTCTGAGAAAACATTATTCAGCTAATTTATGCGCTGCTAGCCCAGTTCATGCCCAGTAAGTCTCTCGCCAGAGCTTATGTTATGCGATTTTAGTTGACCACTAGTACACTGGTGGCTTTCCATACCGGGATCCCTAAATGAGTATAGAAGAGTTGCAAGCAAGTGCAATGATACTCATAGCTGAGTTCACCACGTCCTCAGTTACCAGTCTTCCACATAACGCTGAATCTTCTAGAAGTGGTGAACCTGCCGAGAGCACATCAACCAGCCTCTAAAGGTTCACACTTTCAATATTCCACCTGAATGTGAAATCTTTATGGTCTGCGCTTTGGGTGGTACCATGATGGATTACAAGTCAAAAATAGTATTTAATACTGGTGGAGTATTTCTCTTCAATTGTGTAACTTAGGAACAAGAGACCCCAAGGTAAATGTCTCATCCGGTATAGTCCCTGCACAAGCCAGATGGTGGAAAGGGGGCATGTTGCCACTATTCAGCACGGATAGCGCTGTCTTTGATAACATCTTCAGGACTCGTTTCCCTCACAAATAAGTTTCATGCATTTCCCATTTAATACGCCTAGATTTGAGCTGACTACTTTGTGGTATTGAGACTGGCTTGAAAACATGGTATCGGTTTGTTCAGCTTTAGTTATGCACTAAGCAGCGTAGTTCTTGTATACCAAACTAACACAAAACCATCTCTTCTTCCATGGCCACACACTCAGTAGTGAAAACTGTTTCGAGCCCAGATCGAATTTTCTGACTTCATGCTATTCCCTGAACAGCAATAGATCAGTCTTGATATCTCTTTCAAGCTATTTAAGCAAAATTTGCGCTTTTCTCCTGCAGTATAAGTTTATCTACAGGATCCAGCTCATCCGGGTATCACTTTTACTTTTATTAGGGCTTCTTTAAAGACCTGATACCCCCACTCTCTAGGAGGTGTTTATGACGTTAGATTTAGGTTCATGTTCCGTGTAAGGAATATAACGTGCCTTCGTTATACACTTTTCTTCAAGCCCCTGTAACCCTTTGAAGTTTATCCACAACCAAGGAACTTGAAACTGTGGAGCGGTGCTGTTCTTTACCAAAACCTGCAGATCACCCATTCTGTTCTTACTTAACGCTTGTTCAGAAGCTTTTGGGTATCTTTACCCGTCAAGTCGACTATGGCCATGCCTTATTGTTGTCCGGAATCAGTATTATCTTAATTCCGCTCAATTATTACAATTATTATTCCATGCGTGTTATTTTAATTGATTTGCTCGTTTTGGTGGATGAAGAGTATCGACTTCAAAATGAAACCTTGTCCTTGGCTGTATCATACGTCGATGAATTTTTTCAGTTTCATTGTGCTAGTTTAAGTGAATCTACAATTGTTCGGAATGACAGCAATATTTCTTGCAGCGAAATAGGAAGAAACCTACCCACCCAATGTTGGCAACGGAAGATAAAACTACAAAAAAGCAGTTTTACGAATCGAGCAAGAAACGGAAAAGGACTATGGCATTGGATCCTGGAATGCCAGATCACTCAATTACTCTAGCATTGTTAAGGACGTTTAACAAGAGGCCAGTGAACTTAAATTAAAAATACTGGCAATCCAGGAAACGAACTGGACTGGAAATGATTTTCAAGCCATAAGATCGCACACAATATTCAAAAATGAGAAGCTTACTAGAAAACGAGAATTCATTGTGGATAGGGAGTTCAAATCGCACGTTATTGATTCTAAGGCAGTTAATGGACGGCTGTGCGCGATCCGTATAAAAGTAAAATTCTTTTGAATCTGGTTGGTCAATGTACTTGCCCCGACTAAAGAAAAGATTCTTTTAAATTTCGGTAAATTTAGCAGAGATTGTGCACCATAGAGAAAAATTAAAATAATAAAATATCTAAATAGGATCTTTTGATTCCTCGGGTTTATTTGCACTTAATTACATTGTAACTCAGGCCTGAAGGTAGTTTTACTCACAAGGACAGTTGAGTAGCTCAGTTGTAATGAAGAGTGGCTGCTCCCGGTGAGAGAACATGGTCACTTCATATAAATTTCTTATTTAATTGACTTCTTCTTCTTTGTAACACTACAGCCCCTCTCGGGCCTTTGCTTAGAGATAGTGAGAGTATCTCATTTTCATGACCGTATCGATTTTTTCGGAAGTTGGTTTGGTCAGTACCATGCTCCCGTGTGCCTGCTCAGCTATGATATGATTAAATCAGTGAATATAACCACTGAGTGAACACTCGTAGTCTGTCCGAATCCCCTGAACTAAATCACGTTGCTTCCAACGAGATTTGAACCTGGGACCCTCGGCTTATGACTTACTATTTTATATATCAACTACATCCGTCAGCTTTCCATCATTTAGACAGAGATGAGTGGTTCACGTCTACCACTTCAACATCATTCGGCTTGACATTTCCTTTGTAGGGTAACGACCTTCTTTAGAGAAGGAACGGAGGTTTTTTTTTTTATTTGACCTTTGCATTCTTCTCAAACTTCTGTGTTCACTTACCTTGGTGAGAAAATTTTTTGGATTTCTGTAGATTAGCTTAACTGGCATGTAAAAAAAATTTCTTAAGATAATAAAAATTGATTCGAATATCTTGTAGAGTAAAATACGCGTGATAAATATTTTGTAACGCAGCTTTGTGGCGCAATAACTAATCCGCCCCATATGATGCTGTACATAACTAGCCGACTAGTACACATTCGCAGTCATAAGCTAATTGAGCTGAGCTCGGTCTTATTATAGCCCACTAGCCTTTTGCCAGAACATCGATACCCGATGTTACGACCGCAGGTCCTGTGGAGCGATACACGACAGAGATCAGTCATCCCTACACAATTGCAATCAGCTGGCAAGTGTGGAAAGTTGAAGAGGAAGTGAATTTTTTCTTGAGTTAAAAAGGTAATACTTTAGATTAAATTTTTTAGGACATAATTTTGTGCCCCCTTGGATTAACAGCCCGACTCAGCGCCTGGGACTCCCCTCTCAGATTCCACTATTCATCTCCCGCACGGTCTTCAGGGGCGGGATTATCAACAATAATCAATCACCAATACTCCATGTCGGACAGAACTTCATTTGCATCGTGCTCATCAACTTCTCGACAAAGTCATACATACAGTCCCAATCGATGGACTTAGACTTGTTGAGTGAATCATTGGAAGGCGGAAACCATTGCAACATAACGGAGGGGTTCACAGGTGATCCAAAGTTATTCAAGTAGTAGTCTATAAGCATAACGTTAGACAACATCATATGCATCGCAGAAGGTATCATAATTAAACTTGTCAAATCTGCCTTATTATTGTAAGATTTTGTCGCACTATTAGCTATAAGCAAAAAATATTTCCATTTACGATTGAAATAGGATTAGAACGACCAACTGTTATGAGTGTTTTGGAAAAGTATTTATTGCAATGAATATCAAAAGGCAATTGTGACAAGCTATTGCAAAATTTATTGCAAATTTATTCCGTATATCACCGTTTTTTGGGGGTTTAACTCCCCTCGCCACGTAGGAACCTGCGGACCCGGTCAACTCGTCCGGAGACGGACGTGGGTGGCGCCACTCGTTTTGTCCTGGTCCCCAATTAGCCGCCAAACGAGAATGCGGCTGCGTAGCGCACTTCCCCAATCTACCCGCGTTTCCCTACTTTTTAAGAAAACCAAATCTCGCTTCTATTTTTCACTAGAGTTTGTAAATCTCCCCACAACGCTATTCGGGATTCCGCTCTGACCAGCAGGAAACAGAATCTAGCTATTATTTCAGCTCGACCTTGCAATTTCGCGTAATTTCCGACACGATTATATTCGGAATTCCGTTCCGACCGAAATAAGCGGAATCCTACTGCGAGCCAAGTTTTACAATCTGCACAGAAAACACACTCACCACGGAAACAACACTCGTATGATTCAAAAATATAATTCACTACTATATTCAAATATATAATTCACTACTACTGATTATTGCAAAATTTAGATTCTCATTACATCTACTGGCCAATGTTTATTTGATAACTTAAAATTATACCTTTATTTTTGGGGATCCCCGAAGACGAATAGTAATCTCGTGCCGTCAGCTGATCTCGAGGTTGTACAACCCTTTTTATTTTCTGCTGTAACTGCCACTCGATCTTGCTCAATTTCCACACGAATATCCTCCCAATCGCCAATTCCCGCTTGCGTAGCTTAATCTTCCGTCCGATTCCTCGCACCGTCGTCCGCCAAAAGAGACCCGTTCCTCCATTCTTCCTTCCAGCAAACCTCCTATCCGTAGTCCGCGGCCGTTAAATTCCCAGTTGAGGAAATTGAACCCTCTCGCATGCGTGTGGTTTTACATGTTCCATGCGAGAAACTTCCTGCACTGCGAGTTACATTGGAACGGGGATAATGCAGTGCGGCGTCCACTTGTCACTGGATGTTGTGGATGTTCCAGCTGACGTGACCTACTTTCCAATGATCGTGACCTACATCACTGCGGCGTGACAGATCTTGACATCTGAATCCAATTCAATCTAGTTGTGCTGATAAAATTTAAGTGATTAATTTTGATTTACTCTCTTGCATGAATCTGTATTTACTCTATCCATTATGAGTTTTAAAGTAATCACATCCAAATGTGGAGACGGTTTCTCTATCCTCCGCATCACTGTACCCGATTCAGTGAAAAATCTAACAAGCTGTGAAGTGTTTGTTGACGACAATAATTTATTGTTTTGTTGTGATTTTAGTGTGTACTTCATGTTTTCTGTCGCATTGCGATTCAAGTGAAGTATTGCGGCCTGAAATCAGTGAGTGGTATGTTGCATAGAATTCCTCTGGATCCTCCAGCTGCTTCAAGTGGGAAAATTGGCATTCCTTGCCTGCACCTGCGACATTTCTAAAGTGTAAGCAATGGCCACAGCCGAGATAAGACGGCGAAAAGGTGATGGCGACTTTGTCGAAACGGAAGGAAATGCTTCTGCTGCACACGCAAGTCATTCCAATAAAGCTGAGGAAGACGACAATCTACTGCAACCCGACTCTTCAGATCATCTTGATTCCGAAGAAGAAAAACTACCAGAAGAAAAGGATGTCGAAGAATTAGCGAAAACTTTGCCACAGAGGGCAGATGAGACTCCAGAAATGCTTGCCTCTGCTTTGAAGGGTCTTCCCGATAGATGGCGAAACTGGATAATACGAGGTATTTTTACATGTATCATGATATTTGGATTTGTGCTTATCATTTATGGAGGCCCATTGGCTCTCATGAACACTACACTCCTCGTTCAAGTAAAATGCTTTGAGGAAATCATTTCCATTGGTTACCAAGTATATAGGATTCATGGATTGCCATGGTTCAGAAGTTTGTCATGGTATTTCTTTCTTACATCGAATTATTTTTTCCTATGGTGAAAATTTAGTTGATTATTTTGGAGTTGTTATCAACCGAGTTGAATATTTAAAGTTTTTGGTTACATATCATCGATTTTTGTCGTTTTGCCTTTATTGTATTGGCTTTGTGTGGTTTGTTTTATCACTGGTCAAGAAGTATTACGTGAAACGATTCAGTTTGTTTGCGTGGACCCATGTTTCACCTCTGATTGTTGATACGCAAAGCTATTTAATTATACAAAACATTTTCGAAGGTTTGATCTAGTTTATTGTTCCTGTTTCAATGATTGTTTGTAATGATGTTATGGCTTATATGTTCGGATTTTTCTTCGGAAAAACGCCTCTAATCAAGTTGAGCCCAAAGAAAACATGGGAAGGATTTATTGGAGGGGGTTTGGCAACAGTTGTTTCTGGATGCCTGTTTTCCTGCGTTCTGTGCCAATTTCAATACTTGTATGTCCTATTGAATACTCCGAAAGTCTGGGTCGTATGACAATGGAGTGCGAACCAAACTACTTGTTTAAGAAACAAGAATATGTATTTTATTTGCTGAATTCACGGCAGTCCTTCATGATGTATCCATTCGTATTTCCTTCATTGTCGTTAAGCATCTTCAGCTCAGTCATCGGGCCTTTTGGAGGTTTCTTCGCATCTGGGTTTAAACGGGCATTCAAAATTAAAGGTTTTGGTGATATGATTCCCGGTCTCGGTGGCATTATGGATTTCTCGCTGAATGCTGCGTCCTTAAAACTAAACCTACTACTTTTACACATTCATTTAAATGATAATGGTTAATTTACGTTAACATATACGTGAGTGTGGTAAAATGTAACTTGGCTCGCAGGTGAAATCTTGGCGGGAGACAAACATTTGGTCAGGGTGAAATCCCGAATGACTACGTAGGAAAATCCTGATACGTAACAAAGCTTCAGTTTATTTTTGTTGGGCGTGCAAATTGCACAAAAGTATATTGGAATGGAAATTATGTCGACTTCAACGCCAAAAGTGCTTAAATGCAAATCAATTTTGCTGACGTAGACTTAGTTTTAGAATTTTTTAGCTACTAAATTAACGACCAGGGCATACACATCATTGAAACAATCAATGAATAGTTCATTTTGTTTCTGAATCGACGCTTAAATATCTTTTCTGCCCATCTGCTTTACACCAGACAGCATAGTCAATCGCCTCCAATTTGAATATGAAACGATATATGAAGTTTCTACTCTGCTAAAATTTGAATTATATCATATATAATATGTTTATATATTGTATATGATTTATATCATACATAAAATGTTTATGTTTCTGCTGAATTTCAAATGAGATCTTGTTGAATAGATTTTCAAACATTTAAATGAATTCAGAATGATGAAAAAAACTGTTTCTCTGTCTTCAATTTTATTCCCATCACCTTGATTTTGCCGATATCTTTATGGAAAGTTCCTTTTCAATCTTTGATGGCTTCCACAATCACTCAAAGGCAGGTATGGTTATTCATATACAAATATAGGCAAAATCGAAGGAAATTGTTTACAGAAATACCTCATCCACAACTCACATCAATGCAATAGAACGGTTTTATTTTTATTATATAGATACATATTATAACAAATCAAATTATTTACATACACCCCTCATCCACCATCGCCTACTGCAGTAGAACGGTTTTTTAATACTTTATGCACATCATATCCCTATCAAAACAAATAACACACAACCCACACTTCCAATAGACCCATTAATGTAGGAGCCAGAATCGATAATAATAATTTTGTTGAGACTAGAGAAATTCAGCAAATATAAAAATCTGAATTGCTAACTGACATTAAAATTTTTCCTTTCCAGTATGTGCTCGTTCTTTTTCAGAACGATACGAAGGTGAAAGGTGAGTATGCCACCGAGGAGGTAGGGTTTAGATAATCCAAGAATGGCCGGTTTCGTGTTGCGGTCGGTACGCGGTGCCGTAGTTTGATTTTTGCGTTTTTTTATTAGAGCAGATTGGTTCGGTTTTGAGTTTATTTTTGGCACCGCGTGGTTTTTTGTCGAGAATGTTTCGTGTTGCTCTTTTACTCGGACCATAAGAAGAAGGAAATCAAGTTAAATAAATCGGTGGTAGATTCTTGTATCTTGGACTTAGTCTTCTCGCGGAAGACCTGCAACCGAAACTCCTCTCCAAACTAGTTAACCTGCCAACAGCCACCTCTGAGTAGACTAAGCGTATCCGGACTTTTTGACCCAATTGATACAGTCCATTGGTACGTTTCCAGACTTCAAGCCTATAACCATTGAGAGTTCGGTTCGGATTTCCTTCAGGAAATCTCTCGAACTAGATGGACAAAGAGTTAAAGTTATTACACCGAGTGTTATACGAACTTTAGAGACTCCAAATCATTACAAACCCTTAGTGCTGATTAACTGCAGAATTACATCAATATTTCATTAAATTCCGCTGACTATGGCTTCGATAGGGATCGTAGCTTGCAATAATATTTCGACTTAAATAATTTTCGCCAAGATTAACTTTTAGCCTCAATGCAACCCCTATATCAAGTTTCATCAATAAGATTATCATTTTAACTTTTCAGAGTCTCTTAGAGAAATACCAATTAATAGATGCTGAGAGTATCTGTAAGCGAACCAATTGGTAAGTTATAATTAAACATTACACTTTTATTGATTTACCTTCAGTCTTGTATGAACGCTATAATAGGCTAAAGTATTCATTTAAAATATGTAACATTACTGAAGCTATGAAAATTGGAATGATATAAAATTTTTCATTGAATAGTTTTCAGCAATTCAAATGCATATTCAATGCCAAACAATTACTCTGCATTGTAAATTCACAACTTACTTGATAAACATGCAAATGCCCGTCGCTTGAGTTGCTCGACTAATGCCTTTCCACGAGGCCATCATGGTGTACTTCTGACGAGCTGTTAGAGGCAGTCGCGGATCAGGAGCAGCTGGTGGTGGGGGTTCACTGGGCCCTAAGGTGTTACCACTATCGGCCTTCGAACTAGACGCTAACTTACTTAATTCGCAACCCATTGCACTTATTTAAAACTATTTCGCAAACTACACTAAAATTGCAACACAGCTATAGAAAAGCTTCGAAGCTTCCAACAAGGATTTATGCCAAGCTAAACAATGAAACCTTTGGGGATTCTTTCACACAAGCATACACTAGCACTAAAGCTTACATCAAATTAAAGCACCATTTATTTAGCAAATAACTCCGCGAAAAAGCAGATTTGTTTATTTTTGTTTCGCGTCACGAACTTCAGCCGCGAAAGCTTGCACTAATTTGAATTGAGTATCGAACAAACTTATTGACGTCAGTCGAGCCCATGAATGCGTTTCCGGCTCGTGGTGTCCTTGTGTCTCAGCCTTAAGCCCATTCCAAGTGTGCCTTGAAGGTGTCCTTATCAAGCATGTGATGGAGGTTTCTTAGAGATGTTCGTCGTGTCTGCACATAATGTTTTTGCGGCGGCTAGAAGCGAGATTTCCGTTTGAAAAGTATGAACGGGTCGTGCTTAGGCTGTTGAGTATCCTTTTGCTAGGCGGGATCCTTGTCTATGTGCTCTGCAAAGAAAAATGGAGAAAAGAAGTCAGATTGTAATTGACTCACGTACAATTCAAGCAGGAGTGGATGATGAAAAGAGTTTGCAGGTAGAATTAAAAGCCTTAAAATAAATTACAAATTAAAATCCTAGCGTGGTGCATGAAACGAAAAAGATCAAAGGGAAAATAGAAATAAAAGAAATTCATGTGTATTTCAAAGATCAAAGCTAGAATGAGATTAGGATGCTAATGCTTTGTACAGTAAAATTTGAATGTAGCAACGAGTACTTATATCTACTTATGTTAGACACCATTTCGAACTCGTAGCATATTCTATGGGGTTGAGGATATCAGTTAAAGCTCAAAATCAAGTTATGTGAAAAATTATTAATTTCTTAACTTGGTCACAGTAAAGTTGAAATTGATACTTCTACATTTTTAACTGAAGCATTGAATTCTATTCTTAATTAGTCTTTAGAAAATAAGTGAAAAACAACTTCAAAACACCCTAGCAGGGATTCAATAAATTTCATGGAGTTGGTAGCAAATCATTGTTTCTGGTTTGAATGGTGGGCAGCCCTCACTTATGATCAATCGTAACTAAATGGGGAAGACTGATTTCGCACCGACTCCCAAAAATTTATTTGATTCTTTTTAGGGTGTTATGAAGATGGTTTTCATTTGTTCTAGAAGTTTTTGTATCTCTTAATTTTTAGTATATATGTACCTCCAATAGAACTTTGAGCTAAGTTTGTGTTGAATAAATAAAGATTTTCTTCTAAATATGGACATACATTTTTCAAGTGGCTTTGAGTTGCTGCATAGTTGCCAAATTTCTAAATTTAAGCCTTGAGATTACAAGAAAATTCTAAACACAGCGTAAGCCATGACCCTTTTACTAAAGAACAATTTTTTACCCTCCACATTGAGGGTTCTTCGGCTTGGGACTTTGGACCCATTTTGTCCGTCGGAGATGGTCGTAGGTGGTGCCACTCACTTGTCCATTGGTCCCAAGTAGCCGCCAAGCGAGAAACGTGGCCGCCAAGCACCCCTCAAACAGCTGAAAACAAGATCTGTAGATTTCTAACTAGCAAGGAAGAATTAGTCAATGCCGAGGGGACACCTTCGCACTCTTAAGCCGGTATGAGTTTACCCGACGTAACACGCACTGAAAACCCGAACTTAAATCTGAAACACACCCAAGCCAGGTGTACAATCTACTTCAGAATAAATATTCTAAAATAAATTCTAACATTTTAAATAAAGATCACCAATCGTAAAATAAGATATGAAATTTAGTCAACCACCAAAAGCTCCAATATTTACAAAGCCTTGACTTAGTCACGTCGTGAAGTTATCCTTCCAGCGCGCTACTTGGTAAACTTCCTATGCCAATCGTTTCGATTCCCTATCGATGATGTAAATTACTTCCCTGTCGCTGATACGAGTTTCAATTCCCTGTCGCTGATGTAAATTATGTCCGTGTCGTTGATGTAAATTACTTCCCAGTTGCTGATGTAATATCTCTTCCTTCGTTGAGCCGCTGGACAAATTTTCTTGTTAGCTCGTCGCAATATATCCTCAGCCGTCGAACCTCATCCACCAAAAAGAGACCCATTCTTTGTCTCCAGCTTTCTCATCAGCTCGGTTTCAACCGGCGAGCCGTTAATTTTTCTTCGGGGCAATTCAACGTTCAATTGCGGTGCTGGCTTGCATCAGCGTCCCCCAAAATAGGGCTCATCGGGTACGCACCTATGTTCCACATTCACACCATCGTGTTTCGCCTACGTTGGTTACTCAATGGGTTGTCATCCGGAAATGTCAATTCGTGCAACAAAACAAACATTTTTCTCCGGTATCACATAGTTCGTGTGGTAGCACCCTGGAACATATTTATTGTTGTATTTTAAAAGTTTTTTGTTTTCAGATCGTACTCGCTCTAAGAGTTCGGCCAGTGATTCTTAGACGCAAATATGAAAATACCGCGACAAGATTTGCAAATGAAGTTCATCGAACATTTTTGGATTTGGTTCATGGGATGTAAGTGTAAAATCAAATTTCGGCGTATCCATTTGTTTGATTACTCAATGCAGGCTGGGATCATAATTAGAAATTACACCTGTTTCCTTCTGCAGTTTCCTTATGCACTGCAATATTTTATCAGCTCCTTCACCTTTCACCCAAACTCAGCAGTCCTGTATTGAGCTATCAGTGTATTTGTTATTACTGTAAGGTCCTCAGCCGGAATATTTGTGTCAGCTTTGATGAATATCAAGGTGAGCAAACTATGCCACCTATCTTTCCAATTCATTTCCACGGTTCCGCTACCAAAATTCGGATATCATTTCGACATTCTTTTGAACTTAGAATTACCGCGAAAGAAAATTAGACTTTTCAGTCTTGATAGGTTACTGCTTCAATGGAAGTGAATTTTATATGAATGTTTGATTATTATCAGAACATTACCTTTGATAAATAACACCAATTTTTATGTTTGGTTAGAAGACGCATATAATAATTTAATTCAAAATATACATTATTCCTTTAAGTAAATCATCACGTTTCGATGATAAATCATTACACATACTGTTGTCGGTAGGCAAATCCTTCAAACGCGATTCATGCCAAAATTTGTAAACTTAGCATGCTTCATTCAAATGTTTGAATGTTGGTGTAAGGATTCTCAAAGAATGGTTCTCAAGGACTATATCTTCGGTAACACATTCATACTTACCAACAAATGGTATTGTGATATGAATGGCAGCAGTTCAAGATGTGTCCTTTTGTAGTAGAATTTGCTTGTCTCCTTTTTGAGTGTCACCGGGTAATCTTACCCTTAACGCTACGGAACATACACTACAGTGTGATGTGGTATGTGTATAGTGGGTTCAAATGTGAATAACTCTTTCTTTTGCCGAATCCAAGAAATTGTGGAGTAGCATGGAAGCGTTGTAGGCTTAAATTACATAAATTGTAAACGTACAGAGATGGATTGTCGGGTACTGAATTGCATGAGAGAATTCTCCCTATGACAAACAATAATTTGTTACTCATGATGTCTTCTAATATTTCGGAAGAATAGGTTAACTTTACAAGATGATTATCCATGTGGAGCCCTGAGGAAAATTATTACACGTAGGAAATTTTTAGCTATGTCATCTGTATCAACTTAGCGATGAAACTCATGTTATTTGCAAGAAAATCGTATAAGAAGAGTTCCCTTTTGTTGTTTTAGGAATATCCTTAGTAATCCTTCGATTTTGGATAGAACTATAATGAATATAATCATACATTATTGAGAGTAAAGGAGAAATAAAACATTTCCTTGTCGTATATTTCTGATTTTCAACGTTTTCCACGCAAAAAATTAATGATACCGTCTCAACAAGGCTGATGTAGAGGATCGAAAGCTATTTTCTTTTGTAAATGATTATGAATGGCGGAATCCATAAACACGCCTTGAAATATTGAGAATTGATTTCCATAAGAATAATCTATATTCTAGAATAACCTCACAAGTAGATTGAGTTTTCATTCATTTGATTTTAAACAGATATTATATATTAGCAAAAAAATAAACAAAATTACTACGTCCTTTTTGTACGAATTGGCCCAGAAATGAGAGCATTAATGACTTTCTAAATGTCTTACGACGTGCTACTGAGACTTGAGATGCCAGATGAGTCGCGCTTGGTCGGCTATGCGGATGATGTTGCGGCTCTGGTCGCCAGACGCACCGTTAAACAAGCGCAACTTGGGCTAGGTATGCTAATGCGCCGAGTGAGGGACTGGATGACTGCTCGCGGGCTCAGTTTAGCACTGGAGAAAACCGAAGTGGTCATCTTGACAAAAAAGAGAATCCCTAGAGTAAGTATGATCAGTATTGGAGATATACAGATCGAATCGAAGCCAGCGGTGAAGTACCTGGGGCTACTGATCGACTCGAAGATGAGTTTCTCTGAGCAAATCAGGGCAACGGCTGAGAAGGCTGCTTCGGGAATATCGGCCCTGAGTCGACTTATGGCCAACGTAGGGGGACCCAGCCCATCAAGAAGACGCCTCTTGATGAGTGCTGTAGGGTCAGTGCTAATGTACGGAGCAGAGGTATGGGGCGACGCTCTCAGCAAGGAGGTATACCGAAAACGATTGGCACAGGTACAGAGAAGAAGAGCACTGAGAATTGCATCTTCGTATCCAACAGTCTCCGACTCGGCGGTGAGAGTGATTGCAGGCGTGAAACCTGTCGCCCTCCTTGCTAGAGAGCGCCGCGCTATCTACCTGCGCCGAAACGAGGATGCGAGGGAGATGGTTGTCCGCGAGGAGAGACAACGCTCGCTCAACGATTGGCAGCAGTCTTGGAGGAATTGCACGAAGGGAAGGTGGACTGCGCGCCTCATCCCGGATGTGAGACCGTGGCTAAATCGAAGGCGTGGTGAGACTGACTTCTATCTGACCCAGCTTTTGAGCAGGCACGGGTGTTTTCAGTCTTACCTGCACAAGATCGGCAAGTCATGGTCTCCCGATTGTCGGTTTTGCCCAGGAGAGGAGGACAATGCCTGTCACACATTTTTTGCGTGTACCAAATGGGCCAGGCTGCGAAGGGAACTCTACAGGGAGACGGGAGAGCTCAGCCCGCATAATATAGTTGCGGTGATGCTCGAATCGGTTGACAAATGGAACCAGGTGGCACAGTATGCTCGGGCAGTCCTAAAATATAAAAGGGACTCACAGCAGCCGGAGGCACTGGGGCTGGGGGATCGCTCTTCTGGCAATTCCTCTTCCCCTCTCCCCTCCCGCTAGGAAAGGGACTCCCCAGCTTGAAGGCGCCCCACGGCGTAACAAAACGAGACCTGGCCCGAAGTAATGTGTCAAACGGTTCCAGGCTAGGTTCTCAAATTGACAGGGGAGGTGTTTAGTGGGTAGTCCAAAGGTATCCTCCATGGGAGTCCCACACTGCCAGACTCGGTGGGCATAAATGCCTTCACCTCCCTACCACAAAAAAAAATGACTTTCTAATATAAAAAACAGTAGTCCCTTATAAGGATTTATACTGTTTTCAACAATACCGTTTTAAAACCGATTGGGTACCGGACGGGTTTCCGTCCGTCCGTCAGTGCGTCACAGCGTTAGAATCATCAAATCTTGTAAGCACTTCAAAAGTGCTTGCTTATGAATGTTCGATAGTAGAAAAAATTTGTAAGGGGGATCTTTACATATAAGGATGTGACCCCTTAAATTGTTTTTTTTTGCCACGGATGATAGAGTAGGGTACCAGGATCAGATCTTTCAATATCAATTATCAAAATCACATCAATAACGTGCTGGGTATAGTAAGCAAAATAAAACGAAAAAATTGAGTCCTCCCTTAGCGGTTGGACACCTATGAGCCAGGAAATCTGGGAGCAATCACGGATGTAATTTTTGTGAATACAATAACGACGAATATCTCACAAGTTGAAATTCACAAAACTTTGTTAGTAATAGTATGATTTATCGAAACGCAACTCGTATTCATAACAATAGCACTTCAATCAAATGAGCTACGATTGATATAAAATTAACTGTAACTGGCAATTTTATTCGATGTCAGAATTTGTAAATAAGTGAAATTGATAAAGTCAAGAACTACTAGTAATTTTAAGTAAAAAGACCGTCAAGGGCTACATGACAACATTAATTACAAGGAACTCATATTGAATCACCACCATTTTAACAATCGCATCAGTCGAGCACAATAGCAGTAATAGTAATATACAAAGCTCGCATGGGTTCAACAATCAACTTATTTTACATCAAGTAGAATAAACACCGCCTTCGACGGTCCCAAACCCGTCTGAGAAAGGAGGAGGGAATCCCTTGTTTCCCCAACCCATAGTTTCCCGGATCCCCCAACCCAAACCCCCCAACTAAATGGTGGTGAATGCTCTCGGGATCGCACATTGGGTTTACTGGTTCCCCAATAATGGGACGTTAAATGCGGAGAAATGCTTATAAATGTCAATACATCTACAGCTCCACTACAGAATCCTACTTACACCTCCTTTGTGGGGACGTTAGAGGGTGAATGCGAATCTTCTGCACCTGATAACGAAGTAGATGTAATAACCACGCCACCGCAATGGAGGTTGGGTGACGGGCTAACTCCCCGTCCCTGGAAAACCTTAAAAATTGGCCTCGGAATGGATTGGGCTCACGGCTATGACCTCACAAAGTAAAAAAGGACTATGGCGCTGGGTCCTGGAATGTCAGATTACTCAATTATCCTGGCGCCGTTAAGGACCTATTAAAACAGGGCAGTCAATATAAATTACAAAAACTGGCAATCCAGGGAATGAACTGAACCGGAAAAGACATTCAAGATATTAGGTCGCACACAATATTCAAAAGTGGGAAGCCTACTGGAAAACGAGAATTCGGAGTGGCCTTCATTGGCAATAAGCAGTTCAAATTGCATGTTATTGATTTCAAGGCAATAAAGAACGGTTGTGCGCAATCCGTATAAAAGTGAAATCATTCAAAATCTGGCTGATTAATATTTACACCCCGACCGAAAAAAAGGATGAAGGAACGAAGGAAACGTTCTACAATCACCTGGAAAGACTCATTGCTTATAAATGACACAAAAATAATTCTGGGTGATTTCAACGCTAAGGTTGGCAATGAACTATCCCATCGGGAAACGACTGGACGATAAAGCCTCCACGATTCAACAAATGACAACGGCAAGCGCGTGATCGACTTTGCATGTAGCAGAAATCTAGCCATACGTCTGACTTGCATCCCACATCAACGCATTCATAAAATGACCTGGGTATCACCGGATGGCAACACACAAAACCAGATCGACCATGTTCTGATCCAACAACGTTGGGCCTCAAGCATACTTGACGTCCGCACTTAGCGAGGAGCCAATTGTAACTCAGATCATTACTAAATCAAATTAACCTATCGAAAAATTTGACATCAAAAGGCTTCAAACAGCACCAGTGGCCAAAAATTTCACCGAGACCCTCGACATTCCGCTCGCTCTAATCTTATCAGACCCATCTTTTAAAGACGAGCGATGAGCTCTGAATGGAAGTGAAAACGTCTATTAAGACCGTGACAGAACAGACGATCGGACATCAAGCTGATTGTCTTAGCTAAACTTTTAATGGATCATTTCACCCTTTTCACATAGTTTAATGTAAATCTGTACGATAATTTTTGCTCTACATTGAAGCTTTCATTACGTCGCACGGATATCGATCTCGTTTCCGGATGGCTCCGATAGCTTTTTAAATTACTTATGGAATTCTTTGTAGCTACATGAATGAGTTGCATTTTTTTTTTTCTTATAATTTTTTCTGGACAATTATTAGAGAAGAAAAATGTTTGAAGAAGGTGGTTTTGCCGTGTGTACTAATTCTCATCAGGCCATCACTCTTGGATACATACCGGTGATTGCGGCTACCATGCTTAGAGGTGAGAGAGTTCGTTTTAATTTTCCTACTTATGCGAACTCAATATGTTTTTGTAACTACGAATTATGTTCAAGTTAGATTTCCTCTTGTAAGTACTTGTCTTAGCTAAACTTTTAATGGATCATGATTGGTTCGATGATGCATTCCAGAATGCGTTAGATAAAAATAATCAGGCGTACAAAGCATACGTAGATAGGAAAACCAGGACGAAGAGAGAACACTATGAAAGTCTCAGAAGTGTAGCGAATAAGATAATTGGGATTAAGAAAAGAAAATACTATGACGACCAATTGAGAAGTATCAGTGTAAGCCTAGCGAGCAACGACACTAGACAACCATACAAAGTATTCAAAAGTCCGAAACGTGGTTATCGGCAATATCATCGCTAGTGAAACCAAGATTAAAGAAAGATGGGCATCATATTTCAAGAACCTCCTTAACCCTGAGCATAGCTCCAGAACATCGGGGCCTACAGATAGCTGCAGAGAGATTCTATAGGCCCCACCAACTCTGGATGACCTTTGTTCTATCATCAAAACCCAAAAGAATAATAAAGCGCCTGGCATCGATGAGATTCCAGTGGAGCGCATCAAATATGGTGGCTGCAGTGTTCAAAAAACAATTCACAAAGTCATCCAGCACACTTAGCTACAAAAACATAGGCTGAAAGAGTGGAGCCTATCAATTATATTCCCTGTCCACAAAAAAGGTGACAAACTACAGTGCGAAAAATATAGAGGCATATTACTGCTTTGTATACAAAGCCGTATACGGCGTACTAAGTATTTTCAAAAATCTTAGAAAATAGAATCGGATCATACGCCAACAGTTTTATTGGAGAGTATCAAGGTGATTTTAGAGCAGGTATACCGACAATAGACCAATTGTTCATATTCAAGCGGGTACTTGAAAAATGCTGGGAGTTCAACATAGACGTACACCAAATTTTCGTTGACTTTATGCAAGCATGCAGTATTGATCCTAACGTACTATACCAAATCATGCTTTGCTTTGGCATCCCAGCTAAATTAGTCAGTCTTACCAAAATCATAATGACGTCGATGCCCTCCCAAGTCTGCATCGATAACCAACTCGCCGATGCCTTTGACACAAATATTGGACTAAAGCAGGAAGATGGGCTGACCTCATTGCTTTCAATTTGGCTCTGGAATCTATCAAAAGGAAGCTATCTGTCGATACACGAGTTACATTACTATACAAGTCAAGCGAAGTAGTAGCCTATACGGATGACATCAACATTTTGTCACGGTCATTAACAACTGTCAAAAAACTTTTCTTGAAACTCGACAGCGATGCAAAACTAGTAGGGCTACAAGTTAATGAAAATAAAACAAAGCTCATGACGCAAATGAGGGAGAATACCTCAAGTACACTAATTATCACAGTATCGAAAATGTTATCAAATTTGTGTATTTAGGCGCCAAAATAACGAAAACGGGTAATGACAGAGACGGAATACGCCGAAGAATACAGCTCGAAAATAAAATACTTTATTCAGTTTTGACGATCTTGAAAACCAGCTGCATACACAGGAAAACAATGCTTCAGGTATTTGTCATGCTATGGGTATGAAACATGAGCCCTAATCCAAGCATCCGAAATATATTGAACGAATTTGAGAGACGGGTCTTGAGGGGAATAATCGGAGTCATTTTGATACAACCAATTCGTTACAACCATGAGCTGTAAAAATTTTTTGACGAACCGGGAGTCTCAACGATTGTAAGACTGCGGAAGCTGCAATGGACTAGACACATGAATCGTATGGACGAACAACGAATACCCATAAAGGTATTTATTGGGAGAACTGAAGGTTGGAGACCAGTAGGGAAACCGAGGAAACACTAGTCTGACTCGGTTGATGAAGACAATTCATCGCTGCTCGGATTTTGAAATTGGAGAACGCGGTCAATAGACCGAGGTAGTTGGAGGCGCTATTTGCAGGAAGCTAAGGCCCGAGAGGGGCTGTAGTGCTAGGAAGAAGAAGAAATTAAGAGAACCATTTGGGCCATTAAGTTTTCATTATTTGGAATCAATCCGTCAAAATTTCATTCTTGTGTTTTCTATGGGAAAACGCGAGTAAGGTAATTATTTTGCTAAGTGACGATGGTTTGATTTTCGCACAGAGAAAAGAAGCGATCGATTTTTCCGTGAAGAAAATGTCAAATTTAAAATCACATTGGATTATTGATTGCAATCAAAAAGCCAAAACAAATACTTTCACGTAAGCCGCATGCATTGAGAAGAAAGTGGAAAAGTTTTAAATGGCCGATCCAGGTTGGAAATTAACACTATTTGATATTGGCCTCGTTTTATCGAAACCAGACTAAAACGTTGATTTCCGTTACGAAAAGCATATCGAAAAGCAAGTGGTTAGTTAACATACACAGTAATAGTCACGAGATCTGCAGTTTTATATGCAGTGGGTGGGATCAGCAAGCTTATGGGAGGGCCCAATTATTCACACGTTAACACAGTAAAGCAGTTGCTTAAACCATACAAATTATTTGGAAATTATATACAGAAATTGTGATTTCAAACTCCGCCCAAGACGGTCCCAAACCCATTTAAAAAGGAGGAGGGATCCCCTTGTTCCCCCAACCACAGCTTCTGCAATACCTCATCCCTTATTACAACCAAATGGTAGTAAATGGCCTTGGGGTCGCATATTAGGTTTATTGGTTCCCCAATGGTGCAACACTTCATGCCGAGAAATGGCAAAAGCTACAAATACACTTGCAGCTCTGCTACTAAATGCTACTTCTATCTCCTTTGCAGTGACGCAAGGGGGTACAGATGAGTCGAAAGTTATAATCATGCCGCCGGAACGGAGGTTGGGTGATGGGCTAACTCCTCGTCCCTGGAAAACCCCACAATATTCCAAAACATGTAACGGAGCCTTGGAATCGATTAAATCGAAGACAACTACTTTACAACCAAAAAAATGAGTATGGCATTGTATCTGGGAAGGTCAGATCACTAAAAACCCTGGCACTGTTGAAGACCTTTTACAACAAGCCAGTCAATTTAAATTAAAAATACTGGCAATCCAGGAAACGAACTGGACTGAAAGTGATATTCCACCAACTTTGTAAGCAGTTTCCTCTACGATCAAAGCACATAAGAATAACAAAGTGGTGAGCATCGAAGAGATGCTAGTAGAGCTCATCAAATATGGTGGCAGCTGTGTTCAGAAAGGCATCCATAAAATTACCAGCAACTTTGACAACCAGAACATATGGCGAGCGCGTGGAACCAATAAGTTGTATTTCCTATCGACAAAAAGGTTGACAAGCTACAGTGCGAAAACTATAGAGGCATATTACCACTTTGTACGTCGTACAAAATATTTTCAAAGATCCCAGAAAAAAAAATCGGATCATACGCCAACAGTATTATTGGGGAATATCAAGTAGCTCTACAGCAGGCACATCGACCATATAACAATTGTTTACAGTCAAGTAGGTACTTGAGAAATGCTAGAAGTTCAACATAGACGTACACAAAATTTTTGCTGACTTCAAGCAAGCATACGACAGAATTGATCGTATCGTATTGTACCAAATAATGCTTTGGTATCCCAGCTTAAATTTCTATCTTACTAAAATAACAATTTCGTCGATAATCTCCCATTTCTGCATCGATGACCAACTCAGCAACGCCTTTGGCATAAATATCGGACTAAAGCATGGAGATGGGCTGTCCTCAATGCTATTCAATTTGGCTTTAGAATATGTTATATGAAAGCTGCCTGACGATACAAGAGGTATGTTCTTATACAAGTTGAGCCAATTACTAGCCTATGCGGATGATATCTATATTTTGTCGCGGTAGTTAACAACTGCCAAAGAACTTTTCCTGAAACTCAACAGCAAAGCAAAAACAAATATGTATATTTAGGAGCCAAAATAATGAGAACCCATAATGAAAGAGACGAAGTACGTCGAAGAATACACCTCGCAAATAAAATATTATATTCAGTTTTGACATCTTGAAGACCAGCTGCATACACAGGAAAACAAAGCTCCAAGTATATGAATCTGTGATAAGAGGTGTGCTATGCTACGGGTGTGAAACATGGACCCTAACCCAAGCATCCGCAAGTATACTGAACACTTTTAAGTGAAGGGTCCTGAGGCAAATAATGCAAAATGCTGACCGCATGATTCGTATGGACGAACAGCGGAGCCCCAAAAAAGTATCCAATGGGAGAATTGAAGCCCAGAGACCAGTGGAGTAACTGAGGAAACGCTGGTCTGAATTGGTCGTTGATGACAGTTCATCGCGTTTATGACGTGGTTTGAAACATGGACCTCAACCCAAGTATCCGAAAACGTTTTGAACGCCTTCGAAAGACGGGTCCTGATGCAAGTAGTTAGAACGAAGCTAGACGGGGACCAATGGCAAATTCAACACAATCATGAGCTGCATGAAATTTTTGACGGGCCGGAGTTCTCAACGATTGTAAGACTGCAAAAGTTGTAATGGGCTGGCCATGTAGATCGTATGGACGAACAATGAATACCCAAAAAGGTTTTCGTTGCAAGAGCTGAAGGGCGGAGACCAGTGAGGAGCTGGCGAAGACAGTTCACTGCTGCACGGATTTGAAAATTGAAGGACATGGCCAGTGGACCGAGACTGTTAGAGGCACTTGCTGCAGGAAGTAAAGGCCCAAAGGGGGCTGTAAAGCTGCGAGAAAGAAGAAGAAGAATTGTGATTCTAAATAATTAATTTGCTACACCCATGCCGATTATGCACGAGATGTCGACATCAGATAGTCGACTACAGCCTATGCTTTCAAAATTGATAACGACATAATCATTTGGCGAAGTCAATGACAAAAGTTTGTAGCTCTATTCACAACGGAGACTCAGTCAATGGCTATTTTCGATGCTACAAAAGAAGCTATTTGGTTGCGTTTATTCCTCAAATAAATTGGCCATGAGCGAGATGGTTCAACTATTGTGAAGATCGAAGATATGAATGCAGTCTGTTTAGTCTGAAGCCCAGAATTGCATCATCGTACAAAACACATCGACATTTACTTATTCTTTGTACTGAAAGTTCATGCAGATGACATCATTCAACTGAAATATGTACAAAGTTCAGATCAATATGCGGATGCATTCATAGAACCATCGGATACACAGGCATTTCAATCAAACATGACGAGGAATGCCAATTTTGAAAATTAACATGTCGATTTTAATCGTTTCATTAATTCTTGACATTTTTGATCATTTGAATTATTTTTTTATAATTAAAGGTATTTTACGGATAGAATTCTAATTTTTTATTTGCTATTCATGTTAGAGTTTCATATACATATGTGTATATAAATTTAGATAAAAGTGTTTAGAATGAGTGAGAGTGTTAAAAATTGCATTCAGCATATTATTATTGACGTAGTACGCAGCTACTGTCCATTTATATATGTAGACTATGAGAATCACGCACACATACAAGTGTTTATTCTTTCTATTTTGCATATTCATGGCCATTCGAAGTCTATCATTAAAGCAAGCAACATCAAACGAGTGTTCTTCTATTCATTTATTTCACTATATTAAGCGATTGCAGTTTTTTCACATTAATAATAGCAGTATTTGTAAATATAACATTTTCCCAATAAATTCATATGGGAATTTTCAATTTCAGTACTCAAACAAAAGGTGTTTATAATCTCTAAGTTTCGATAAAATCTAATCTTCTTGACGGAAGTTATAGCCGTTTAAAATTTCTCCAATTATAACAAAAATAATGCATGGTTTTTCTACCATTTGGGTTTTCTATCAAACCAGACAAGTGTAATGTCTGGTTCGATGGAAATTCCAAATGGTACATTGTTTTCATTGTAATTGGAGACAATGCACGGTTTTTGTACCATTCAAGATTTCCATCGAAGCAGACATTACACTTCTGATTAGATCCTGTCCATACTTCAGATAAAATGGATGACAAACACGTCTTTGAGATTTCGTTCAGTTATTAGTTATTCCTAATAAATATTGCAACAAAATGGTGGCGGGTTAAGATGTAGTAGCAATGATTTTTTTTAAAATGAGTATGTATTTGTTGTAGATGTAATTCAAGTTTTTCTTGATTTCATCGATGATGGTTGAGTACAGAGCCCTTCTGTCATGAAGTAATTCTGTCCACCCAACTTGTTAAGCGTTTAGAGATGTTTCAAATTTTCAAACACATTACGTACTTTGTTTCAATACACTTCTGTTTATTACTTCTTCCGTAAAAACACCTTCGATAAAACAAGAACTAATATCGCGCTTTACTATTGGCTGAAGATCAAACGTTTGAATTTCTTTGCAACAAAGCATTTAAACGTTTTAGATTGAAGTGATTCGAAATAGATCTTGGACATTTGGAATGCTATAAGCATGTCGGAAGTGCTTTAAAATAAAGCACTAAAACATTTAAAATATATAAAACACCTGAGTACATTGAACCTACGCAGTACATGTTTGGAGGTTTGGTATCAATAAATTCAACATTTAAAGCTATTAGTCCCTGCGGCAAACCATGGAACTTATACATTGACTTGAAAGATAAAACCTGTTCAGGGTGATTTTCCTAATAACTATCGTTCATCAATTCATTCTACCAAGCACTTGACCGTTAATTGGCTATGTTCCACACATTCCATAAACTCAAGTTTCAGTAATAGTAAGTACTCATGCTACATACTATACGTTCTAATGAACCTTTGTTGATAATATCTGCGGAATGTGGAGGCGGAAATTAACAATGCAAGTTTTTCCGTTGGCACTAAAAATGTGGTTGCGTGTAAGTCTATCATTATTAGATTCGAGCAGACCCAGGGAAGCTTTCATTGATTTTTTGTCATGCTTACTATTTACTTTTTGCATGGCTGGGTTATATATCCAGACACGTGTGGTCGAAGGTCCTGAATAAATATCCTATGGACGGAAATAGTGAGAAACAAACTAACCTTCATAATCAGGTCCTTAGCACTGTGAATTTATGAAGGGTAGACAGAAATTTTATTTATCGGTTCATGGGCGCTGATGGCTTGACCGTTCGTGACATATTACCCAGAGGATTTACGCGCAAATAACGTGAAAAGAGTTATGAGACTTTGCAAGAAAATTAGTTTCTTATGCTTAGGTTTCGAGTAAAAAACTATTTGCGATAGTGAGCAAATGCTGAATCCGCCATGATGACTGGAAGATAGCGGATGGCCCGAAATTGCTACTGTTATCAAATTGCACCTTTTTTGAATACAAAGTTGCAATGTGATTGATTCTTATTATATCATACCGTGATTTTTTTCACATTAATTTTAGTGCTAATTAAAATTCTTTGTGTGTAGCTACATAACTGGGTTGCTTTAATAATGTTTCTGGAAACTTATTAGAGAAGAAGGTGGTTTCGACGAGTATACTTATTCTCCTCAGGCATTTAGTTTATGTAAAAAGGGTGAAATTATCAACTTAAAAGTTTAGCGTAAAATTTTAGTGTATTTGCTAATTTTAAGATACTAATGATAGTACGAGTAAGAATATAGTGCAAAGATATCTTCGGTGTCGATGAAGAGAGCTTGTATAGTATACTTGAAACTCTCTCAAAAGAAAAATTGTTTTTAACATACCAATGTTGTGTCAAGATGTTCGATGACTTCGTAGTATCTGAATTGTTTAACTTTTCTGGTTTGAACAAAAGAACATAGTTCCAGCAGGATGAAGTCACGTCTTAAATGTCCATACGTCTCTGCCATAAGTTCATGAATTTTTCCCCAAAAAAATTGATTCCCAGAAAAGGTGACATAAATTGGTGCTAACGCAACACTCATTTGAGCCCTTTGGACTTTTCCTATGTCGATATTTCAAATCTAAAGTACTACTGTGACCAAAAAATAAGGTGACATTTGAATTTAAACTGCGGGATTTGGAGGTTTTTTTTTAGGTTGGTAGTACTGTCAGTGACATTTATGTCAAATTTACATGTCAAAATATTCATTAGTTGTTTGAAATACGCGTCGTTTCCGGGATGGCCTTCAGTTCCGTCTTCGCTGCGGCTAGAATCTCCTCTATCGTATCAAAACGGTGTCCCCGGAGCGGTCTTTTGAGCTTGCTGAACAGCCAGAAGTCGCACGGCACCAGATCAGGTGAATACGGTGGTTGCGGAACGATATGGGTTGAGTTTTTGGCGAAATGATCACGAATTACGAGTGCAGTAAGGGATGGTGCATTATCGTGGTGTTAAAACTAAGAATTTTCTTTCCACAATTCCGGCTTTTTAGGCGGATAGCGTTACGCAAACGACGCATAACGTTCAAATAATATTCCTTGTTGACTGTTTGGCCCAGCGAAAGAAATTTACAATGCACAAGACCACGATGATCGAAGAAGAGAAGAAGTTGATGGTCGCCCAGGACGCTCTTTGTCTTCGACACGTTCACGGCCGGCTTGGAACTCACTATACCACTTGTAAACATTTTTTTTAGACATAGCCTCATCACCAAAGGCTTTCTGCACCACCCTCAACGTATCCGCAGCAAAAATTAATTCCACAAACAAAATTTAATGCAAATTCAACAAATTTAGACATCGCAAAAAATGAAAAACTCACTTTCAGCAGCTCACAAAACGACGGGAAACTCAAACACTAATGAATATTTTGACATGTGAATTTCACATAGATGTCACTGACAGTACTACCAACCTACAACAAAAATTCTCCAAAGCTTTCGACGCACGCAGTTTAAATTCAAATGTCACCTTAGTTTTTTGGACACAGTAGTATATATCAATAATCCCACTACGTAGCTAAAAGAAAATATTTGTTGCGAGATGACAGCTACTACGGAACCTGAAGTGTATTTTTAAAGGTAAAGATACTCGTATTTAAATTGAAATGAGACAAAAGAAAATTTTTCTAATATCCATGAAATTGGCTTTGTTTGAAAAATACTTTTTGCCATTAATATTTAAAGATGAAAATAAAAATTCAATTGTGGATCAATGGAAAACTTTTCCTTTGGCCCAACTTAGATTTTATTATTTTTTAGGAAGTAAACTCGTTAGGTATGTATTTGAATTTATCAACAAAGGTTTAATCGACAAACATCATACATTTTTTACATTGGTAAACCAATTGTAAATATTCTTTTGAGAACACGTTTGTATCAGTTTTTTATCTTTATTCACTTGGGAAGATTTCATTTCAACTTTTGAAATGATTTTTCAGGGTTATGTTAAAATAATTTTACAAAACCCTACTCAAATTGTGACCTGTCTGCCCGTCCGTCCGTATGTCACAGCATTTTTTCTCGAAAACTACTTATGCTAGAAACACCAAATTTTACATGTAAGTGTAAAGTAAAAAATTTTATTTTAAGGTATTTAAGGGGGGTCTCCCCATATAGGGGAGTGGCCCCCGAAAAAAAAAATTCATTAAAGGTTGTCAATATGGGTATTATGTGAAAGGTCTTAGTGAGAACTTTTCAAAACAGGTCTTAAACTGACATTTTTTGCTTCAGGAGGCGCACACGAAGGGGAAATATACGAAAAATTTGTGCCCCCCCCGCGATTGGACACCTGTGATTCGAAAAATCTGAAAAAAAATCATAGAGGTAGATATTCATGAGTGCAACAACAACAAATTAGGAGTCGAATTTCGCTCAACTTTGTTAATAATAGTATGATCTTCGAATTTCACATTTTCCCCAATAAAATCGTATAGGTACCCTTAAACTCTACAAAATTCGATATTTAAGTAGTTCACATAAAGGCCTCATACTCTGCAAGTTTGATGAAAATCGAATCCTATTTGCGGAGGTTAAAGCCATTTGAAATTTCTGCAATTGCAACAACAATAACACACTGTTTTGGTATTTTATGGACAATTTTGATTTGATCTTCTTAAAATTTTATGGACAATTTTGATTTGATCTTCTTAAAATTTCCAGATAAGATTTATAACAATACAATTTATAACAATACAATTTATGATATGAGAGAAGACGAGAAGATGGAGCAAAAAAACGAGGTTGGATGCCGCATAAGCGCCACAAATAAAGTCGATTACTGCATATTTCCCATTCTAAGGACTAGATTTGTGCGCAGGCAAAATAAGCGGTGTATTTACAGATTACAAGTCAAGCCTGCGCTTTTATTTGGAAATGAAATATGGACCCTGACGAGAGAATGTGAAAGAGCAGTGGCCATATTTGGACGCAAAGTGCCCCGGAAAATCTACGGCCTAATGAAACAAGGAAGAGAGTGGGGGCAGCGATACAACAATGAGTCGTAGAAACTATTTGATGAAACATCTGTATTTACCACGTAAAGTAATGCACATTTCAATTGGTGGGCCAGGCCGTGTAAAAATAATGGAAGTAAACCGGCTACCCAAAAGAGCATTGAAGGGTAGAGCATAATGAAATATAGTCTACTCGTGAGTGAAGAAAACTCGGGAAAGGAAGAACGTTGTTTACAGGACCAGCGAGCATTGGTCAGCAGTCAAGAATTGGAGTTATATGAGAGTAGTCTAACCAGCCGCCAAAAAATCTTAAAAAGCCGTTTTCCTCTAAGTTTAAGAGTTGAGCAATCCTGGCAACTCCCAAAAGGGACCCTTTGCTGCGACAGTTGGCTAAAACTAGGAAATTTTGTTAGTAAGAGACTTTCTTTGTTTCATTCTTTCCCTAAGTTGTTTTGAGATTAAATAGGCAGTTGATTTAAAAGGAAACTGAAGTAGTTCATTTCATTGAAAATTTTAAGTTTTTAACTGCAGTCTCATCGAGATTGACGGACACTCTTCAGTAGCTGCCATAGTCCATTATCCACCCAAAATACGGTTCAAAACGCAAAGCGATTGTTATGAACGAGTGAGTGGAACTCCCGCCTACCGTTTAGTGCTAAGCGTCAGCCAATGACGGCAATGTACATTACAGCAGATAAACAACACCATGATAACTATGTACGTTGCGGCCAATATGCCGCTGTGAAGCTTCAGCATATGGATGTACATTACGGCGAATAAACAACTTAGGAGTCAGCATGTGTAAACGCTAGTACATGATAGCCATGTACGTTGCAGCCAATATGCCACTGTGAAGCTTCAACATATGGATGACGCGTACGCAGCAGCGAGTAACCACAAGCGAGAAGCTCTATGTATGAGCAAGCTTATGGAATAGCGATCATATAAAAGTTTTCACCTGCCGACTAAGAGCTGCGGCGAATATGCGGGCGAAAAGCTTTCCTGGCTCATATGCAACGTATTTCCCCCAAGCTGGCTACGATAATATCGCAAATATTGCAGAATGGCTCTCATCATCTACAAATTGATAAGGTGAAGCGGGGAGAGAAGTTCATTTTAAATGAGAACTCACGTTCTCATGGTCTCAGTGATTTTAGTGGCAAACTAGATCAAAAGCTCGTTTCGCGACCATTTATAAACAATTTATGGAGTACATTCAGTCAGTCGGTATTCAAGTCCAAAAGGGAGCGTGCTGCTACCCAGTAGTTTAACCGTGCATGCAATAACGTGATTCAAGTTCGCGTCCGAAGTGCTGTCCATTATTCGACAAAATGGTGAGGGGTGAGGCGTTGGCTTGTCCCGCGGTCCTAAATCGGCCTTTTGGCGTTTCACGCCATATGGCCACCACGATCCATTAGCTCGTCCAGACGTTACCCTCTTTACGCTGGCTGATAGTAGATAAATCCAGCTGTAAACTGAATTAAAATAAATTCAGTTGTGATTTAAATGTTTTAAAAGGATGAACAATAAAATAAAAGCAATTCTTTAAAATTAACACTTGTCTTTGTTGATTTGGTTTAAATGGACAGAGTAGCAGGTAAGTGGTGTTACAGTGAGTTCTGTCTCCGGAGCCTCGATGTTGTATATAGGATACGCATCAAATTGAGCTCCCAATTCATACCAGCATACATAGGATATACTGGTTTTGTAACACGATCTTATTATTATATGATTGAAATATCACTGCAATCTAATGACCCTACGCCCTCTGAACATACATCTTTTCCTTGTAAATAACATTCAATAACCCTAATTTCTTCTTATGGCATAACTGCCATGCTTCTGATGGGCAAGCTATCTGTGACCTTCTTGCTCAATTTTTTTCCTCCACATTTAAGGTTTCAAAACCCACTATATACTCATCGCGTCCTTCTTCTTCCCCCATTGTGCATTCTATCGTTACCTCTCCATCGGAAATTGAAAATATTCTGCTCACTTTTGACATTAATGGTGGTCCGGGTCCTGATGGAATACCAAACCTGTTCGTAAAGTCATTTTCTTCTTCATAATCCACTATTAATTTTTTTCAATATAAGCCTTTCTTCCTCCTATTTTCCCGACATCTGGAAGTATGCTAACATCTTTTCGATCCATAAGTTTAGTGATCGTAGTGGAATCTCAAACCATCGTCCGATTTCTTTGCTGTCTTGTTTTGGCAAACTCCTTGAGCGAATTGTGCATAACAGAATGTACGATGCCATCAGTATCCTGTTTGCAAATGAACAACATGGCTTGATTAAAGGTTGTTCGACAATAACTTATTTGTTACAACTTACGGATACCATCTCTCTTGCTTTTGATAAGAGCTAACAAGTTGATGCCATATATACCGATTTTGCTAAAGCCTTTGACAGTGTTGATCATAGCCTTCTGGCTAACAAACTCCAATCGTTCCGCATTTCCCTCTTAGATCTTATCTCGTCGCTCATGCACCGTTGCATGAAATAATTTTTTTTCGTCGGCCACATCTAGTCTAAAATCTGGTGTTTCTTAAGGATCAATTTTAGGCGCTTTGCTATTTAATATTCTCATTAATGATTTTCCCAATGCCTGTCCTCTAATTATCTTCTTTACGCTGATGATTTAAAAATTTATCGTTCCATTAACTCCAGCAAAGACTGCTCATACCTTCAAAATGGACTTGACAATCTCCAAAATTGGTTTCGAGGTAATTTACTTCCTCTTAACACTTCAAAATGTCTTATGTATTGTAGCAAATGTATTGTATAAATACCGGATTGATGAATCGCTGCTCGCACTTGTGGGCAAGTTTCAAATTTAACATCCATATTTCATACATAACTACTAGAGCTTCACGTGTCACTAGTTTTATTTTACGATCCTGCAGCAAGTCCTTTAACACCTTAACCAGCGTCCATCTATTTGTTCCCTGAGCCCGGTCAATCCTTGAGTATGCCTCCCAAGTATAGTCTCCTCACTATACCAATCTATCGGATGCTGTTGAAACTGTACAGCGTAAATGCAAACGTTCTCTATTCTCCAAATATAACCCCCTTACAGCTTCTACGGTGAGTGCTTACAGATCCACAACCACCACTGAAAAAAAGAAGAGAATTCTTAGATCTGTGTTACTTATTTAAATTATATCACGGTTTCCTTTCATCCAACCTCCGGGAAAGGCTTTATATAAGTCGCACCTCAAGAACGCGTTCAACTGACATATTCATTATGCCCTTCACTCGAACCGATATTCATTTTTAGTACGCGTATCACGTCGTTACAATGAGCTCCAGCTGGGTCCCCTGTCACATTCCTTCAACGCTTTTAAAAGCATATTACATAATATTCTCCCCTTAGCTTCTAAAAGTTTACTAGTATTTTATATTCTTACTTCTTTTTTCTATTTTAGTTTGCTAACGTTGTTTTTGTCGCATGTATTATAATATAGTATATTTCATTACCTATTTTGTTATTATATGCATGGATCTGTAAAATAGCGTAAATAAATAAATTATCCTCTGGACAGCTCGACTGCCCAAATGTAAATCTATATATATATATATATATATATATATATATATATATATATATATATATATATATATATATATACATATATATATATATATATATATATATATATATATATATATATATACTATATATATATATATATATATATATATATATATATATATATATATATACTATATATATATATATATATATATATATATATATATATATATACTCGTATATATATATATATATATATATATATATATATATATATATATATATATATATATATATATATATATATATATATATATATATATATATATATATATATATATACTGGTATATATATATATATATATATATATATTATATATATATATATATATATATATATATATATATATATATATATATATACATACATATATATATATATATATATATATATATATATACATATATATATATATATATATATATATATATATATATATATATATATATATTTATATATATATACATATATATATATATATATATATTTATATATATATATATATATATATATACATATATATATATATATATATATATATATATATATATATATATATATATATATATATTTATATATACACATATAATGTACACATATATATATATATATATATATATATATATATATATATATATATATATATATATATATATATATATATATATATATATATATATATATATGTATATATATATTTATATATACACATATAATGTACATATATATATATATATATATATATATATATATATATATATATATATATATATATATATATATATATATATTTATATATACACATATAATGTACATATATATATATATATATATATATATATATATATATATATATATATATGTATATATATATATATATATATATATATATATATATATATATATATATATATATATATAGATATATATATATATAGAAAGTACACTCCGCAATAGGTAAATTGCTCTACAGAAATTCGCCCAAAAGGTGCCGCTCAAAGTAATGTTTCAACAAGCACACATTGTCGTATTGATCAGGTTTTGTACCAAAATACAAAATGCTATTGAGATCACACACCTTGTCCATCTATCCGTTAGTCCATCGGTATGTCACAGCAGTTTGTCTTGGAATTTATTTAAGCTACAACCACCAAACTTTTGGAAATGGTCAGAACGACGACCTTTTGAAAGTTTTTGGATGAACAAAATGTCTGAGTGTTTTAAGAAGTCTTAACAAAACATTTTTGTTCATCAAAGTTAGTCGAGTACGGTGACATATGAAAGATATTAATGAGATTGTTCAATCCTCGTAGGAGAACCGCTGGTCTATATTCTTGGAAGCTGGTATTTTGGAGAGTGCCAACCCCAGGAACCTGAAGGAATGAAGGTTTCCGTAACGTTCCTCCCAGACTACACAAATATGTTAAAATGTACATAGACTATGATTCGAGTGATGAAATATAATAGACATTTCAGGCTCGTGAACATGATGTTTTGAACCCAGATACCTTGTACGGTAAGTATTATACTTACGTGCAAACTGCTCCATTCTTACCATCATACCGTCTTCACTCCAGTAAGACCTTGGCAGGCTTCAGAGTACGTTTGAAATTCGCAAAATTAGCTGGTGGTGTTGGTTTGGTTGAGACGACCTCCTGATTGGCTCTGCAAAGATATCCATAGAAGAACTCCTTACTTGGATACGTCATTACAGATACAGGTAGCTGAAGGCAAACCAGGATTTAAACACCAAATCTTTCCAGGAGATTGCCTATTACCGGCAAGAGACTTTTTTGCAGTCCAATTCAAGTGGCTCAAGAGAAAAGGAAAAACAAGGCAACAAAAGAAAGTACTTCTTCAGAGAGGGAGCTCCAGTTGGTGGTATCAAATGCCACTAAAAAAAGCGTCCAAAAAGCTGATCCTGCAAAAGACTGGTGAAAAGCCTTTCCAGCAAGTGAAAGCCATAGTTATGGAGAAATTGAAAAACAAACAGGGGCGCAAACCACTGTGAGAGGCAGTACTTGTTAAATCAAATGGCGGAAGATCTTTGCAGGGATACTACCTAAAATCAAAAGGGACGTCAAACCGGATAACACCCAAATTGTATTCCAACCCGGTTTGGTGGTCTCCTGGTGGAGCTTGGAATACAAGAAACTAGCAAAGAAGCATTCCGTGATGCAGTTAAAAGGTTCTTGGAGGATGATTACCCGTAGTCTCACTTGAGTTCACGTTAACTCTTGGTATGAGGGAGCTTGAGTGCACCACGGATTTGAAATTAGAAAAGGCCATGAGAAGAAAGTTCCTCAGTTTAAGTGAATAAAAATAAATCGGACATAGGTAGAGAACAGGGAAAAGTGTATGGCCATCTTCGACTTGGCCAAAAAGATGCCAGAATAAAGTCTAACAAATAGAAAAATCAAAACAGGATGGGGAGCAGCACGATACGGTTTCATTTTACTTTAAAAGTACCTTGTTGACGGTGAAACCATGCAAGGGCTTGAGGAAACTGAAAGGAGTTCTCTGTGCTGACTTCACGTTTTGGATTAGTAAATTGGTGGCCTAGATCGTGTGATATCACACATTTAGATTATTTTCTTTAGGGTTATACGAAGTTTCTAGTCTTTTCGGATAAGCCAGCTTCAATTGACGCTTTGGAAGCCAACATGACTAGTGTCTTTCGCGAGATATTGGTTGCTATACTGGAACGCGTCGTCCAAAATTAGACCCTCAGAACAGACCATTTACGGCGTAGTGGCGGTGAGCATTTAAACGAGTTAATCTATAGTCCAAAAGTTCTTTTTTGTCACCAGATAGTGTTTGTGTTCATATATTGGGTAATACTTATCAGATTGGGTCAAACTGATATGCGTTTGAAAGGTGACATTCCAGTCTATAATTTTTATATGGGCGGTTTTGTAATTCGTCATTCGTGTCGAAAGTTGCATTCATTTAAAAGTGAGTGAAATTTCTGAAAGAAAATCTTTATATTTTACAATATCACTACGATCAAGGTGAGAATGCATCACAGGCTTGTGAAAAAAATTTTGGTGTTACGGTCAAGATACTTTCTCATAAGCTACAGCCAAGAGATGGTTCACTCGGTTTCGTTCTGGAAATTTTGATGTCAAAGATGCATCTCGCTCAGGTCGACCAATTACTGAAAAAGTCGATGAAATTTTACAAAAATTGAAGAAGACTGGCGCATAGGCAGCCATGACATTGCTAAGAAACTTAATATCCATCACCGAACAGTTTTGAACCATTTGCGTAAGGCCGAATACATACAGAGGCTCGACGTTTGCGGGCCGCATGAATTAACACAAAAACATTTGGTTGACCGAATTTCCATTGGCAACTAATAAAACGCAAAGCAAATCATTACGGGCGATGAAAAATGGGCAAGACACGAGAATGTCGTTCGAAAAAGATCATGATCAAAATAAAAGTCATCACAAAAGACTTCAAAGCCAGGATTGACACCAAATAAGGTTTTGCTGTGTATATGGTGGGATTGGAAGGAAATTGTTTATCATGAGGTGCTAGAACCTAGCCAAACACTCAATTTGGCTCTGTGCGATCAGCAATTAACCAAATTGCAACAAGCAATTAAAAAAACCGGCGAGAATTGATCAATAGAAAGAGCGTTGTCTTCCATCATGACAATGCCAGACCACACACATCTTTGATGACCCGGCAAAAATTGACAGAGCTCGGCTGGAAAGTTTTGATGCATCCACCGTATAGTCCAGACCTTGCACCACCAGACTACCATTTGTTTCGGTCTCTGCAAAACTTCCATAATGAAAAGAAATTCATTTCATAAAGGGACTGTGAAAATCGCTTAGCCAAGTTTTTCGCCGATAAACCACAGTAGTTCTTCATAGATGGAATAATGGCTCAACCAGGAAAACGGCAGAAAGTCAAAGATAATAATGGACAAGATAAAAAAATATTCAATTGAAAAATGACAAACCAATATATATTTATATGCATATATATATATATATATGTATATATATATATATATATATATATATATATAATACATATATATATATACTATATATATGTATATATATATATATATATATATATATATATATATATATATATATAAAGTATATATATATATATATATATATGTGTATACATATATATATATATATATATATATATATATATATATATATATATATATATATATATATATACATATATATATATACTATATATATGTATATATATATATATATATATATATATATATATATATATATATATATATATATATATATATATATATATATATATAAAGAGTTAGAATGTAACGAAATTTGTGACCACGCTAGAGCTCCCGATTTTGATTCAATTTTGCACCAAATTTGTGTATCGGGTAAATATCTCGACTAAATTCGTTAACCAGCCCAATCGGACGAACGAAAATAAAATAGTGGTCATTTTCGACGAAAGTTCGCGATTTCTTTTTTAACCAAAGTATAGCTCAGATTTGGACGTCCATTAAACTCTGTGATGAAGCTCATGATAAAAAACCCAGAGTCGAACAGTACGAAAAATAATGGTTACTGCTCACATGTCAAAAAATGTATAGAAATTCGTTATTTTAGTTGTGAACAAACCTGTCTACCGATACCAATGAAAGTCAGCAGTTTGGTAAAAACTATGTCTAAAGAGCAATGAAATAAAACCAGGGGTCAGGTTTCAGAAAACAAAATGGCGGCTAGTTGAAATTTGAATCTCGTAAAGGTCACAATGTCAATCGATTTGTATGAAAATTAATATTAAGGTAAGAAATAAACGTATCTAATGATCCCCCCAAGATTAGGAGTAAGCGAAACTCGTTATTATAGAACATAAGCGAAACCCGTTGTTTTAATAGCAACTAAAGCATTGAGTACTATCGTATTTTCATAAGTCGTGGCGAATCAAATGATTACTAGCTTTTTGAAATGCAGGGTACTTACGAGAAATTTGCACCTCCGGCTGGTGGTGCCGTCAAGATTTTTGTTTTTGTAATCTTATTTCGTCTTGGTAAATAAAATCGGCCGCCTTAAATTTAGAATACATCATCAATAAAAATTTCCTGTTGGAAAATACTTTATCGTTAAAATACTCGTGTGCCACCAAAGAAATAAATTCATGGTAATAAACTGTTTTGTGGGCCAGAAACCATTACGCGTGTACATGAAATTAGCCCCTAAATCAGCAACGGGAACTGACCTTATACGTATCCTTCGTCTACTTCAAAAAAATTTGAAATGCATTGTAGCTTCGCTGAGAATTTAGTTATGCACATAAAAAAACACAGTTGAAAATTGTTTCCATACCGAAAATACATCTTTAGCTATTTACGAGTATGTACGAGTACCGACATCAAAATAGCATAATTTTTTCAAACCCTTATCGCCATTTAGTCATCAGCACCATAAATTGTACCATAGCGTTCATTAATTTAAGTATCTCCGGGCTGATAGTCAGTTTTACACCAGCAGAATACTCGTACATGAGTATTGCTTGGATTAAAAAGCTTTTACATGAAATTCAAAATAAACACATGTGAAGGACTTTCGATGGGACTCGTGAAATGAACATTTCATGCCCAGCCCAACATATGGGCAACGTGTGGAGTTGAGGTCATAAAACTCATCGTCCATGTACGCTCCACCATACAATTACTCGATAAATATTTATCAAGGGTAGTAATGGGCAAGGGTGGTACAAATGAGCACATAAATGCTATTGCGGCTGGCAATAATGGAAAAATAAATACAAACATCCTGAAAAGGCACTGAGTGAAAAAATATGGGAAATATGTTGCATTCAATATGAGGTTTGTCCGGCGGAAGGCGATCGAAATAAGTAGGCGTATGAGTGAACAATTCATTCCTAGTTGGTATTATTAGCAAGGAATCGTGCTGGCATGCATGTCAGCAGTGTAAGCTCATGAATAATTAAATCCCATGTGGTAGAGTTTTATTTCTATCACCTGATTCCTATTAATAACGCGAATATTAGCTTAGAGTGCACGTTGGTAAAAGATTTATCTGACAGGAAGTATAAAATAACACAAACAGCAGAAATCGCACTATGTCACTGACTTATATTAAGGACTAATAATAAGAAAGGAAATTATAGAGCTTTTTGTTAGTGGAGCCAATTAATTAGACTCCAGGGTGCCCAGTCCAATAATAAATCCAATTAACGCGAAGCGATCTTCACACGGGGCTTTACCGTATGGAGGTATTAGCATAGACTAGATACACATAGAAGATAACATTCGCATCCCACTGAAATTCTCCATGCTGGTTTGAGTACTATCAACTCTTTGTTATGCTGTTGCTGAAAACTAGCTTTTTTATTGGACCACGCTGCCTTGCATACTTCAAGATTGTGTAGTAATCGAGCAGTTATACTAGCAAACTGCTCGAAAACCCTCCTATCTCCTGTCCAAAATTGTAATGGCAGATTTAAAAAAGAAATGTATTTTTTTTCCCCTGTAATTGTAATTTATGGAATAGTTTTTCTTCTTATTATTATTATTGTAACTTCATATCAATTTTCCTCGCTAGTAAATTTAAACGCTTTCCTTTAATTACATTTCTCAGGAAATTTAATTTTTATGACTATTTAAAAATTTCATTTCTTGACTTCATCCAAATTTCATCACTTCATTTAAATTTTCCTTGCTTAGTTTTAATTTCATTAGTTAATTTGAAATATTCATACTTCAGGTAAATTGTGGTTTTAAAAATTTAATTCTGCCAGTTGCAATTTTAGAGGTGGAACACTGATTTAGTGCAGAACATTGGTGCATTCCATCATGGAATGCATTCGAGTCCAGCTGGGTGGACAGCTGATGGGAATTCACCGTAGGCACGCAATGGAAAAGAATGACAGTTGATACATTGGCCGTCGAGACAAGCAACGTGGTGTTCCAATGCCGGGAAGTTTATGGTTAGAGAAGAGGAGTCGAGTGCGCAAAGTGTGTGTAATTGCAAGTCTGTTGTTTGGCTCAAATTTGAATTGGTTCGTATTTTATCTACGTTCGAAAGTGGAGGGAAAAGTGAGCAGAATTGATGGGAGAATTTACGTATTGATATTTCAGTGATTTGATACGTTCCTTGATTAAGTGCGAGACAAAAAATTGATAAATAGGAGGGGGCTCAAAGGGTGTTGCATCGCGATCAAATATCTCATGGTGCTCGTCAATCTTCTATTTTGGGTAAGACTATTTTGTTTTGATGATTCTATTGTTGGTTGTAGGAAGAATTATGATTTATTTTGAATTGACAGAATTGTGTATGAATAACGCTGTTGGGATAGACCTTATTGGGATTTACTTAAAAGCAATTGTATTCACATCTGGGTTATGAAACTTGTGATGTCATTCTCGAGTGGGGGGAAGCTGTTGCCTTGCCTACCTCAAGTTAGATGGATAGCAGCCAAGAACACAAGCAGAAAGTTATCTCAACTTAGAACCGAAATTATTAGAATTGCGTGGAAAAGTTGCAGAATTGTCGGAAGAAGAGGAGGCTTTTACATAATTTGGCCACAGACATTACTTGAGTAGTTCGTATTGTGGAAAAAGTCGCTGTCATAAGGGGTGCGCTGTTTGTGTAATCGTTCGGCACTAACAACCGGAAAATCATCGTCCATACGGAATGATGGAGTCGTACCGGCTAGTGCTAATAGAAGTTTACGCCCCGTTGCCGTGCAAACGCTCCACCGGCAATGTAAACCAGTAATCAGTGCATTATTTCAAGTAGTAGAAAATTTATATTAGCTTTTGCATGCATGTTCGTTTCCGTGTCTTATTGGAATCCCGTATGAAGTTTAAGTCACATAACTTTAGAATTAAAAGGGTCGATTGAAAGCGTAGTTAAAAGAGCATTAAGAAAAATAATCTTGAAGAGATAATTTTCTCTATGGAATGTTATGTGGCATTCAATGAATTTTGTCGAAATATTTTAGGACAGAGTTCGGATGAAAATTATAGCACCAATTAATTGCATATAGAACTTTGTTATCGCACAATTAATTTGTATGAATCTGCCTGAAAACTTCAGAGCGATTAATTTGCATGTTTCCATTTTGATACTTGTTACCCTGTGCATCCAACGAGCACGCCTGTTTTTAACAATTCTTGTTCGTGAGCTTCAATGCATTTCTTGCTATAGAATTTTTTTTTGTGGCAGGCTCAAATATCTGCACTTTATTAGTTTCGACACCGGATATTTAACGGAGCATACTGATTGGTCTAATTTTGAAGGCTTACTTTTATATTTATACATATTTTAATCAGTTCTTGAATGTGAACAATTTTCAAATTCATGGAAAATTTTGAGTTTGTAATATAATAAAGAGTATAATCAATTTACGCTTCGTCGATGCACTTGAACATCAACGGCATCATCCCACTTGCATTTAGTGCTACTCCGTTAATAGTTCACGAAATTTGAATAAAGAAATAAATAAAACAAAAAATTAAATTTAACAAAAACAAATTTACCTAATTATTTACATTATAAATCTTTCTACTAGCCATTAATATGAAAGCACTAATTCAAATCCTAAACCCCTAAAATTAAACCATAATCTAAAATATCACACCTAAAATAGTAGCTTAAACTCATTCAATAAAAAGAGTAATAATTTGCAATAATAAAAATAAAAGACAGTATAAACAATAAATTTTGCTCCATTCAAATATATATATATATATATATATATATATATATATATATATATATATATATTTATATATATATATATATATATATATATATATATATATATTTATATATATATATATATATATATATATATATATATATATTTATTTATTTTTAAACTCAACGGTATTATAAATGACACATAAAAAGATAGTTAAAAATTTAGATATCTCAAAAGAAAAAAAAAGAAAAAAAAACCAATTGTAAATTCACTCTGGGAAATAATAAACCAAAAATAAATTGAATTTGAAATATTGCATTTTGAGATGCGATAAAAATGTATCAAAGCATTATTCGAAGCTTTCGTGTTTATCGAGAGTTTAAAATGATGTAATTTCTCAACTTGGATGTTAGAATGACAGTTCGTGTAAAATATAAATGAGCATTTGTTATTATTGCCAAAAAGAGATAATTATGGGACATGCAATATAATCGCTTGCAACGTCGTAGTTCTGGCATTTACCATAGAAGTCTGTAATGTAACAGTACCTGAACATAAGTCTAATAATTAACAGTCAAAAATTTAATAAATATGTAAGGTATCGATGATTTAGAAAATGAAAAACTATTTGATAACGTTTATTGCCAAAATTAAGAAGCGGGAGTCTTTTGAGGACGGCAGGTGTTGAAACCGTAAAGAGGAAAAGTTATGTTGATTAATAAAAGAAATTTGAAAGTATTAAATTAGAAGCAATATAAATACAAACTGAAAAAAAAATATATAATAATTTTGCTAGTATTTATATAAAGTGTATAAACATTTTTTTCGGAATGAAAATAATAATGTTGGTTCATTAAATTATAACACTGGTTTCTTCATTTTGGCTCTTTCTGACCGGGTGCAGGACGTGGTACGATGGAAGGCTTTTAGCACCAAAAAAATGAGCTCGCCATCGGGCGCGCTCCTAATGTAATTTAGTTTCAGGGACTCCCGCGGGTTGAGTGGCCTCTTGTCAAGGTACCTTTTTATAGCATAGGGTTATGTGATCCGATTGCATAACTCTGTGACATAAATTGGTCACCGTTATATTTCTTTTCTGATGGGAAGGCTCATGCAAAGTATGCTTGTATGAGTTTTCCACTCAGAAGGGAAATATGTGGCTGCTGCAACGTTTTTGGATCTTGATTTATGGGCGGGTGCGATGGGGCACCACCACCATCTGGTTGCCGCACTCTTATTTGTGGGCGATGAGGATCGTCAAGTAACGACGAAGTTACCCTAAGTCCGTCTGTTTTGGCTTGCTTCGACTTTTTCTCTGGAACAAGCAATTTTCCTCTTTGTAGTTACCTGCAATTTTTTCTCGACTTCGGTCGATTTGTTCTGTTTTTAGACCCAAGAATTCGTGAATGCGAAATTCTTTTGTAGAGGGTCTTTGTGCTGGGGGAACGAACCCGCCCCACGACACCGCAATGCTAGCCTGCCAGCGCATTCACGCGTCCCCAGACAAGGGCATTCTCGGCGGATATTAACATCTTCTTTCGCCGAGGCAGCAGATCATCGCTGCAGTCCTTTACGGACATGTTTATACCTACCTATTCACTACAATTGCCGGGCTAGTTGAATGAATTTGTTGGTAGCTTTCCTTCTATTGTGTGTGTATCTATTCTATAGGTGTAAGACCCTGCTTAAGATATTGCTTGCGTCCACCGACTTGCAGAAAAATAGTGTAAATTTGACATGAACATCTTCATACCAGTTATTCATATATAAGGTGATTCATTATGATGTTTGGTCTTTAATCTCAAATAAAAGGCAAAAAGTTGAATTTTATAGTAAAAAATTTAAATTGAATTGAAAGAGTAGTTTCATTTACTTTTTAAAGATTATTTCGTTTAAATGCTGATTGTGACTACGCCGTGAATGATCCATCCTGAGAGTACAATTTTGTACGACACGTTCCAACATATGGACCGGTATCTCGCGAACGACACAAGTAATGTTGGCTTTCAAAGCGTCGATTGAAGCTGGCTTATACCTGGAGACCAGAAACTTCCTGTAACCCTAATGAAAATAATCTAATGTGCAATATCACACTATCTAGGTGATACTGGTCGCTATGCTGGAACGGGTGAACCATTGACAGTGTAGTTGCGGCCAACATTTAAACAAGATAATTTTTAAAGAGTAAATATCATAGATTGTTCTTGACTCACAATAAAATTTTTACTATGGAATTCAACTTAATGCATTTATTTAAGATTAAAAACCAAACCTCATTATTAATCACCCTACATTTGGATTTGTGAGCAATCAACTTAGTTTCCTTTGGTAAAGAAATGTCAAGGTAAGGAAATTAAGAACTGATTTCAACAAAATACCAAAATAATGATGCACTTTCCATTAGAATGCTAAAGATTGGAAGTCAGAATAGAGTAATTATAAATAACTTGGTTCACTCAACTATTAAACGCAACCTAATTGCTTTATTTGTCCACAATTCAGAGACAACTACCAGGTCTAAGGTATCCACTCTCATTCAAAACTTTTTAGGACAGATAAAGTGCATTCGATTGTTCTACCTTTTCTAAAAACTAGATCTCCATAATAGCACTAATCTATTTTCTGCATCATTTCCGTAGAAAAAAACCATCATAGATAATATCTCTTCATCATTTATCTTTTTGGACAGATTTCAGCCAATGGCACTTGACAAAAAACCCGCAAGGACAAGAGATGCACGTTTGTCCTTTAAATTTATTAAAGCAAAAAGTTCTAGGGAATTTTTTCATTTCTCTTGATTCAGTATAATAAACGAAGTAAAACCAGAAAGGACGATGGCAACTTTTTTTCCTGGTGCAATAAAAACCACAGTATGAGAGGACTTGGAAATGTCTGAAAAACGTAATTACTTTCGACCGTTCTATACAACAGTTGAGATATAAGTGGTGAAAAGTGTGTGGAGAAAATTCATTGAGACTGGAAGAGTTGAAAATAAGGATTTTATTAAATTTTAAGAGTTGTCCAAATTGCATCAACCGGGATGTTTTGTCTATGGAAAAAGGATTTATGTGTTTCTTTGAGAGGTAATTTTAGAAGTCTGAATAAATCGAAGAAGTAGGTTTAGCTTGCCTGATAGGTAGATTCTGAACATTCTTATGCAATTACTGAAATTTCTTTTTGCCATCGAAGGCTTGCTAGATTATTTGTAATTTTCTAATTGACATTTGCAGTATCGCTTTCTCAATTTTTCCTTAAAAGCTACATGCCGAGAGAATGAATGAGTACAAGAAGAATTTCCACGATTTTAAATATGAAGTGCAATAGAAAATGTTAAAAGTATAAGTTTATTTGGGGAGTTCATTTTGATTATCTAGTACAAACACTAGGTTATTTTATTTAAAATGTATAAGGTATGTAACACAGATAGAATAATTTTGCAAATGGGTTAAATGCCATAGTAGCTCAGATACTCGTATTAACTGAGCAAACATTATTCAAACTTCTTTGATAAGCAGGGTTGGCCCCAAAACATTTAATAAGAGAAGCAAAACAGTATCATGCAAGCTCTAGAAGGTTCGATATCTCTCTGTCGTCTGAGAATATCGTTGTCTTGAATAGAACTTGGGAGGCTTTGCCGTCATCCATTGACCATAGTAATTTGCCATTTGACGCACAATTCTTCCGCAAATTTTAGTAAAATGTTTGAACAATTTTAATTTCAACAACGATGTGTGACAAAAGACTCCACGAGACGTATTTCATCCTCTAACTAGATAACATAATCTCTCTAAGACAAACTAACTATGCCATGCATAGACTAAATGACCTGGGTATCACCGGATGGCAACATAAAAAACCAAATCGACCATGTTCGTACATACCGAGGAGCCAATTGTAATTCGGATCATTACTTGATCAAATTAACTGATCGACGTCGTATGTCAAAAGCATATTCTGCGAAGACCAGCCTTCTACAGAAATTCGACATCGAAAGGCTCCGAACGGCGTCCGTGCCTAAAAACTTCACGAACACCTTTGACAACTAGCTAGCTACCATCCTATTTTATACAAGTGCATAGCTGAAAACAAGGAACGAGCTATGGGTGGAAGTGAAAGCGGCAATCAACGCCGTAACAAAACAGACAATCCGACATCAAGCCCACGCAAAAGGAATGATTGGTTCGATGATGAGTGCCGGAATGCGTTAGACGAAAAGAACCAGGCGTACAAAGAATATTTAGGTAGAAAACCCAGGACAAAGAGAGAACATTATGAAAATCTCACAAGAGGAGCGAATAAGATAGTTACAATTAAGAAGAGACTATGACAACCAATTGTGAAGCATCGATGTAAGCCTAGCGAGCAAAAACACAAGACAAAAATACAAAGAAGTGAAGCATGAAACGTGGCTAGCATGCCATGATGACATCGACAACATTATTATTGATCAAAACAGGAATAAGAAAAGATGGGTATCATATTTCAAGAACCTCTTTAATTCTCCGCATAGCTCCAAAACATTGGAGCTAACAGATATTCCCGGATAGCTTTCATTGCACCCACCTTCTCTGGAAAAAGTTTGTTCCACCATCAAAGCCCAAAAGAATAATAAAGCGCCAGGCATTGATGATATTCTTGGTGAATTCATCAAATATGGTGGAAACAGTGTTCAGAAAGCCATCCATAAAATCATCCAGCACATTTGGCAACAAAAACATATGCCAAACAAGTGGAGCCAATCAATTACAGTCCCAACCCACAAAAAAGTGACAAGTTACAGGGCGAAAATTGTAGAGGCATATCTCTACTACAATATGTACGAAGAACGAAATATTTTCAAAGATCTTAGATATAAAATCAGATTAAATGCTAACAGTATTGTTAGGGAGTATCAGGGTGGTTTAGAGCAGACGGATCGAAGATGGACGAATTTTTCACAGTCAAGCAGGAACTAGAGAAATGATAGGAATTCACAATGTTTTACTTTAAGTCCTAGCCAAATCACTCTATCTTACCAAAATGATGACGACGTCGGCAACCTCCGAAGTTCGTATCAATAACCGACTCACCGATGCCTTGGACACAAATATCGAACTAGAACAGGAAGATGGGGTAGTCCCATTCCTCTAGAATATCTCATCAGGAAGCTACCAGTCGATATAATACGTAGATTACTATACTAGTCGAGCCAAGTGGTAGACTACGTGGATGACATCAATATTTTGTCACAGTCATTAACAACCACCAAAAAACTTCTCCTGAAACTCGACAGCAAAGTAAAACTAGTCGGGCTACAAATCAATAAGAACAGAACAAAGCTCATGATGCAGTCAAGAAACAAGTTGTGTAAACAGACCTACGCTCATGTCAGAAGGGTTTTGTATTCAATTTACAAAATGCAGTCACCAGATCGAATTGAATCAAGAAACATGTCAAAAGTGATTTTATTGGAGAAAATATGAAATTCGAAGATCATACTATAATTAACAAACTTCTGAGGTTTTTGGTATTGTTATTCTCATAAATATCTCCTTTGATAATTATTTCAGATGTCCATCCGCGACGGAGGAGACACATTTTTCATGTGTTTCCCCCCTGTGCCCCCACTGAAGCAAAAACTGACTGTTTTGAAAAGCTCCCATGAAAACTTTCATTGCATACTCATATCGGCTACGTTTGATGAATTTTTTTCAGGGGCCACTCTCCTGTACTGAAATCATCGATACATGGCCAATTTTTTCGAATCGTAGAATGGTTACAAAACCCGTTTGCTAGGAGCTCTTTCCCACCTCCTTGACTTGTTTCACTTAGGAGCATTAATTGTTGGTACTCATCTTCAGTCATTCATTAAATTGAATCAAGTGTTCAAAGCATGCACCTTAAACGTTGAAGTTGGGAAAAAATAACTCAAAATTATTCAATCTTCGCATTTAAAACAGCCACCATTTTGTTTTACGATTACTGATAATACTAGCTGAACCGATTCTCAAAGATATACATAACACCCATCATTCCTGAAATTTTCATGCAAATCCTAGCAAAACTGTAGTGGCTGAGTTGCCATAGTAATAAATGAAGCGCATATTGTTCCATAGTAATACAGGAAAATTCAAAACCGTTATAACTTCGCTAAATATGATTCAATCTTTATGAAACTTACAGGATGGATCAATCTTATAAATAGACATCTACGTACTGAATCCTATTGAATTTAAGGGTACCGTTAAGATTTTACTCAAGAAAACATAAAATCGATAAATCATACTATTACTAACCAAGTTGAGTGAATTGCGACTTCTGACATATTTGTTGTTATTGTACACACCAAGGCCTAAATTCCTGATTTTTTTCAGATTTTTCGAGGGGGGGACACAAATTTTTCGTGTATTTCCCCTCCCTGTGCGCCCCTCGAAGCAAATTTCGGCAAACTAAGACCTGTTTTGAAAAGTTCTCCTTTCATTTGATACCCATATCGGCTACCTTCAATGAAATTTTTTTTTCGAGGGGTCAATCTCCTATATGGGTAGACCCCCCTTTAATACTATATAAAATTTTTTTGTAGTTGAACTTTGAAGAGATCACCACTTTACACCTACGCACAAAATTTGATGTTTCTAGCTTAAGTGGTTTCCGAAAAAAACTGCTGTGACACACGGACGGACAGACGGACAGACTGGTCGCGAAACTAGTAGGGTTTTGTAAAATTATTTTACAAAACCCTAAAAATACTTCAAATACACAAAATATCACTATTGGCGAATACAATATCAAAAAGTCATATTCAAATTTATCTGTAGCAAAATCCTGAAACGGATCTCATTATACTAAACGAAATATGGATCTATCCTGAAGAAGCAAAGTATTACAATATTCCGGGATATAGCTCCACTTTCTCCTGCAGGCCCGGAAGAGGAGGAGGTACAGCAATTGATATATAAAATACAATTAATTTCGCGACAAAGAAAGTAACATCTGACATACATACAATAATATAATAATAATTGAAATAACCTGCGCAGGTAAAAAAACTAAAAATTGGTACTTACTATAGTCCCAACCGTCTCAATGCGCTGGACTTCTGCACAGTATAGATGCAATATACTCTACTGAAAAAAATCTCATCACGGCTGCTGACACAAACATAGACGTGATTGCAGAATCGAGGATGTACAAGGATACCCTGAAAACATGCGGAGCGGTCAGTGTCAACAAGGACAAAATTACTCGCCCAACTTCAAGTACCTGCCTAAATCACATAGAAACAAATGATAAAAAAATTGCTGGAAACATTAAAGTCATACTTGCAGACTGACCGAAGTTAGATCATCGTTATAAGTTCAGAAACTTTTTCTAACAATTTAATCTGTTAGATTTGAACACTTTGAGGTCGTTTTTGATTAATGAAATAAAAATTAAAATTCCCTTATTGACCACCAATATTGATTTAGAATAAAAAAAACCAAGAGTTTCATGGTAAGAAAACGATTTTTTATTCTAAAACACATACGAATGCATTTCGGACGGTATTGCCGACCATCTTCAGCGCTATGCGCGAAACTTCTGATGAAACTACTGAATAAAAAATAGAAAATTGAAATACATTAGCAATTAACGGCTTATTGATTCTATATAATTTAGTCGAATTAAATAAAAATGAACAATTCTGTTATCAGAATATCGTCCATATAAAATTACTGTACTGTTATGTGTTAACCACATATAATATATAATAATCTATGCAAAATAAAAGTAACCGTTAACACATTATTTAGCCAATTGAAATAAACTTGAATTTATTGGGCTATCGTCGATATTAACTAGATTATCCGTTATATGCATGAATAACGATTCATACGCGTCAAGTTTTCGCGGATTAGCTACTGTTTTTAGCATTTTAAAATTATTTATAAGCGATCCCGTGTAGTGTCTTCCTGTGTTGTTTAAATCGAATGCATGTGCAGCAATCCCTTTGTTCTGAAAATTGTCGTCCATGGTTAAAGTCTCAGTAAGCAAAAACCTACACACAAAATATTCGGATATTTAGACAAGGATCTTTTTGAATCGAAATTTCAATCGAAAACCTGAAAACCTTATGGAGCTCAAAAATATAATTACAGAGTCCAAGCATGATTCTACCATTGAGAAAAAGATCAGATGTCGACAACACACATGGATAACAAACACAAAATATGGAAAATAATAAATGAAGTCAAAGATAACTATCCACCCTGGACCATGTCATCAAATGCTGAATTTTTTGGCATGGGCTCTAACAATGCAGGAAGCCCATGTGGAACAGCAAACTCGCTAAACCACTTTTTTTCAAAAATTGGTGAAAAGCTTACCCGGAAACTTGATGAAAAGTCAACTAGCTATTTCAATATCATAAACAGCCCACCTAAGCCCATCGTTCACATTCATCAAACGACTAAAAGAGAAGTATTAAATACAATCGAAGATTTAAAAAAAAATGCAGCACCAGGTATTCACAACATCACCACACATGAAATTATTCTAGTCAAAGAGGAGGTAGCTGAACCACTGGGAAATTTTATAAATGAGCATATGAGAAATGGAAAATTTCCGGGTGAAGAGAAACTGGCAAAAACAATTCCAATATACAAAGGAGGAGATCATCTGGGCCCGAATAGTTTTGAAATGCATATAAAGAAACTTGTATTAAATGCATTTGTACTGACAATGCTACATTATGCGGTGGTAATTTAGAGTCAGAGCAAAACCTTAATATTATATCCAGGATACCAACTAAAGCCTATTAAAAATATTCTAAACCTTCCAACATTAAAACAAGACTAGTGTTTCGACGGACCAATGCACTTACCTGCAGTCAAATCATTACCATGGAGAAAGCTAAGCTTGTCTGCAAATGCCGCCGGAGGTCTCAACGATTGTGAGACTGCGGAAGGTGCAATGGGCTGGCCACGTGGATCGTATGGACAAACAACGGCTACTAAAATAGGTGTTCGTTGAGAAAACTGAAAGGCGGAGACCACTATGAAAGCCGAAGAAATGCAAGTCTGACTAGGGCGACGAAGATAGTTCATCGCTGCTTGGATTTTGAAATTGGAAGATGCGGTCAATGGACCGAGATAGTTGGAGGCACTATTTGCAAGAAACGAAGGCCCGAGGAATGCTGTAGCGCTACGGAGAAGAAGAACTATGCCATGCTAATCAATCAAAAGAAAAAAGCATTGTAAAATATTGTTACTGAATAGGTTAGACACACGGGCCCAAGTACCACCACTTGCGATTTCAAACGTTATTAAAAGAATCAGTAGCGAGCCAAAGTGCGTTGGGCTTTTAACAGGAATAGATTTGAAATGTGTTTAAAGTGTAGTTATCTAGTAGGATAAGTCAGCTATGCCGCAACAAGTCGCTTCTATTGACTAAGTTAAATATCTAGTAAATTGCATTTTAAGGCCTCATAATTGTAATTATAAAATGAGCAAGCCGAAAATGAGAACAAAGCTTAATACGATTGTGAATAAATTATTTTACTATAGCTTTTCAACCAAAACATAAAACCCTATTGAAATTGCGACCTGTGTCCGTCTATCCGTCCATGAGTCCGTATGTCACAGCAGTTTTTCTCCGAAACTATAGACGCTACAGCCATGCGAATTCGTGGAAAGGTCAAAAGTGGTAACTTCTTGAAAGTTTTGTGAAAATTTTTTTCAAAGAGTTTCAAGGACATCTTTCTATATAGGGAGGTGAACCTTTACATTTTTGTAAGGATTATTATTCGAGTAGGGTGTCATATGAAATGGCGCAATGTAATCTTTTCAAAACAGTTCTTAAAACTACCTTATCAGTACCAAAGGGGAACAGAGGAAGGGAAAATATACGAAATCATCACACACCTATTCCTTAATGATTGGACACCTTTTATCCGAAAAATTTCAAAAAGTCATAAAAGCAGAACTCAACCAAAACACCTATGGATGGAGTCCGCACTTTTTCGGGATGACGTATTCCCGTTTCCCAAAATATCTAACCAGCACACACATACGCCGCAAAAGAATAGAAAAAAGGATATCTACGTGTGAAGCTATAGTCAACTATACTCCTGTTTGATTATTGAAACTCATGATTTGATCTTGCGAAATCTCGAAGAAAGAGAAAATATCTGGACTCTTCAACATTCTATGTTACCACCTCGTTGATCTCCACTATCCATATGCCTCGGTAAACACCAACTCAAGGTCGATTTACACCTCGCATCCACCGGGAACTCTTTTACAGCTATCTCCCGGAGAATCAAACAGGGTAACTACCAGTGGTTGTTTAAACATATGCACTTATGAGTATTGTTGATGGTGCTGCTATTCGGGGCATTTTCGCGCATTTATTGCACTTTTGGTTACTTCTCGTTTCTCTTTTACTACGTGACGAATGTCAACCACGGTGGATGATAGTAGTCATTGTTTATAATTTACCTGTCGGCCATCATTGCGGAGCAGTTTTACGCGAATAAAACATTAGAGTTGATACGAGAACCACCTGGGGTAGAATTCCTTCGCTCAAGTTTCTATTGAGTGATTCTTGTAGTTTTCTTTTCGATAATTCGGGCCTGTGTTAAGTTGTCATGATGCGGGTGAGTAATTGAACTGTAAGCAATTGACTTACAATAAAAGGTATTATGTGAACTTGCTAGATATGTCAGAAATGCACGTAAATCATCCTTGACTTAGATTTTAATGTACGAGTATATTCCATTGCTCGGCTTAATGTGATGTTTGTTTACGAGTACATTCTCAAAACGTCATTTGAGCAAATTAATTTGCATGAAATTGAGTTATATTTAAAGAAGTTATAGCGGTTTGAGTTTTCCTGTATTAGTATGGAATAGTATGCGCTGTATTACAATGGAACCATATGGCGACGGGTTAATATGCGGTTTTTTACTGACTTAGACACTACGGATTTGCATGAACGTTTCAGGAATGATTGCGAATTTGTTCAAGGTGTGACATAAGTAATCGTAAAACAAAATGGCTGGCTATTTTAAATGAGAAGATGTAATAAATTTGTGTTCTTTTTCCAACTTTGAGATTTAAGGTAATGCTTTTAACGTTTGTGTGAATTTATTAATTAATGGGTGAAAAGTAGTCCTTGCAATTTAGAGATGAAACAAGTTAAGTAGATAAAAGAGTGCTTCTATTTATCCAATACTTTCATAAGAAATCATTCAAATTTATACGAAAGATGCAGAGTTTTGTTTGGAAGTCCATAACAGCCACCATTTTGTTTCAACTTAAATAATTTTTTTGAATGCACGGCCAATTGAACATTTTCAAATTAAACACTATGTACATATGTCGATTTAAAATATGCATCGACCATCAACACATGTTATTGTTTTTATAATTTCATACAATTGAAATGGCTATAACTCGCTTGATTATGTTTAGTTTCCATAAAATTTCATTAGCATAAGGGTCTTATAACAACATTTATAACTATAAAGGGCATAGTCTTGATTTGCGGGGGAAAAGTAAAATTTAAAATCATATTGTTATTAACAAAGTTACCCTAGTGCTTATAAAGGCCTAGCTTCGTGATTTCTTCAGATTTTTCGGCATAAAGGTGTCCAACCGTGAAGGGGGGAAACAATTTTTTGTGAATTTTGCATCTCCTTGAACCTCTTCATTCTAAAATGCCTTTTTTGTTTCCGATTCTGAAAGTGCTCATTAAAACATTTCATTTAATATTCTACTGGGCTTCATTTGATGAAAAAAGTTGTTAAGGATCAATCCGTTAGAAGGGGGACCCGGTTTGAAAAAATTTGAAATGCTTGGTTTGACCTGAATTTTTGAAAGATCACCTCTCTTGAACTTTTAACAAAGTTTAAGCTTTGTAGCTTCTATAATTTGTAAAGAAATCCAATAGACAGATAGACTGACGGAGAGATGGACAAACGAACAGAGGGGACGCGAAACAAGTAGGTTTTGGAATGAACTTAAACATTTAAGTAGTTCCTTAAAAGGTCTTCATATTTTAATAAATTTACAGAAGTTAAAGCTGTTTGAATTTCCTCCGATTACTACAATCATTTATGTTTTTTTCTACTACATGAGCTTTCCATCGAACCAGACACTACATATGTATGATTGAATCTTCTTCAAATCATCAGATAACATGAATAAGAAAAAAAATCGTTTAAGATACTGCTCATTCAATGATTTGAGCAATATTGGAACAAAATGTTGCAGGTTAAAATGGAGTTTTTTCAGCTGTAATGTATTTATTGGGCGTACATGAAAGTTCTACTTGAATTAAATCGTTCTAAATATTTGCATATTGTAGGAAAAGTACAAAAACCCTTCTGACATGAGCGTAGTTCTGTCTACCCAGCTTGTATATTTTATCGATAAATTCACCGCCAATTAGTGATATTCTGAATCATTTTCCCGCTTCATTCCAGTTGGCAGATGTTCACAATCATCAATAATATATCTTGCTGCGTAAAAGAATACTTGAGGAATTAGAAAATGTATTGCTTGAGGATAACAGTCCAAAACATTCCAGAAAAAGCCAATGCCACAAATACTTGTATGTTAGCAACTGCATCTTTCCGTCGAATCGTCCAAATCCTCAAAGTCAAAATTCTACTCGTACGTCAACGTATAAATCTGTGTCCTTGTATAGTGACAGTACTAACAATAACATCAGTCAAGTTTCAAATAGTAATGGAAATTTAGGGTGATTCACTATGAAGTTTGGTTTTTAATCTCAAATAAAAGGTATAAAGTTAAATTCTACAAGTGTGCTAAAAATTGTAGGTGGGCCGAAAGAACAATCTTTGGTATTTCCTTTTTAAATATTATCTTGTTAAAATGTTGACCGTGACTATTCCATAAAAGGTCTATCTTGAGGGTCCAATATTGGACGATGCGTTCCAGCATAGTGTAATAAACATAAACAGTCGAGCAGCCCCGTGGGGATCAGGAGTGGCTGCTCCTGAAGAGATAAGGTGGTCACCCCGTCGAAACTGCTTAGTTTGTTGTTTTACTAGTGTAAAGTAAACTGCATCCGTCAAGTTTCCATCATTTAGGCAGAGATGAGTGGTTCACTTCAGCCACTTTAACATCTTTAGGTTTGACATTCCCCTTGTAATGCAACGACCTTCTTCGGTGAAAGTAACGGTTGCTTTTTGTGTAATGTTTGCGTTTGTCTCAAGCCTCCGTGTCCGCTAACTTTAACGAGGCAAAACAATATTGAATTTCTGTAGAGTAGATTAATTGACACCTAATAGAACTTTTCTAAAGACAATAAAAATTGATCGGTGCGTCTTGTAGAGTAGAGTACGCGTGATAAGTATTTTGTAGTATAGCTTCGTGGCTCGACAAGAACCCGCCTCATATGATCCCGCAAATGCTAGTCATCAAGCACGCGTACGCGGTCGTTAAGCGAAGCTAGTTAGCTGAGCTCGGTGTTGTTTTAGCTCGCTGACACTTGTGCCAGACCATCGGCACCCGTGTCCTACATGGACATTTCGAAAATCATTACAATAGCGACCGGTGTCTTGTGAATGACACGAATAATATTGGCTTCCAAAACGTCGATTGAGGCTGGCTTATCCCGAAAGACCAGAGATTTCACTCAACCCCAAAGAAAATAATCTAGGCGTCCAATTTACTGGTCCAAAACGTGAAATCAGGTTCTCACCAAAATTTTTCGCAGTAACTCCATTGTTTCTCTCGCTGTATACGAAGTAGCGTCGTCTTGTTGAAACCAAAGTTCATCGATACCACGGGCTACAATTTAAGGTAGTTGCCATTGACGGTTACATTCTGACCAGACTTAATTTTGATGAAATATGGAAAGATGATTCTACCAGCCCATAAACCACAACAAACTGTACATGTCTGTGGCTGTAGTGGTAGCTGTTGAAGCTCTTTAGATTGTTCATCAGTCCGAATACGGCAATTCTGTTTATTGACGTATCCATAGAGCCAAAAATGCCCCACATCACTGAATAAGATTTTGCAATAAAACAGTGGATTTTCATTGAGCTGATTCAGAGCTCATTCACCAAAAAAAGGACGCAAACCGAAGCCACCAAACTTCAATTCTTGCACGAATTGAACTTTTTATGGCCTAAACCCAAGATCTTTATGTAAAATACGCCAAGTTGTTGCGTACGATAAACCAAGCTCTTGAAAACGATGCCAAATCGATTTGTCATGGTCTTCAGCGAAACTTTCAGCCACACCCGCTATATTCTCTTCACTACTGTAATCGGTCGAGTGTCATCGAATAATGTATGCTGAGTTTTGAATTTGCAGATGGTATTGGCTATGGTAGTTTCAGTAGGTTTTTTATGCACACCATAAATTGCTCTAGGAGCATGAAAAACATTTCTCAGAGAACGCTGATTTTCATAATATAGCCGAACCATATATTGATGAGGTGTAATTCTTTCCATCATGATTTGTCAAACAATACTGAATAAAAATTACATTACAATTTAACAGGAGTCACGCGTGGTCTGTCAAAAACAGCGTATTGAAAACCAAGCCTCATAATGAATCATACTTTTCTAAACGCAGGATATGAATTCAGAAAAAATTCAAATCAATGGTATAGTAGCGACAGTCTACATTCCTTATTGGGTAACAATAATAGTACTTATAAGAGTGAAAGAAACTAAAATAAAAAGTTTATTTTTCTTTTCCGCCATATACGGATATTTCGGGGACTAATTTTCTTCTTCCTCAGTGGCAATATTCTGAAGCTATGTCCTCATTACAGTGGCCTTCTATGGCAAAAATTATATTCAAGTCTACGTAAATAATTAATGGGCTTTCTTAGTAATGATTATTTCAAGGGTAATTAATGGTAATTAAGTTGACTAACCTAAACGATTTCACAGACAACGAACTCGTCATAATTACAAGATTATCTTATGACAATTATAATTAAGATTATCTTATGACAATTACGCTAACTTCATTAAGTCACTGGACCCGTTGCTAATGTCTGTGTTCATACTTTTTGCTTCCGGGACTTGCAATAGCCATAAACTTTCGAATGCATCTAGTTTCCTCTAATCTCCTACTTCCTGCGCTATTTGCAGGTTCTCCCACGTAATTTTATGTTTTTGTTCAATCATATGCCTCATCACCGCAGATCTTGCTGTTTCCGTTGAACTTCGTATTGTAGTTTGTCCCATTTCCTAGATGTGTTCTTGCCACCTGATTTTCGCTAAGCGTTTTGTTCACCCAATATAAACCATGTCGCATTCCAGGCAAGCGATCTTATAGATACTTCCTAATTTTCCCTTGTTATCAGTCGCAGATCAACGGGCGGTTCCTTTTCCTCAATCCGTCGGCAATGCTTGCAGTTAGCTGGACATGGGCGACGAGATAGGGCGTCAGCATTTCCATGAACTCCGCCCTTTCGATGAACAATTTCGTAGTCGTATGACTGCAATCTTTCGATCCATCTCGCAACTTGTCCCTCGGGGTTTTTGAAGTTAAGTAGCCATCTCAACGATGCATGGTCCGTTCGAAGAACAAATTTCTGGCCATATAGGTACTTGTGGAACTGCTTGGTGGCCTCTATTATAGCCAATAGCTCCTTCCTGGTCACACAGTAGTTCCTCTCACTTTTTGAAAGAACTCGACTGTAATACGAGAGAACTCTTTCTTCGCCATTGATCTGCTGGGGAAGTACAGCTCCAATACCGCCGTTGCTTGCATCAGTGTCAACTACAAACATTTTTCCGGGTTTTGGATACGCCAGCACGGGTGATCCACACAGCTTTTCCATCAGGGTCTCAAAGGCTGTCGGGCATTGTTCGTTCCAGACATACGGACGATTTTTCTCGGTTAGCTGATGGAGACACTTAGCTATTTTGGCAAAGTCTTTGACGAATCTTCGATAGTAGGTTGCCAGACCCAGGAAACTTCGTAGTTGGCGCTTGTTGTTTGGTGTTGGCCAAGTTTTCATGGCTTCAATCTTCTCAGGGTCTGTTTTGGCCCCTTCTGCTGATACGACGTGTCCCAGATATTTTACTTCAGCTGCGAAAAGGGTACACTTGTCGGGACTTAGTTTCAAATTTGCCAGTCGCAGTCGGGAGAAAACCTCTTCTAAGTTCCGCACATGCTCTTCGAACGTTCTCCCGATGACGATGATGTCATCTAGGTACACCAAGCAGGTTTTCCAGGTTAGACCACGTAGCACGTATTCCATCAAGCGTTCGAAAGTGGCTGGAGCATTGCAAAGCCCAAACGGCATCACCACAAATTGCCACAATCCGGTCCCAACTGAAAATACGGTCTTCTCTCGGTCCTTCTTGTCAATTTCTACCTGCCAGTAGCCACTCTTGAGATCGAGTGTAGAAAACCATTTTGCGTCGGCTAAAGTGTCCATGATGCCATCGATGCGTGGGAGCGGGTAACTATCTTTCTTAGTGACGTCGTTAAGCTGCCTATAGTCGACACAAAAGCGAGTGCTACCATCCTTTTTCTTTACTAGAACTACAGGTGCGGCCCATGGACTTACAGAAGGTTCGATAATGCCTTGTTTTTCCATGTCCGAGATCAGCGCGCTCACTTCTCCTTGTTTGGCTATAGGGAGACGTCTTGGTGCTTGTCGAATCGGCTTGGCTCCCTGTGTATCTATGACGTGAGTTGCCAAACTCGCTCGGCCTTGGTCATCCGGGCTTGTTGAGAAGATGTCACTGTACTTGGTGACCAGATCAGAGGCTCGTTTGAATAGCTGCACCGGCAATTTGACTTGCTTCAATATTGCAGACGTGGATTCCCGGGCTTTGTCTGTGTCTTGCCTCCTTTTCCAATGATGGTTGTGAGTAGCTTCCAAAGAGGTGATGGTGGAAACAGGCTGGCAGCTGCCGATGACTTCTCCCGCTTTGATGCTCGTGGTTGAGTCTGCGGTGTTAAGGACTCTAACAGGCACATATCCGTTCCTTAAAGATCTTACAAGGCTTCGTCCTACAATCAAACTGCGCAATGTGGAAGTCTTCGTTGGCCCTATCAGATAAGATTGGTGGTCTCCAGAATCACCATCAAGCTTGGCCCATACAATGCTTTCGGAAGAATTCGGTACATCAGTGTCAGTACATACCACCACATTCATCTTGGGGATTTGGACGTTGGGATCCTCCATCAGTACTTCGACATTCTGCCATTTCAATACACGTTTGCCCAAGTCCAACGTGATTCCATGTGGTCGCAGAAAATCCATTGCAGTCATCCATAAGTCAGTCATCCATAATGTTCGTGACCAGAAAATTATGTCGGAACACAAGGTCTCCCAACTGTATCTGGAGGTTGACCTCTCCATGAACAGGTGCAGTTTCTCCCGTAGCTGTCCGTAGTGAGAAAATTCTGCCCTTGTGAAGTTGTTGCTGTCTAACTAGGTCTGGTCGGATAATCGATCGGGTTGCACCAGTGTCGATTGTTATGGTGCAGTGTTCTCCGTCAATTTGACCCGGAAGGCATAAGTCCGCTTCTCCACGATGTAGTCTTGACACGGTGATGGTGGTGCTGGGGACGTCGATCCTCCTAGCCAACCTCTGCCCCACGAAGTTGGCTCTTGCACGTTTCCCGACCCCTCTGTTTGAAGGGCTTCCATTCTGGGCTCCTGACTCGGTCTGGATCTCCTCCTAGCTGCACACCCTGGACAATAGGTCGGTTTTCTTCGCTTCTTGCAGTCTCTTTGCAAGTGCCCCTTCTCTCCGCAATTCCAGCATCTAGGCGCACCATTTACATGCGGGTCTCGCTCAATTTTCACGCGCTCACACCTGCACTTGTCTGCCACTACCTCACGGACCCGGGCAGTGGTACGAGTCGCATTTTTCGCTGCCTCAAAGTTCAGATTGTAAGCCAATGCGTCCTTATACGTTTGCTTTTGGGCTAAACGCACGGCTAGTTGCAATTCCGGGTCCTTTAGTGCGCTGATGAATGCTTCTGTCGCTGCATCATCTCGATGTTCTGGTTCGTAGGCCGGGTAAGCCAAAAGTGCTAGTCGCTCAATGTCTTGGGCTAGCTGCTGTAGAGTTTCACCAGACTTCTGCACCCGATGCCTTAGCTGTGACCGATAAATCTGCTTTAGATGATCATCTCCATAACGCATGTCGAGCGCATTCATTATAGCATTCGAGTTTGAGTGCAATTCAACGGGGATCGTCTGCAACAGCTCGGCAGCTGGGCCTCTTAGAGCAAGAATCAATGCAGTTGCTCGTTCCTGCTCATTCCAGTGATTTATGCGAGCGGCTGCTTCGAATTGGGTTTTGTAAATAGTCCAGACCGTTTGCCCATCGAATATTGGTGCTTGCACATTTCTAGATGAGCTTTGCGCTGCGGTTATAATTGGGGCTGGTGAGGTGGTTACTACTGCCTTTGCTGCTTCGAATTCCTTTTTCATGTTTTCCATCTCATTCTTGATTCTCTCCTCGACCTGGCTGACCTTTTCCTCGACCTGGTTTACCTTTTCCTCGACCTCTTTAATTTGTTTGTTGAGACTACCGAGCTCCGCTTTTATTTCGGTTGACTGTTTTTCCAGCCTCTGTGTGATGTTTGCTTTGATTTCGATTGCTTGTTGGTCTAGCTTCGCTGATTGTTCATTTAGCTTCGTTGTTTGTTCATTTAACTTCGCTGATTGCTCATCTAGCTTCGTGGTTAAATTGGACGACTGTTCATTGAGCTTCGCAGTTAAATTGGATGACTGTTCATTGAGCTTCGCAGTTAAATTGGATGACTGTTGTCGCTGCTCTTGCTGCATCAGAATTAACATTTGCATCAGCGCATTTTCTGGTTCCTTTGTTTTTTTTGTTTCTGCTTCACCACCTTCTGCGCCTTTTTCTGCATCTGGGGGCTCACCCGAATCCAGATACGCGCCTTCCGATTCAATTGCGTCACGCAAGCGTGCAATCAGTGTGGCCTTTGTACCTTGCGTAGCCAGGTTTCGCTGTTCCAACTCTTCCTTAAGCTCCGACATGGTCAATTCATTAATTTTTAAGTTTAAGCTTCGTGGCATTTTTAATGTTTCTTTAAATTTTCCTATTGTGCACTATAAAAATGTTCAAATTTTCACTTTCAAAATTTTTCTTTCGCACTTCTTGACACCATTGTCGCGTGTTTTCGGTTCGCGGCCAATAATTAAATGTTCCGGGAAAGTGAAAACGCAATGTCTTTTAGATTGAATCAAAAGAGTTTATTCAATTACAATAATGCACAATAATCGATTTAACACTTTCACTAATTAATTTTCACTATTAAAATTCTACTTTACACTTGTCCATAAATTTCTTATCGCAATTGTCTTCTCAAAATCACCTCACTATTACTTGTTCGCTTTTCAATTCGCTTTCCACACACTATCGCAAGTTTTTATCGCGGTCGAATGAATGAATCCCCCCATTCATTCAGCTCGCCTTTATTTAGGGTCTCTACCTATTCACCCATTTCTCGTACATTGGCGAATGTTCTACCGAGAGGTACCTGGTAGATTCGAGCAAATTAATGAATGGAGTGACGTCACTTGCAGATGTTGATCATGCTTGTTGGGTTCTCGTGGGTTCGAGTAAATTCATTTGTTGACGTTCTTAATGATTATGAAAACAATTGCGACAGTAGCTCGCAGAACTATTTGTACATGTAATTATTTGTACATGTAACAATATATATATATATATATATATATATATATATATATATATATATATATATATATATATATATATATATATATATATATATCTATATATATATATATATATATATATATATATATATATATATATATATATATATATATATATCTATGTATATATATATATATATATATATATACACGTATATATATATATATATATATATATATATATATGTATATATATATATATATATATATATATATATATATATATATATATATATATATATATATTTATATATATATATATATTTATATATATATATATATATATATATATATATATATATACGTATATATATATATATATATATATATATATATATATATATATATATATATATGTATAACACATCGTTCAATAAGTCCCGAGACTAACAACGAAAACAACATTTATTTTCAAAAATCATTTTTATTCATCAATATAGGGTTATCCATTTTACGCTTGGGTAAGTGAAGCTAAAGAAAAGACATAAAATATTCAGATGGAAACTATATTTTTTATTCATTATAAGAATTGAACTTTGCCATTATACGTGAAACACAACATGATTCAAATATCCTTCACGGAATCTCTTACAGTTCTCAATCCTTTTGAGGTCATTTTCAATTACTTTTCGGCACATTTCCGCCAATATCTCGGTCATAACTTCACGAATATTGGTTTTCAATTGCTCCAGATTTTGAGGGTTGTTTGCGCAAACACGATCTTTCCCATAGCCTCATAAAAAGAAATCCAAAGGTGTTAGGTCGCAGGATCTTGCGGGCCAATTGACATCACTCAATCTCGAAATTACGCGTCCTGGAAATTTTTCTTGCAAAAGTGCTCGATTAGCCTGTGTTGTGTGGCTTGTGGCTCCGTCTTATTGGAACCACATGTTCTCCAGATCGTAATCTTCAATTTCTCTCCAAAAATAATCGGTTAACATCCGTCCATAGCGGTCAGAATTGAAAGTGATGGCTCCTCCTTGATCGTTTTTAAAAAAAATACGGGCCAATAACACCACCAGACCATAATGCACACCAAACGGTCACTGTTTCCAGATACAAAGACCTTTCTGCGATGACCTGAGGATTTTGAGAGCCCCATATGCGGCAACTCTGTTTATTTACGTAACCACTGAGCAAAAAATGAGCCCCATCACTAAAGAAAATTTTGTTCGAAAAATCGTTATCAATGGCTTGTTGTTCAATCACCCAATTCGATCCACATTTCTAAATGGCAAACCTCCAGCTAAAGAAAACAAGCTTTGAATGATATTTATTTTTGACAAATATCAAACGGCAGGGTTGTACTTTCCCAAACACGAAATGGATAACCCTGTATAATCTCCTTTTAAGGTGATACAATCTTTCCAATGCCTTTCCAACATTTCTATACCATGTTTATAGAAGGATTTATCCTTTGCTTCAAAATAGGCTTCAGTTTTGGCAATGACCCCCTCATTCGAGCCAAATTTTTTTTCCTGGAGCTTTTTTTGAGATCAGCGAAGAGCCAGTAGTCACTAGGGGCTAATTCTGACAAATACGGGAGGTGGGGAAGCAAATCAAACCTAATTCGACTCGTTGTCGACTCGTTGCTGTTTTTGTTCCACATGAAGCAATCGCGGCACCCACTCGGAAAAAACCTCTTTCATGCTCAATTTTTCAGGAAGGATTGTAAATACGCTTTCAGGTGATATCTGTGTCGTTTCTGCAATCTCACGGACCTTCACTTTGGGATTTTTCGTTACAATTTTTAACACTTCACTCACTTACTTTTTATGGAATTGTTTGCAGCTACATATAAATGAGTTGCATATTTTGAATAATAATTTTTCTGAAAAATTATTAGAGAAGAAAAATGTTAGAAGAAGGTGGTTTCGACGTGTGCACTAATTCTCCTCAGGCCATCACACTTAGATACACACCGGTGATGGCGACCACCATGCTCAGAGGTGAGGGAGTAAATTTTTAACTTTTCTACTAATGCAAACTCAATATGTTTTTGTTTCTGCAAGTTATATTCAAGGTAAATTTCTCTTGTAAGTACTTGTATTAGCTAAACTTTTTAATTGGATCATTTCACCCTTTTCACATCAATTTAATGTAAATCTATACGACAAATTTGCTCTACATTTGAAGCTTTATCTAACGTCGCGCGGATGTCGATCACTCTTTCGGATGGCATTAGTAGAAAAGTTAAAAATTTACTCCCTCACCTCTGAGCATGGTGGTCGCCATCACCGGTGTGTATCTAAGTGTGATGGCCTGAGGAGAATTAGTGCACACGTCGAAACCACCTTCTTCTAACATTTTTCTTCTCTAATAATTTTTCAGAAAAATTATTATTCAAAATATGCAACTCATTTATATGTAGCTGCAAACAATTCCATAAAAAGTAATTTAAAAAGCTATCGGAGCCATCCGAAAGAGTGATCGACATCCGCGCGACGTTAGATAAAGCTTCAAATGTAGAGCAAATTTGTCGTATAGATTTACATTAAATTGATGTGAAAAGGGTGAAATGATCCAATTAAAAAGTTTAGCTAATACAAGTACTTACAAGAGAAATTTACCTTGAATATAACTTGCAGAAACAAAAACATATTGAGTTTGCATTAGTAGAAAAGTTAAAAATTTACTCCCTCACCTCTGAGCATGGTGGTCGCCATCACCGGTGTGTATCTAAGTGTGATGGCCTGAGGAGAATTAGTGCACACGTCGAAACCACCTTCTTCTAACATTTTTCTTCTCTAATAATTTTTCAGAAAAATTATTATTCAAAATATGCAACTCATTTATATGTAGCTGCAAAAAATTCCATAAAAAGTAATTTAAAAAGCTATCGGAGCCATCCGAAAGAGTGATCGACATCCGCGCGACGTTAGATAAAGCTTCAAATGTAGAGCAAATTTGTCGTATAGATTTACATTAAATTGATGTGAAAAGGGTGAAATGATCCAATTAAAAAGTTTAGCTAATACTTCACTCACATTTTCCTGTGTAACGGCTTCCAATGGCGGAACGTTCCGCATCGTTTGTGTCCGTACGATCACGTTTAAACTCAGCATACCAAGGGAAAATCATTGGTTACGATGGAGAGGAGTCCGAATAATGTTTTTCAAGCCATTGCTAGGCTTCTACGGTGTTTTTACCCATTAAAATACAATGTTTTATCAACGCGCGAAACTCGCGTTTTCCCATTTTGCAAACATATTACAAAGTGACTTTACTGTAACCTCGATAACTCTGTAAAGGTTGGCACTCTATGGAAACGTGACCACTTTGGTACTTCTAGCACCACTTCTGGGTTAGTCTCGGGACTTATTGAACGATGTGTCATATATATATATATATATATATATATATATATATATATATATATATATATATATATATATATATATATATATATATGTATATATATATATATGTATATATATATATAAACTATATATATATATATATATATATATATATATATATATATATATATCTATATATATATATATATATATATATATATATATATATACATATATATATATATCTATATATATGTATATATATGTATATATATATATATATATATATATATATACATATATATATATATATATATATATATATATATATATATATATATATATATATATATATATATATATATATCTATATATATGTATATATATATATATATATATATATATATATATATATATATATATATATATATATATATATAAAGGGTCTGAATAATAAGTAACCGGACTGACCTCAGGAAATTTTTATTGGCAAAATATGTACAATTTTTCTTTAGAAATCTTCAAACTAGTCCCCATTGGAGTCGATAACACGCTGACACCGGATTTCCCAATCCCCGAACGCTCCCTGGAAGTCGGCAACGTTGAACGTTTTCCAGAGTCCCGAACTGCGTCCCCTTAAGGTGTCTCTTGATCTTGGTGAACAGAAAGAAGTCCGCTGGTGCCATATCCGGGCTGTAAGGAGGCTGTGGCAACGTTGCCCTCGACTGTTTGGCCAACTGCTCGGTGACGACCAGGCAGGTGTGCGACGGAGCATTGTCGTGATGAAAGATCTACGGATCGGCAATCTCCGGACGGACTCGGCGAACCTGAGCGGTTAGTCGACGGAGCACCTCTCTGTAGTACTGGCCGTTTACAGTTTGTGAACAATGCCTTTCACGTCAAAGAAAGCAATGAGCATCGACTTCACCTTCGATTTGCTCATGCGCGCTTTTTTCGGTCGTTGTGACGCCGCCGTGTGCCACTCTGAACTCTGCCGCTTTGTCTCAGGATCGTATTCGAAAACCCACGTCTCGTCTCCTGTAATAACGTGGTTAAAAAACTCTGGTTCAGTTGCTCGATCGTACGCTCCATTTTCACTCTGACTGACGTAACTGAACACGCACTCCGCCCTCGCTCGATGCTATCTCTCCAAGCGCTTGCAGGCAACTGTAGCAGCCCGGTTCTCTTTACCTAGACCTCCACCACCACTACAGCACCAGATACCGGTTAGCAGACGCTTTGACGGCGTGGGGCAGGCTCAGTCACAGAGCCTGTATATATATATATATATATATATATATATATATATATATATATATATATATTTCACTTTTAGAAGGCTTGTATGATACGCGTATTTGTAATGAACACAAGCGATCAAACAGTTTCGTGGTGATCAGGAGTGGCTGCTCCTGAAGAGAGAAGGTGGTCACCCCGTCGAAGTAGCTTATTTTGTTTTTTACTAGGTTAAAGTTAACCACAGCCGTCAAGTTTCCACCCTTTGGGCAGAGATGAGTGATACACACCACGCACTTTAATACCTGTCTGTTTGACACCCCCCTTGAATACATTGACCTTCTTCAGGAAAAGTAACGGTTGCATTTTCTACAATGTTTGGGTTTATCTTAAGCCTCGGTGTCTACTGACTTTGACAAGACAAAAGTGTTTGGCATTAATCTAGCGTAGTTTAATTTAAACTTAATAGAACATTTCTAAAGAGAAAAAAAGTTATCGGTATGTCATGTAGAGTAGAGTACGCGTGATAAATATTTTTTAGTGTTACTTCATGGTGGGGCAAGAACCCGCCTTATATGATCCCGCAAATAGCTAGTCGACAAGCACACAAACAAGGTCGTTAGGCGTAGGTGCTTAGCTGAGCTCGGTCTTCTTTATAGCTCGCTAACAGTTGTGCCAGCCATTCGACATCCGTGTCCGATGCTGATTTTAAGAAGAAAAAAAAATCGATTACAGCATTAGAAATAAACTGAAATCAAAACTGACACACATCAACATATAGAAACAGAGACATATACAACCTGCGTGCAAGGACCGCGATAAGGTATGCACAAGAAGGACAACAAGGAAACTAACGACAAGATACAAAGAGCACTTAAGATCTCTCCTAAACAACAAGGCAGACTCCAACTACGTGACACACCATCGAAACCACGCACACAAGCCTGAGGCGATGACAAGCTCTATGAAATTATTGTGTGAACAAAGCAAAGGACCGAGGCTTGACATCGTAGAGAGACTTGAAATACAAGTATGTAAACATAGAAAGGCAGATGGTAACATTATCAACGGACAACTGACAACAAATTGTGACGTAGTTTTCTCAGAACTAGGCCGCACCCTTCGACAAAAACGGATGCAAGGTGAACCAGAACAAATGGACGTCCTACAACTCAAAGAACAAAAAAACCATATTTCCCTCTACCTGGTCTAATCTGGAGCTTACCTGCTGAACTCATCTTACACCTGTATAAAGTCGTTTCCTTCCACATATCCGTTAGACACTAAAGATGACTCAAATGAGTCAAATTGCGTCTGCTCAATCACAGAAGAAAACCATGATGGCTTTTCAAGAAAAAGAATAATGGTCTGCGGATATTAAATCAACAAAACAATTGATTTATTGTAAACAAAAATTTTTTTTTGTTCTCTAAATCGAGGATTGAGTAAAACTTTGTGATAGATACGAGTGGTAAAACCAAAGTTCTAATATCGCAATTTCTCATACACACGCCATCGAAATAAAAGAAATCATTTGCTTGTATGAACCGTTATAAAATTTCGAATGAAGTTTTCTTTGTATTTTTTAAAAACCTTATTTTTTATAAAGATCCCATCAGCAATGCTACTGGTTGAGACTACGTTTCTATTTTACGCAATTCGAGCATATCATATGATCGGAGTGTTCGTACTCTCAACACAAAATAGTTTAGTTTGCTCTAAAGCAAAGTTATAGTGTGATGGTTTCATAACAAGAATCTTAAGACGAATCATCCAAGTTGCTCCAAAAATAAAATCCTGCACCAACCTAAATTTAATGATATCGCGGGTTTAAAATATCCTAGAAAGTGATAGATCAAATTATTGACCATTGTGCCTGTTATCAATTAATATGCTGCTAGAAGATTAATTTTGCAAATTTTTAACATTATCCGGGTAAGCAATATTGATAGCTTTTCCGAATGAAATGGTGGAGCAATAAAATCAAATTTTGCCTTGGAGTTCAGCAGTAAAATAGTGTAAATTTTCTTGTCTTCAATTCGGCTGTAGAGATATTTTTAGGACTTTTTAAACATTTCCCGGAGACTAAATTAGCAGTTTTTGAAATTTTTCCGAGAGTGAGATACGCGGTAGAAGCTGACGTAGCGGTTTTGGGGATTTCCTGTTGCTTAGATTGTCAGCAATAAATTAACTACGAAATACGCCACCTCGTAGAAGTCTCTATCTGCGTTGGTTTCTGAGATACGATTGTGGATAATGTAGCTTAATTCGTAAACAATATTACCCGCTTTTCTGTGAGAAGAGCAGCAAAAAAATGTTTTTCGTAATTAATTAGCAATAAAATATGGATCTTTGGTGGATGCTCCCTAATAAAATGGATGATGTAGCTTAATAGGAATGAGAAGAACATAATTTTATCAAATCAAGCCTTCATCAATTAAAACCGTAGTGATCTGCAGCCTCAGAAGGGTTCATTATCCTTGTAATCAAAAACACCCACCTCTGGGCTTTAACATTTTTGAGCCACAGTGAGTGCACAGCGAATCGTGTCCTTTCATTTGCCCTGCTCGTCTCCCTATCTTCTTTTAATTTGACTTTACTAGATCAAACTTTTTTAAGAGTTCTCATTTAGTATCGTTTTAGAACCCCTCCATCTATTATCTTTCCTCCCATGAGAATCAATTAAATTTGGCTCATTTAGATGGATGAGAAATTTCTCAGAGCTAATTATTTGATTTGCATTTATCCTTGAAAATTCAATTTATTTCCTCTCATTACGGTTTCATATTCACTTAAGCTTTAATGACAATCTCTGGATCGCTCGAAGTTAGTGTCCAATAACAAAGAGTGATGAAAACTCATTTTTCAAAACTCTACTTAACAACCAGTTTGTAATATCAGCCAAGCATTCTCCTCGTTGAAAGTGAAAAACTTTCCTCATCGTCATCATCGCAAAATTTTTCATTTTCTCATTTCACTTCAGCACTAATTAATTTAACTTGAGTCATTTTATTAGAACTATATTGATGACAATACCACCTGCATGCTTGAGTAAACACTACCACAAGACTTTTATGTTTTGTTGGCACACGATCCTCTCTTGTACGCGTCATTTACTGCATGGTGAAAAACTTTTAAGAATGATTATCAGGTTCTGTGTCATCAGCGAAATCCTAACATAAATTTGGAGTATATACTTTGTAGCGACGAACGGGTAATGGATTTTGCTCTCCACAAGAAGCATGACTGTGCAAACTAGAAAAAGTATCATATTCCACAAGCAAGCATGAGAGAGGGAAATGTAATATATTATGGTAATTAGGCAGAGAAAATTTGATGGGTAATTTTACGCAGCCGGAAATTTCCATGTGAAAAGTGGATTAATTTGATTATGATGTGCGTGAAAAATACATTGCACTATTACTCGTCCATAAATTAAATGTCTCAATAATTTGTAATGAAAATTTAGTTTGTATAAAAACCACTAGTTAATGCTCGTAGAAGAACAATTAGTCAGTACATAAACCATTTTACTATTGTAGTCCGAATTAAAATTGTACAAGATTAGGTAATAGAAAGAAGAAGAGACAGAAAAGAAACTGACAGAAGGATTCGAAATACAACCGCTGAGCTAACTAGACGGGTTATTGTGCGAAATATTTAGAGATATGCTCGACTCTGGATCCATTGTCGTCTACATGGACGAAATACTGATCGCAGCCGCATCCCTTGAAGAACATATTGCGCTGCTAGGTCGAGTCTTGAAACGTATTACCGAAAAGTACCTTGAGTTAAAATTGGGATAATGTAGATTTGCATTTGAAGAGTTCGAGTATTCAGGGTACTCTGTGAGTGCCTCTGGAGTGCGTCCAAGTGGGGCCCATAAAAAAGTCATCAAGAAATATTCTATACCGAGGAACTAGAAGGAGCTTAACGCCTGCTTAGGATTGTTCTCCTATTTTTGCAAGTTCGTCCTATCATTTTTAAGAATAGCTAAACCGCTGTAATATCTCACCCGTGAGGGTGGAGCCTTCCAATTTACTAACAAGTGTAATGCAGCCTTCATAGAACTGCGCACTAAGTTAGCCGCTGCCCTATTATTTATGATTCGAAAAAAGAAACTAAACTTCATTGCGATGCTAGCTCCTCTGGCTACGGAGCAATATTATTACAAAGGCATGTCAATAATAAGTTTCACCCTGTACTATTTTTTTCGAAAGCTACCACAACTGCTGAATCTCGTTATCAAAGTTTCGAACTGGAGACGTTGGCCATTATCTATGCACTGAGGGGCTTAGGAATTTATTTAGAAGGCATAGCTTTTACGATAATAACAGATCGTAACTCTGTGACGCTCACTCTTAACAAAAGATATGTGAATCCAAGAATCGCCAGATGGACCCTCGAGCTTGAGAATTATAATTATACGATACAGCGCCAAAGCGGAGTTTCCGTGGGTAATGTAGACGCATTGAGCCGGTACGTCACTTCTTGCCGTCACTTGCGCCCTCAATCATGCTCAACTTGACTTATCCTTAGACCATTGCCCCGAATCAATCGAAGCCAGTACTAATGCCCCTCGCTCTCCTGTCCTAATGTCCGCTGTCCCTCAAGCCAACACTGACGACTCTTTCATGTATCTTACTGTTATAATCAACAATTACTTACAAAACTCTTATGAGAATGCTAGCATCTCAGCAGACGCACCACCCGGAAGCACAACTGATGTAACTGATCAAGTATTAGCCACTGTTGACAGTGACGATTTAGACTTTTCAACCCAAGTCACGCAAAAACCAGGACAAACGCATCCAAAAACTTCGCGAACAACTAAGCTTATGTCCAGTCCTAGCTTACCAGTCATTGGACGGTCTTGTGTTTAGAAGAAATGAATCTGGACAAACGCAAATGTACGTACCATTAGAAATGGAGGGTAATGTGATTCGTTTGACGCATGAAAAGATTGGTCACCTAGGAATAGAAAAACCTTATGAGCAACTGAAGACATACTATTGGTTTCCGAACTTGAAAGGAATCGTCACAAAATTCATAAGAAACTGCGTACAATGTATTATGTACTCGCCACCGCATCGTTCCAATGAATATAATCTCTATAACATACCGAAGGAACCAATACCATTTGACACTGTACACTTGGACCACTCCGGGCCTTAACCTACTATCAACTCAAAGAAGAATTACATTTTGTTAGTTGTAGGTGGATTCACTTAATATGTTAAACTGCGATTAATAACTTCTCGTGCACTTGTCCAGTTACAAGCGCACAAGAAGTTATTAATAGCCTTGTTAAACATTTTCGTTTTTACAGTCATCCCAGACGCATAATGACTGATCAAGAAACTTTTTTCACCTCTTTGGATTTTAGCACATACTTGAGTAAACAGAACATAGATCATGTGAGGGTTGCCGCCGCCTCTCCACAAGCCAATGGGCAAGTGCAAAGGGTAAACAGAGCTTTAAAACCTATGCTTGTCAAACTTAGTGAGCCCATCAATTATGCCGATTGGTCTAACCTTTTATCCCAGATTGAGTATGGCATTAACAATAAATCAGTCTAATCAGTCTCCTAGTAAACTACTGTTCAGGATAGAGCAGACGTAAAATCGTTGACGAATTAACTGAATACTTAAGCAAACAGGCAGATGAGGACTCAGATCACAACCTAGATGATCTCAGGGCACGCACTGCCTCCGCCTTTCAGAAGTCACAGGACTACAACCTCTAATACTTCCAGAAAAACAGCAATCCGCTCTAAACGTATAATGTAGAAAAATATGTCATCGTTCGTAAAGTGGACATCACCGTTGGCACGAATAAAAAACTAATTCCCAAGTACCCGTACCGTACCTTAAACACAAAATATTACAAAATGACCGATACATTATTAAAGCCAGCGAAAATTGTTAACTGACTCAGTTGCCTTATGACGTAACTATAGAACCCAGGGATCTGGACCACAAACCACAGAAGTGCAAAGCAACACAAACCATTTTGGAACCTAATTGTCACTTTGAATTTGCTTCTCATGTTGTAACCTTAGAAAAGAAAATTTAGTTTGCATTAAAATCACTAGTTAATGCTTGTATAAGAACTATTAGTCAGTGCATGAACCATTCTACTACTGTAATCCGAATTGAAATTATACAAGATAAGGTAATTGAAAGAAGAGAAGACAGAGAAAAAACTGACAAAAGGATTTGAAATACATCCGCTGAACTAACTAGACGGGTTTTTTTATTATTAAGTGAGTTTGAAAAGGTTTAGATAAGGGGCAATTAAAAGTTATTTTTATTCACTATTGTTCAAATATATTTTCACATTAATCGACAGGATACGCGGTACCAGTCATCGGTGCAAAGCTTAGTGGTGCGTTTTCGATCATTATGAACTGCAATACAAAAGAACGACACACGTTATCTCAAATCAAGAATCGAGTTGAGCGGCAAAAAATACGTCCTCAAGACTGCAACAAATTGGTTGAATCGATGAGACAATTCAACTGGCTCGAGAGTCTCTGGGTATAAATTTATGAATATCGAATCACAAACGTTCAATTACTTTGCCTCCAAATCAATGTACTCGTTACATCAAATTATAAAGCTAATTTATGAAGGAAGTCTCTTGAAGTTCAGTTACACAGTAGTTGAGGCCACTAGACTTTTGCGGGTGGAGTAGAGAGTTATGGACACTAGCTCACACCAAACACTATCATATCAATCGTGTTAGACTTCAAACGAGATAATGCTGAGCCGCACTCGATTAGATTTTTATTTAATAATATGGAGTTTAATTGTATCCATAATTTTTGACTGTACGCGTAGTGATAGTTTAAACCAAAATATCAATACTGAGAGATATATAGACTTCCCTTAAGGTGTATGCCACATCAGATCCAGCAGTAACCGAGCAGCAACATAATTTGGAATAAATGTTTTGAACCACTGGCCCGGAAACGTTCATATCCTGAGCAAGGAGTATATCACCACATACCCAAATACCACCACATCAAGTACGGCAAACGACCGTTCGACGGGATGTACAGTTCCACTTAACAAACGTGAAGCAGGGTTTAACATTATTTAGATGCAGATAGTGCATTAACAAAACGAATTGCGGAAATGTACCGATCGATTACGATAATGAGTATCATAACTGATATTAGTATTACATGCAGCTAAGTTTAAAGAAGGTGATTCAACATCCGAAGCCGAACGAAATTCCGGCAGCGATAACGACGACGACGAAGATAACGAGGTGAAAAGGATGAAAAAGCAGACGGTGAAGGCGATAACAATAACAAATCAATCCCAAAAGTTTTCAGAAGGAAAACTCGAAAAGCGGAGTAAGATACACAAAAACCATTACCGCATCACACCATCATTGTCATCATGACCACAAGCAGTTGATAAAGCTAAATATTTTTTATAACACTAGTTGTATAGTTACAGACTGTAGTATATATATATATATATATATATATATATATATATATATATATATATATATATATATATATATATATATATATATATATATATGTATATATATATATACATATATATATATATGCATATACACACATATATATATAATTATATATATATATATATATATATATATATATATGTATATATATATATATACATATATATATATGCATATACACACATATATATAATTATATATATATATATATATATATATATATATATATATATATATATATATATGTATATATATATATATATATATATATATATATATATATATATATGCATATACACACATATATATATAATTATATATATAATTATATATATATATATATATATATATATATATATATATATATATATATATATATATATGTAATTCATCAGAAGTTTGCAAAATAAAAAACATTATCAAATATTCGCCTTTGAGTGTACATCGTCGAATTACCAATTGAAAACTAGTTAACTAACAGTTCCCCCAACAGCAACAACAAAATCTCTTAAAAATAAGCAATCGTCACTGAACTTTGAAAACTTTGGAAATACATAAGTCGCGATATCACAATTTCCTGGTAAACCAATCTCACTGACGTTGCGAACGGTCGGAAAAGGTATTCAGCCATAAGTGGGGTGATCTCCACCAGAGTGGTTGAAGGTGAATTAAAAATTATGCCGAATTTAAGTGAAACCACCCCGCTAGAACGGGAAGAACCATTCCCAAAAGGTGGCTGAACCCGAGACAAAGAACTCAATTGGAGATGAGAAGTAAAAGCTGGAACAAAGACATCAGGAAAGAAATTCGGCAATTGATCGATGAAAAGCTAGGAGGATTGCATAGTGGAAAAGCATCACCGGAATCGTGGACGGGGGCAGCAAATAAAGGGCCCCTTTAGTCTTAATAGATCACTAAGTGTTCTCTTTGCATTAAATAACTCAAGAATAAAAACTATATTTCTAAAATAACCAGAGGGTGGATTTAAGGACAATAAGTGAAAATAAGAAAAAAATTATGTTTTCTTTTTATTACATTTGAAATAAATAAGCATTAAATTTCAGAGTGTAATGGATTGGATTCGCGAATTAAAACAAAGTGGAGTGATAGTGTTTAGAGGAGATGTGTGAACGAGCACCCGTAGAGCATACTAAATTCTTGCGATATTAATTTTTCTTGGTGTAGTTAGAGAGGATCATCGTAATTCGATTGGTGTAGTTATTCGTGTGATATTAATTTTTCTTGATGTAATTCTCGGTGTAGTTTGCTCTTATGGATTTGCATCGTAGACAGTGTAGTAAGCGGTGGCATCCTACACCCGTCCCTGGAGGAGCGAAAAACCCCCCAGTATCATCCTTTTCCTTTTGGGTGTAGCAAGACTTCTGACCTCCTGTGTAATTGCAGATGAAATGCTTAACACCTTCAAATAATTCAAAAACCTAATTACTTTACTTTAAAGAAGTAAGTTGATGGAAATTTAGGTTTTTGAATTAGATAATACTATCAGGCCAATTTTTTAAGATGACTAAACCCCAAACAGCACTTGTCCCGCAGGGGAGTGCTGGTCCACAAATGTATTCTTGGAAGCTTGCATTCTTTGGAGAGTACCATCCCCACGTTCCCGAGGAAGTAGAGGTTTCCGTAAGATTCCTCCGCGGACAGCATCGGACTATAATAGTTGGTCTTACCTCTGATATGATTTCAGCCGGGGGGTGAGAATGCCACATGGCCCAAGATCCTCCGAGTGTTATGCAACCCGTTCCTATCGAGAGAAGGCAGCCAGAGGCATAAATGGCTGTCACAACTGGAGCCTGAAGGCTTGACAAATATTTCAGTATGCAAAAAACCACGATGGAAGTTAAGAAGGAGAAAAAATATACCGAAGGGGTTGGATCTCTAGTACAGGCGGTAGAGGGTAGTGAGAAAGCAGGCTCTTGTTTCTCGTCACCCAGCGACTGCAATGTTATAGTAATGATGAAATTGGCTTCTATAACAGGTATATCCACAAGCAATCTTGATCCAAATGGAGCAAATCCATTCAAGCGTAGACCCTTGTTGGCATAAATACCGTGAAAACAAGAAACTGAACATGGGGAAGCCAGCGAGCCCTGAAACCTAAGCTGCATCAAACGTCTTCAAAGGTACCGTTGGTTTGAATAGGGAAACCAAGGCAAAATCAGAACTTTGATGAGCCATGTTCTACAGTTTACCTGCACACAACAGTTTAACTGCCCGGAACCTACTTGAGCAGTTTTCGAGTTACACCACGATAAAAGTTCGACATGATGGTATCCAGATGAAACTGATGCTGCTACCATCTGGGTTCGGAACAGTGATTTTTTGTGGGTTTGAGACTAAGAGGCCACTTTTTTTAGTGTGTATCTAATGCGAAACAAACCGATATCCTCTTTCCAAGGCAAGATTAATGCTTTGTAGAGCACTGTCTCAAACTTAACTGGACGTGACGTTTGCCTTGGAGTCCCTAGTATGGAGTTTACACAATAGGAGAGTATCAGAGGACTACTCAACCAGTCATCTTCAGTACATTCTGCTAACGATCCGCAATGATGCCTCCCGACATCCACCCTCTCCACCTTCTACAATTGGGTAGAGCATCCGAAGGGTGGAAATCGAGAGGATCGTCGAGGTGCTCAAGGCAGGGACTACGTTTCATTGTGATTCTCAGGGAACAGAAGAACTGGCAGCTTAAGACGTGATGAACTGAACTGTAAGCATTATCATGACTGTTTGCAAAGCTTCTATGTCTTCTCGGAAACCTCGGCACAGTAAGCCCTCAGTATACTGGCCGCTGACTGAAATCACTGAACAGCTTTGACATGAGGATCAACGGGTAAGGAACTTTGATAAGGCATGCAACCGTGTAGCAGCATAGAAGTCTGCTAAAAAATGCCTTCGAACATTGATTTACAACAGCAAGGCCCCCTTTTAAGGGAAAACCAGTCAAATTTCCCACCACAACTACTTATGTTGGTGCAATTGCATTTAAAATCGTCAATAAATGATGTCATATAGAACGCAAAGTGGCCAATGAATAATGTCACAAAGAACACCAATATTCACTGAGCTCTCGCGCACAGAACCAAAAAATAGAAACAAAGAAACACGCAACAAGGCACAATTTGTTGGTGGGCAAATCTACTAATCACCTTCCACCTTTTTCGAGTGGCAATATATACAATTAAGATAATGAGACACTAAACTATCTCTAAGTGAAGAGTTAAAAGGGGCTGTAGGGCTAAAATAAAAATAAAAATCCACTAAATAATCACATTTCTTTTCTCACTGAATTAACATAAGATATTTACGTACATAATATAGATATTGGTTGGGAGAATTAAAGGGGAAAACGCTGGTCTAACTCAGTCGATGGTAACATTTCACATCTGCTTAGATTTTGAAATTGAAGGACTTGGTCGATGGACTGAGACGGTTGAAATCGCTTTTTGCAGAAATCGAATGCCCGAGAAGGGCTGTGGTGCTATCGATAAGAAGATTTATGTAATTTAAATAAAATTAGTTCTTCACATAAAATTTGAGTGGTTCTTATCCCTTTCTATAGATATTTTTGATTGCTTCCACCAGAAGTGACCGCAGACCCGGAATCTTATGTGTCCTTGATTTGGCTTGTTGACAGTTTTCTCTTTGTCCTTAGAAGCTGCTCCTTCATCGCTGCCTTTATATTTTTCCAAAAATCTCGATTAGTACATGGGTAACGGCTGGTAGCTGCAATGTAGAAGGCAAATCATATGATGATTATTGCTCTTTTGCTTGAATCCGATGGCAGAGAAATAGTTTGGGCATCTTCGACTCAAACCTAGTCTTCATGCGGCCACGTGCTACATTATCGCTATTTAGCGGCCATCTTGTAATATTACCATAACAGCTGATGATATGTTGCTATAACAGCTGACATTATTTTGCAAAAACAACTAGCGGTAGGGGAAAGTGGTCACCATTCGTACGCGGGGCACATTCGTACAGTTAGTATAACAGAAAAACTACATCGCCCACAAACACTCTTATGCTTGTGTGCATAGACATACCAGCCGCCATGTTGCTAGCAGAGTGTCGTGCTGGTCGCACCACGGTGTATTGGCTGCCAAGACGTAACGTGTTTTCGCGCGCGATGAGTAAATTTTTTACCTAAATATAATTTGCAATTGTAAGTAAAATCGTTATGTTTTTGACAAAATAGTGATGATTAATATTAATGTTAGCAATGATTATTTTGAGCTTCAATTGCTATATTTCTATAACAAAATTAAAATTTGTATAAAGTTGTATTTGAATTTTTTGCAAGGGATGGGGTACGAATGCTCCCCTTTAGATTTTTATGGAATAAAATATAGAAACCTTTAAAAATTATGAAGTATTCTACTTCTAACAAAACAATATATTTTTATAAAGTAAACCTTATAACTAATATTTTATTGCAGAATCATGGTACGAAAATATTTGAAAAAAAGGGTACACGTACTCAAGAGGGTGATAATGAGTTCATGAAATTGGCAATTGATGACGAAGTTCAAGTACGGTTGTCGTATATCAAAATAATATCACGACATCGACGTTGGAAAACAGAGTCCAGAAATTCAAAGATGGCTCTAACACCGATGGACCCTCACGAACATTTCATTCTAAGTTCACGAGTCTACAGGTCTTTTCCTTGGAAGAAGAGACACACTTAAAGGACTACATTATTAATTGCTGCAAAATGCATTATGGGCTAACAACAGTACAAATTTGCAAACTTGCCTACGAAGACGCGAAAGCGTCGAATTTAAAATATCCCACAAAATGGGATGAAAACCAAATTGCCGGCTTAGAGTGGATGCGCAGGCATAGAGAAAGAAACGCCAAACTTAGTCTACGAAAACCGGAAAAGACAAGTGCAGCTAGATCATTCGCTTTCAATAGGACTGCAGTCCAAGAGTTCTATAATAATTTGGCTGAAACGCCAAACTTAGTCTACGAAACGCCAAACTTAGTATACGAAAACCGGAAAAGACAAGTGCAGCTAGATCATTCGCTTTCAATAGGACTGCAGTCCAAGAGTTCTATAATAATTTGGCTGATGTGTTTCAATGACAAAATTTCGCTGCTGACAGGATATTTAACTTTGACGTGTCCAGCGTGTCTACAGTTTTAGAAACTCCTAAGTCAGACAAATTGTGTCAGCGGAGAGAGGCGAATTGGTGACATTTGGTGCAATTATTTCTGCAAGCGGAAATATTCTTCCGCTATTTATATTTCCACGTGTACACTACAAGGACCATTTTCTTGAAGGTGCACCTGAAGGAAGCCTCAGAGCTGCTAATAGAAGTGGGTGGATAAACGCTTCAACATATGCTCGAGATAATGGCATCATTTTTGTGTCTTTTCCCCCGCACACCAGTCATCGATTGCAACCTTTAGATGTTGCAGTGTTCGGCCCATTCAAGGCAAAGTTGAAAATAGCATTCAATAATTGGCATATGTCGAGTCCTGGTAAAACAATCAATATTTAAAATATACCTAAACTGGTAAAACTGGTATATTTCAAATCTTTTACAGTAAAAAATATGACAAGTGGATTTGAAAAGCCAGGTATATAGCCGTTCAATGAAATGGCCTTCAGTGATGAAGATTTCGCTCCCATTGACGAGTATGCTTCAAACAATTTGATAAATGTGACACCTAATCCGGAAACAAGCACTGTCGCTCTAGTATCACAACCCTCCACAAGCGCGCCATCGGCTGATATGAATGAGGCAGATATTCGTGAGCAGTCACCGTCTTTGCTCCAAAATCTTCAAGACATTTTTACCGGAACTGACGAGCCTTCCACCTCTTTAGCTAAGACACAATCTGAGCCGAATGCTTATCTTCCCATAACACCAAAAAGCATAAGACCTTATCCTACAGCTGTTAGAAATAGAAAAACCAATAAAGGAAGAAAATCGGGTAAGTCTCGTATATATACAGATACATCTGAAAAAACTGAGCTAGAAGAGAGACATAGACAGAAAGACTTGGAAAAAATAGAACAGCAAAGGAAAACTAGAGCCAGAGGAGTGAAACGTCATTTGAACGAACTTAATTTAAGATAAAAGAAAAAGAAAGCTATGCAAATAGAAAGTGATGAAGATTCAGAGAAATCTGAAGGATCGTAATTTAGCCTGTGGGAGAGTTCAACATCTCCAATCGATTTCGAAACGGGCGAGGAAACTGATAACCGTAGTATCGATAAAACTTAAAATGTGACACCAGAGAAAATCAAAGATAATTGTTTTGTTTTGGTAAAGCTTGAAAAAAGACTTCTGTTGTTTACTACATCGGAAAAGTTTTCAGTCATTACTCGGGTACAGAGCTAAAAGTATCTTATCTTTGAAAGAAACCGGGACCATCATGGTCATTCTTTTCCCTGATATGGAAGACATACACACTCTGTATATCACCGATGCCGCCATGACCCTCCCTGATCCACAACCACGAGCGGGCTGTACAGCTAGAATGGCTAGACTTTTTACTTTTGCAGTTAATTTAAATAATTATAATGTGCATTAACTTCCAAAGTAACAACCAAATGTATGATTATCTACTTTAAATTTAGATTGTCAAAGACTGTACAATGATCTCATAGAAAATGATTGCAAAGATATCATTTAGACTGATTGTAAAGTTTAGAATTATTAATAAATAAACTACAGACGAACGATTTAATTTTTTGTTATGTTTTTAAAGAAAATTGTATCAACTATGAGTCGAGTCAAATATTATTGAGTTAGTTCTTTGATAAATAAATATTTTTATAACTATTAATAAAAATTCTACGACTTTAATAGGCTTTTTAACTACCCTGTATGAATTTACCCCATGGTGTATGAAAGTACGTACGAAGTACCCCACGTACTGGGTATATTTGTACAAATATCTTATCGTAGAAAAATGACTATAACTTTTTAACCATTTGACATAATAGTTTCGGAATTTTTTGTAGCAAACTACAATATATTTGTTACACTTAGGGATATAAACTAGATTAATTCGACAATTAATCATAAATTAAAACAAGTTTAGTAAGCAGGAGAATGCTCCTAGCAGAAGGTCTTTGTAAACATCCTAGGGTTAGAAACAAGTTTTCTAATGGCGTGAATCGATAAATTTTTGGTACATTTTGCTACCCCTGGACCCCTGATTCACAAAATGATTTTTTTATTTCAGATCCTAAAAGTTCTAATTAAGACCTTTCATTTCATACCCCACTCGACTATCTTTGATTAAAAAAAATGCTTAAGAGCTAATTCGTTATAAGGGGGGACCCCCCTTTAAATTTTTTAAATTTTTGGTAAGACCTTAATTTTTGAGAGATCATCACTTCTGACCTTATCACAAAATTTGAGCATTGTCGCCTCTATACTTTCTCAGAAAACTAGTTGTGACGCACGGACAGACGGACAGATGGACGAACAAAAGACAAACAGGTCGCGAAACTAGTAGGTTTTTGAAAAAAAATGAAAATAAAATCTAATAAATGTATATTGCTTCAACAACTAACGCAAACGTGAAAGTCAATAGCATTTGCTGTTGGTGTACATAGATGCTGATGGACGATATTGTCACTAATCTTGCTGCAGCAAGCATACACGTGACAGAGACGAAAATGACTGCAATTCGAAGTTTTGTTGCAAAGATTGCTAAAGGTGGTGATGCTACGATGGCTGTTGTTGGATGCTTTTCACTATACAAACACCATATTAACATTTCTTCGAGAAGATTTGATCACAATCTTTGTGGTGGTTATCATCTTTTTGTTGATGTATCGCAAGTGGTTGTAATTGCCATTGAGTGATTAAATAATACTAGAGTGGACAACCACGTGACAATATGGTTGCAACAACCCCTGCGACCACTTTTCTACTGCCACGCTCTTGTTTACAACCTTAGAGAGAGCCAAATTTCACAAGCAAACATGGCTGCTGCTCAATGTAAACAAATTTTCATACAATACCAAAAATTTGTTTTCTATTTGAAAAACCTTCAGCATTGTATGAAAAACATGCAAAACATTAACATATTAACTACTCACTTGTGAAATGAAACACATACAGATCCTTTTCTACTATGATTTCACACATTTCATTTTGAAATTCTAAATTAATTTCACAATGTCACACGTTAAAGTTACTTGAATCACAAATCGCAATCGAATGTTTAAACACTTGAAAAGAACTTAGATCGCGAACACTTTCCACAGTTTTAATATCGGATAAAATTCGCGACAAAACTTGCGAATTGGCCAATTTGGCGTCCAATTTGCATCAGTCAACTTGACAGACAGTTCACATCTAGTCAGCTTCTGGAACAAGAAAGTGACCAGCAAGAGGCAGACGGGGAGGAAATGACAGACAGTTCGCTTGGAAGAGGGCTGAAACCGGTCGTATGCTCTCTCATGCATTTTATATGAGCTTAGCCCATCCAGTTCTTATTCATCTGAGGTAATTGCTGTGTTGCGTCACTTAAGGAGAGAGTGGCAGGTGATTTTTAGCCAATATTTGTAGATTGTTGATGCATCATAGCGTTTTGTTGTGTGGTTGTTGGTGCTAGGAATACGGTAGTGTATTGACTTAAGTATAACCGGATGGCAATACCATAAACTAGCTTACGAGGTTTGACAATTAAGTAATGAGACTGATACTTTTTCCCACGCTTGTGGTAAACCTGCGACCTTGAAATTCCCTTGCCCATCCCCGGCGTCCTTCCTCTCTCCATTGATATATTTACCATCGCTCTAGCTTGTTCAGTTCGCCTGCTGTGTCGTGTTGAGTAGATGTGTGTTGGTGGTGCTCGTCACGAAAATGGAGAAACGAAATCCAGAGCAACGCGTCGCGATAAAATTTTGCGCTAGATTGGGTGGAACAGCTTCGGAAACGTACGCTTAAATTGTAAAAGTGCATGGTGATAGTGCTGTTAGTCATGCCCAGGTGCTTCGATGGCATAAAGAGTTTAAGGAGGGGCGTGAAAGCGTGGAAGCAGAGGCGCTGAGCGGGAGACCAGTCGAAGTGTGGACTGACGTAAATGCGCAGCGTGTGCGCGCCCTTATCCGTGAAGATAGGCGTTTAACAGTCCGAATGTTGGCCTCGGAACAGTCAGACAAATTTTAACCGACGATTTTGGGATAAAAAAGTTGTGCGCGAAGATGGTTCCAAAGAACCTTTCTGAGAAGCAAAAGCAGCATCGAATGACAATCGCAGAAGACTATTTGGAACAAGTGGAAAATGATCCCACGCTGCTTGATCAAGTTATTACAGGCGATGAGAGCTATTTTTTCCAATACGACCCGGAAACCAAACGCCAAAGCACACAATGGTTGTCTCCGGACGCCCTCACCGACAAAAGCTCGCATGAGCAAGTCGAAGGTGAAAATGATGTATCAAAAAGGCAATATTTTGATACCCATGAAATCGTCCGCAAAGAATTTGTTCCATGGGGGCAAACCGTAAATCAAGTCTACTTTCTGCAAGTACTCAAAAAATTGCGAGAACAAGTCAACAGGGTGCGCCCAGATATCGCTCGTAACTGGATCCTTCATCATGACAGCGCGCCGTGCCACACCGTCCTCAACGTGTCCCCGTATTTGGCCTCTAAATAGATCGCTGTGTTGCAACAGCCACCTAATTCGCTCGATATGTCACCCTGTGACTTTTTTGTTCCCTAGAACAAAATCGGTGGTCAAAGGAACCAATTTTGAGTCGATTACGGATATCCAGGTGTCGGGGTAATCGCGGACATCCCAGTCGAAGCGTTCCAGAAATATTACGAAGCATGGAAAGTGCGCTGGAATCGTTGTATAGCGGGCCAAGGGGACTACTTTGAAGGGGATGGCAAAGTTGTAGAATAATTTTTAAATATACGGTTTTCATGGAATCAGTCTCATTACTTAATTGTCACACCTCGTAACTGTTCTGATCCAGCAAAAATGGACGTCAAGCATAACGAAGTCTGTACATACCAAAGTGCCAATATTAAGTCAACCTGTCGATGTCATATGTCAAAGGTGTGCTTGGCAAAGGCCAATCCTCTGCGAAAGCTCAACATCATAAGGCTCCAAATGGCAATATTGGAGAAAAATTTCACAAAAACCCTCGACAAGTGCCTGACTCCCAACTTATCAGACAATGCACTGAAAAAAATGGCAAGCTTTGTATATGAATATAAATCAAGGCCGCAATTATGACCAAAGTCATCTAGCACTTTTGGGATCAAAAACAAATGCCACGTACATATGTGGAGCGCAATTATATTCTGAATCCATAAATAAGGCTACAAACTGAATTGCGAAAACTAAAGAGACATATCACTGCTTCGTGCGGTGTGCAAAATATTGACAAAAATACTAGGAAATAGCATCAGATCATACGCCAAAATTATTTTAAGGGGTTAAAAAGTGGCCTTAGAGCAGGATTAGAATTCTTTTCAGTCAAGCAGTGAAAAACGCCAGGAACTCAAAATTAACATACATCAAATTTTTGTTAACTTCAAGTAAGCAATGGCTTGCATTATCAATCATAATTAAATTCAGATTCGCTTTATTGATTCAATCGTTATACATTTTCTGAAAACATATAGCTTTGCCAGGGCATACTCGTATATACTAACTAGCACTTGCAATCCAGGAGGTGTCAAAATGAATAGGGGGGCAAATAAACGTGTAAGAGATGGATGCTAGTTTACCAATTCAAGTTTTTGTTTACCTACATATACACTTTTAATCCATTTCTCCCTACCGTAACGTAAAAATTAATTTTGTTCCAATTGCACTGCAACGAAACATAGCAAACACATTGAAGAATACAGCTCGCAAATAAAATACTTTGTTCAGTGCGGATAATTTCGAAGATTACACGCAGGCAAACAAATCGCCTAGATAACAAATCTGTTGTGAGACCTGTGTTATGCTAGAGTGTAAAACATGGACCGTCATTCAAGCATTCATAAACATATGGAATGTTTTCGAAAGGTGGGTTCAGAGGCTAGAAGGCGACCAATAGCGTCTACAATACAACCATGAGCTGTCTGAAATACTCGACAAACCGGAGTTCTCAACCACCAGAAGCTGCAATGGGCTGACCAGGTAAATTTTATGGACGATCAACAGGCACCCGAAAGGTATTCTTTGGGAGAACTGAACAGCGAGTACCAGGGGGAAAACTGACGAAGCACCAGTCCGACTTAGTCCGCAAAGATAGTTCATTGCTGCGCAGAATTTGAAATTGAAGGACGCATTGGATGGATCCAGAGAGTTGATGGCACTTGCTGCAGGAAGTGAAGGCCGGACAAATGGAAGAAGGAGAGAAGAATAAATGGAAAGTCAAATTGATTGGTGATCGAGGTAAACTGTTAAAGGTTAAAAAGTATCCTGGCAAATAGACATACTAAACAAAAAGAAAGGATTTGTTAAAATTTTAATATAAAAATATCGTTCTTATTATGAAAAATAAAAAAGAATAAAACCTTCCTTTTAATTTTGCCTGTTAATTTTATTTTCGTAATCGATTTTCGACCGTTATCGTTTGATATTCTTCTTCTTCGCTGAAGAAAATCGAACGATAACGGTCGAAAATCGATGACGAAAATAAAATTGAACACACGGAGTTTTTTCTTATTTTTCAGAATAATTTTGCGAAAATGAAATCAATTACGAACGTTCTTATTATGTAAGTGCTAGGGCACAGTTCACACTTACGTTTGAGACTTTACCAAAAGATCCTTAAAAATTCTTGAAATTATGACGTAAATCTTATACTCACTTTTTGATGTGTATTATTACCTGTAAATAAAAAATAACAAATTAATTTCTCATTGAGGTCAAAAATTAATTTGAAGGATGCAAAAGCTATTGAATGATAGTTCGAAAGACGGAATGTGAATCATTTACTCCGATGATGGTACATGATTAACAACTTAGCCGTTTCACTGCACAACAATTCGAAATGCTTACAATAGATAACATAAAAACTGATGAGGAGCCCAATCATTGGTAGGAGATTTTCTATCGTGCTTTTTTTGTTATAGGAACATGCTCGAGCTTAAGTAGCCTAAGCTCGAGCAGATGAGTAAGCCACCTAGAATATCCACTAAATTCATACCCTGTCAACCTGAAAACGTACTCTGAAACCATCTAATATAATACTTTACCTTTTTTTAGCGCAGTTGAGCTACAAAGATCCCTATTTTAGGGGAGGGGGAGAAAGGAAGAGAAATCGCTAGAAAAGAGGGCCCTTTACTTTTAATGCCTCCCGATTCTCAAATAAAACTTTCTTTGTTGTCAGGATTGTCATACGCAAATATGCTAGATATGTCCCATTGAAAATATAGCCAACTAAACGAAATGAAGAGAGCTTGCCTGTTTGTTGCTTTGAACATGTTGCTCGCCCATTTCTTCAAATGTGTTACACGTGCCGTTCCACTTCACTGCACAAACTTCGCGGTCGGAAGAACTTGGCTTATCATCTTGTGCAGACTAGTGCTTGGTCAGGTAAAAATCAATCTCACCATACTTTAAATTTAGCTGCGGGCTTAGATAAAGAATGGTAATGCAAGAAATCATCCAATCGTGTCGTTCACCCAGGATCGCTTCCAATCGTTGACTATGCGTTATTTCATCTCGTAGGTAGCTGCCTGCTATCTTGTTTTTTTTCTATGTGCAGAGATTTGCTGAACCATCGAAAAACGAGAGTAGTGGGTATTACCCCGATGAAAGCCTGCATCACCGACTAAGAACCTGCCCTACATATGTGTGCACTGTTCATCACTGAAAATATCACTAAACATGTTTTATCCTTTCAGTAGCTCAGACTATACAGCACCCATCAATAGTCACCTTCTTGGTAAGGTTAGTGTCTCTAGGTCAGGCATAAGTAGACTGACTTATCCAATCCTCCAATTTGCTCAAGCAAACTTCGTTTTAAGTCTTTCAGTAGGGATAGGTACTTTTTTGATAGTGTTAATTCGTTAATCACTAATCTGATACTAATTGTACTTGTTCTGGGGATTATTTTGTTTCAGGATAACCACCTCTATTTTCTACAGTGCTAGTGCTAGTGATCCTGAGGCGAATAATAATAATGAGCTGTATGAAATTTTTGATGAACCGGAGGTCTCAAGGATTGTTAGACTGCGGAAGCTGCAATGGGCTGGACTCATGAATCGTATGGACGAACAACGGATACCCAGGAAGGTATTCTTTGGGAGAACTGAAGGCCGGCGGCCAGTGGGAAAACCGAAGAAACGCTGGTCTGACTCGGTCGAGGAAGACAGTTCATCGTTGCTCGGATTTCGGAATTGGATAACGCGGTCAACAAACCGAGACCGTTGAAGGTGCTGTTTGCCGAAAGCGAAGGCCCGAAAGGGGTTGTAGTGCTAAGAAGAAGAAGACTAAACTTACAAACAGTTATCCAGCGCCTTCATGGATTAGCTTAATTAGCCTAAAATGCACTTCTACAACTGTGCGTATAGTGACAAGTGCTGCAATATCATCCACAAAACCGATTAACCGTGACTCATTTGGCAACGTAAATCTAAGTAGCTAGTTGTATGGGATATCTTACACCTTCAGACAAAGGATGAAGCCTAGAGCGACGCTTGATGTACCTTCAATCCTTCGCTAACCTTGCTTTGTATGATAGAGTAGTAAACGGTTTCTCAAAATCTGCATCAAATATTCCGAGACTTGAAAAACGATTCCAATATTACCAAGATATCCGTTATAGTAGTGAAGTTAAAAGCACATCTAATATCAAAAGTTACAAAACTATCCATCGGGTAATACATCTGGTGAAGAAGGGTTCTCATTAATATGAATTGCGTCTATGAATTCTCCGACAAGGTTTCGCTCTACTTTTAAGCCACTGTCCCATGTAATCTGGTCATTCACCCAGAACAACTAACAATCATTGAGTGAGCGTTACCTCTCCTCGGCATCTATCATCAATCCAAGGAACTTTACTGCTGGTTTAGACTTTAGCATCAATTCCCCAATACTGACGTTCCTTTCTTTGGAGCTTTTCTTCGTTGGTAAAGTAACATATCTAGCAATTGAGTTGAGACTTATTGTTCCCAGCAGATTCGAGCATAATTGCGACGCTTAAAACCGAGAATCGGTGTGAAAAAATGAACTCAACAGAAATTCGATAAACTATATGAGTATGTTTGCTAACTGTGGCATAATGGCTTGTAACTTTCAGCAAAGAAATCTCAGTTTGTTCCATAAAAATAGAATTTAATGGAAACTATAATTATTCAGACTAGACTATGTGGACTATGATAACTTCTGGATGAAATAAAGAAATATAAAATCAACATCCTCGCAGAGCAAGAAACCAGATGGCATAGTGAAAATATGTACTATATATTGGTGTACAATTTAATAACCGGAATTAGACGCTAGATGTCCGTACTAACAAATATCGTGAAAGCTCGAACGTTATATATATATATGTCATTTTGAAGGTACATTTGACAGCTATCAAAATCAGTCAACATAACGATTTTATCTTGTGTGCATCATTATTATTTTTCACGATGAATAACTTCGAAAATTGGAGAAAAAGACAGCATTTGCTGGAGGTTCTATTGGGTCATTTTTTTGCAAAGGAAACTGCTGCGGAAAGTCATCGTTTACTTGTAAAAGTTTATGGCGACGATGCTTTAGCAAAAACACAATGTTTTGGATGGTTTCAACGCTTCAAAAGTGCCAATTTTGACATCAAAGACAAAGAACACCGAGGCCAGCCAACAAAGTTTGAAGACGAAGAATTGGAGACGCTACTCGATGAGGATTTGTGCCAAATGCAAGACGAACTCGCCAAATTGTTGGGAGTGACTCAGCAAGCCATTTCCAAACGTTTGAAAGCCGCCGTATACATTCAGAAGCAAGGTGATTGGGTCCCCTATGAGTTAAAGCCGAGAGACGTTGAACGGTGCTTCTGTATGTCTGAAACGCAGCTTGAGCGCCATAGAAAGAAATCATTTTTACATTGGGTCATGACTGGGGATGAAAAATGGATCCATTATGACAATGCCAAGCACAAAAAGTCATACGTGAAGCCCGGCCAACCAGCCAAATCAACGGCGAAGCCAAATATCCATGGCGCCAACGTTATGCTGTGTATTTGGTGGGATAAGAAGGGGCCATTATATCATGAGTTTTTGAAATCGTGCCAGACAATCACAGGTGATCTGTACTGAACACAATTAATACGTTTGAAGCGTGCTATTATCGAAAAACGTCCGGAATATGCGACCAGACACGAGGCTATAGTTTTTCATCATGACAACGCTCGGCCGCATGTTGCAAGACCCGTGAAAAACTATTTCGAAAATAGTGGATGGAAAGTTTTAGCCCATCCGCCTTATAGTCCGGACCTTGCTTGACTTTCATTTATTTCGCTCGATACAAAACGCCCTCACTGGAATACGCTTCTCTTCAGAGCAAGGCATCCGAAATTGAATAGATTCGTTTTTGGCTGCCAAGCCGGCGCAATTTTTTTGGGAAGGAATTCATAAATTGTCTGAAAGATGGGGAAATGTTGTGGCTTCCGATGGACAACACTTCGAATAAAATATATTGTAAGATTTTTCCACAATAAAGCATTAAATTTTGCTAAAAAATTTCGGTTAGTAAGTTGTACACATGCAAATGCACACCATATTTAAAAGCGGAAAACTGCAAGGAAGCCATGAGCTCTAAGTAGCTTTCATTATTCATAGTACATTTAAACAAATTATCACTGACTTCAAGCCCCTTAAGGCAACACGCTGTGCGATTCGTATCAAGACCAAATTTTTAAATATCTGGTCGGTCAACGGTCATGCGCCTACAGAAGACAAGAAAAAGGCAATCGCGCACGAATTTAATAGCACCCTGGAACGCTTTGTCGATACATTGCCGTCAATTGACATTAAAATTGTTCCAAAAAATTTCAATGGAAAAATGGCATGAGAGATAGTACATAGAGGAAAAACCGGAGGACAAAGCTTCCATCCAGAGACAAGCGACAACAGACAACGGCTGATAGGCTTCGCTACTACTAGAGGCTTCACAGTAAGGTCTATACGCTTCCCACATCGAGACATCCATAAGAGAATATGGGTATCCCCAGATGGTTGCACATTCAACATGTCCTTATACAAAAACGAGCCCCTACCAGCATTCTCGACACGCGCTCGTTCCGCGACGCTGGTTGTGATTCGGAGTACTACCTTAAATGGGTCAAGATTCGATGCCGCATCTCCAAGAGTTGTAAACAAGGAGCATCAGTTACACAAAGGTAGTAGATACATAAGCTAAATGATAGCTCAGTTCCGTCCACATACATGTCAGCTCTGGAAAATCGCATCAACATATCCCTGTAGGTGGAAGAAAGTCATGAGGCCAGAAAGAGATAGGGAAACAGAAGTAGCCGAGAAGGTCTTGGGCACCAGCCAAAGAAAAGTAGGAACGACTGATACAATGAAGAACGCAAATACGCTCTAATCGGGTACACAAAAAATACATCCTGTGACCAACTTGAGCCAAAGAAGAACAATATAAAAGCTTTCGATGACAAGGTTAAAAAATTTGAAAAAGAAAGAAACAGCTGACAATCAACCCCAAAATCCAACAGATAAACGAGAACAATACCCTATATGAAATCAGATCAACGTAGGCTTCTATCAAACAACTAAGAGACGGCTTCAATCCAAAAAGAAGACTTTGCAAAAGTGTGCAAGGAACAGTCATAGGCAAACCAATCAAAATTAAAAACAAATGGCTGCAATCTTTCCAGAAGCTATTCACGGGGTCTCCACCAACGGCTGAAGCTGAGAACATTCCAGAAGCAGAGCAAGAAGTCCCAGTCTCACCACCAACCAGAGACGGAGTACAGGCAGCAGTGCAGAATCTCAGAAAAAAGGCTCCTGGAACAGATGGAATACCAGCAGAACTACTCAAGAGCGGGGTTCGCCATCCTAATCACCTTCTGCATCGGCTAATATGCAGAATATTGTCAGAGGAGCAGTTCTCAGAGGACTGGCAGAAAAGGATGATATGTCCCGTACACAAAAAGAGGACAAATAAAGGTGTGAAATGATAGAGGAATTGCCCTGATGTGCACGAGATACCCTTCTATTTGAATTTTTCCTTTCCAATTTAGAAATTTTACCGAAATCCATAAATTTACATTAATATAACAATGAGCTCATAATATATGGACCTTTGTCAGGTCAGATACGAGCATTATATTTTCCAAGCTAAAATTATAGCTCATTCAGCACTAGGGCGCTGAATATTTGTGGTTAGTATCGTTGGGTTAGACACAAGCTCACAATTAACCTGTCATAATTTATGAGAAAATTCCAGGTTCAGATTGCAACATTTTGTGGAGCAATTAGAAAAGGCGGTCCTTCTGTCCTTTTAATTAGAAAGTATGGCTCTTATTGGTATATAAGTTCGCCATATTAAGCTGAGAAAGACTAGTTGACCTGCAACAATATCACCTTCACTTAATGGCACTTGTATAAAATTCATATTCATTTAGTAGTATGTAAGGTGGTCTTGAGGATGTCACAACAGCTATGATAAAAAAAAAACTTTGTGTGTGCAATCTGATTTCAATTTTCATACCTCCTGGTTACAAAAAATATACTCTAAAAATTCGCCTTCATTATTGGCCATTCAAGAGCAGGCACGGAAAATGTTAAGGAAGATAAAACGAAAATTTAATGGCAACCAAGGTCACGCATAAAGAAAAATGTTAAGGCCTTTTCTTAAAAGCAAGATAAGCAGCAGTACTTACTCTATTTCACGAGTTTCATGGTCAACTCTGAACCCTATGTAAAACTTCCAGACAAAAGCACTTCTGCACTCAATGCTTACAAATTTCGCAACCTTTTTATGCTTGAAAGAAATTTCATGAGTAATCCAAACTGAAAGCCCTATCAAGAAATTCATAAAGCAAAACAGCAAATCATCCTCTCGCAGGAAGAAGTTTCTGTAGACAACCTTGTCAGTAGCTGGAATTGGAATGTATCCAGGGATATTCAAATTTCCTATGCGAAATTGAATTCCACATATTCGCTCATTGATATGCTTATGTCTCGCAATATCTGTCCAATAGCAGACAGAAAGGTAACCGAGTCACATGTGCTGAATTTATTTCACTGAAAATAAAAGAAGTTGTCATAAACGTTGACGAGACTGTTAAGTATCGAATTTACGGAGCACCATAAGCAAAGGTAAATTGAAAATTCATTCTTGGCAGAGCAAAGCTGGATTTCATTTAGAATCCTGATTGCTTCGAGAATCTCTGTTGGCATTGAAGCTTCTTCAAGAAACGATAAAAAATTCTTGGAACAGTTAAGACTAATTTGTATATCCTTGTATAAGTGGGAATTCGAGTTTAAGTCTTTATTGGTGGCTTTGCTACATACTCGTATTTATACTCGCATATTTGTAATACTAAGCAATTGACGCATTTTCAATTAATTTAAATATAATTGGAAATGCTAATGTGAAGGAGCAAAAAAGAATGTTGAGTCTGAGGAGAGCGATGGACTATAGGTGGGCACGTGGGCACTACTGCTGTCGAAACTTAAGTTTGAATCTAGCGCAGCACGTTCGATATAATTTGCAGGCAGTCTCTTGGTAATGCAACTGTTTTCCGATAAGCCAGTAAACCTATAACATTGGACTGGAATGAAATTTTCGAAGAAAACAATGCAAAAGAGTTTTCCTACTGAAAGGACCATTTGAAAAGTTTAGCGAGTATAATGTTTAAGATTTTCATCAGAGGTGGTCAAGTGAGGTGTCATAGGGAAGGTCTCAATGCAATCCTTTCAAAACAGGACTTAAATTTACCTAACCAGTGCTAGTGTGTGCGGGAAGGGGGAAATGCACGCATATTCATCAAAAAACCACAACCGACGACGAATAATTTAATATTTTTTTTTACTAGAAAAGCCGTCAGGCCTTGTTTTGTTATCTGAGCAGAGGCTTGGTTTCTAATGGATGTCTGAGGTTACTTTCACTACCGTCTGTATGGTCGAATACCAGCGCAAAAACCAAACTATTAGGTTGGGATCAACTCATATTTTCCAAAGTAGGCGTCTAACGCTTATTTCCGAATCACTTCAAATACTTTGCTAATGTTAGCTAGCAAGTTGATGAGGCAATTGTTTTTTGAATCGGAAATATCCTGACCTTTTTGATTGATTTGGGATATTTGAATTGTCAATATTTTTCTGAATTATATGCAAGAATTTCTAATAGCAGTTGAAAATAACGCCAATACTACATGATGTCTTGTTATAGGGTTATAGGGTTTTCCAATAAGAGGTATTATTTTAAATGGATCTTGTGATTTAACACCTGGCGACTTCTTCTTTTGAACCCACGTGAAAGAGAAGGTCTACGCCAACAGCCCAGCATCGATTCAAGACCTCAAAGATGGAATTCATGAGGCTATCGAGGACATAGGTCAGCCACTTTACGATTTGGTTATGGAGAATTTCATGAAAAGGATATGGTCCTGTAAGCGTGGTCGTGGTGGTCATTTGCCTGATGTTATTTTTGACTATTAACGGCATACCTTTTTCTTTATAATAAAATAAACATCCAATCATCTATATCAACAAATAGTGTTTTTTTTCTGATATCAAAATAACACCTCTTATTGGAAAACCCTATATATGAGACCCAATTCTTCATAGCTGACCTAACAATCAAGAAGATTTCTGTATGGTATCATGTTTCATTGGAGCAAAGAATGATTCCGCCATTCAGGCTTGATTCAAATTTGAAAACTTTTTTCAATGACTTCTGAAATTATTTGGTTCTCTCTCTCAGGTTTTGGTAGATAAACCAATGCAAAATGAGCTTCTGTAAACTTTCACATATAATCCTATTTGTATCTATGTCAGGAGACGTATTATTGATTTCGATATCAGCCCTATCTAGAAAATATATTTCACTACTAGTGACTTCAAGATTCAACTCTTTCACTCGGAAGTTGTAACAAGATATACTATTTGACCTTACAAGCATGCCGTCTGCATTTCGAGGGCTAATATTCCTCTGTATTTCCACCCATTGATTGCTGATTTAACTTCTGTTGTAGTTTTGGACACTGTTGTCCTCCTTCCTCTCCGTAGTACTACAGCCCCTCTCAGGCCTTCGCTTCCTGCAACAGGCGCCTCGAACTGTCTTGGTCCGTTGACTACGTCCTCCCATTTTGAAATCTAAACAGCGATGACTGTTTTCTTCGACTGAGTCGGGCCAGCATTTCCTCGGCCACCCTCCTAGTCTCCCGTTTTCAGTTCTCCCAACGAATACCTTTTTAAATATCCATTTTCAACACTCTCCATGTGTAAGTTGAACAAGGCCAATGAAGGATGGTTGTGGTCCAGAAATAGCCGATAACTTTTTTTGGCGCATGCAAAAATAAAGCCTCTGCAGCCTTGTGATGGTTGGTGTACATACTTTTCTATATTGTTACAATGTTAACCATGAGAACAACTTACTTATTGGTTTTCAATGTCAGCTTCTCCAGCTTCGACAAACAGAGATATATTTCCTCGTTTGTTGGATTCCTGTAATAAGGAACCATTGGGTATGAGTAACCGCCATTAGAAGGTCAATATTGCTTCTGGTATTCCCGATCAAACTTCCTGTGAAACTTTCCCCAATATTTTTTCATGAAATTGAGCCGATAGCTTTCATTTTGGACAGGAACGAGAAAAAACGCATCCCTTTAATTATTTACTTACATTACAATGGCGAAATTGTTCCTATATATTGAAACATTTACAATTTCCATTGAAGATAGTTAAATCTAAATTGAACTCTTGGTTCAGCAATGTTAAGGTAAAGATATTAATTTATCCTAGAGCATGTTGGGAATTCCTGTGCAGCCTGATCAATTGGAATACCTCAAAAAGGGATTGAGCTGCTCCTTGGACTTAAAAATGTTTTGCTCCGTAGCATAGGCTGACGTAACGAAAATGTTAGTCTCATCTGGTAGTGAAATTTTGATTACGGACAATAAGTTAGAGTCGGTAGGGTCCTCCAACTGGTTTTCTGATATTACCTCCCCCGTTACCATTTGCCTTATTGTTTCTTACGAATTCAAAATTTTTAAACCTCATCGAATACCATGAATTGGGGTAAGTTTCAGTGAAGCGCATGATGTCAAGATCTTACATAGCAATAAATTCAAGACAATAGTCACAGCAATGGAGGTAACGTTAATTGAGTTGAGACAAAGCTTATTTATTATTTTGGGACATTTGAAAGATTCAAACGTTGAAAAAACAATGAAATTTGTTGCATTACTATTACTCGCATAGTTTAGCGCAGTTGGCAGCCAAATATCTCAAATGATTGACGCCAGTAGTATTGTTTCACTTCTCTTTTTTGGATGTACTACCACCTCACTATTTGAAATTTTAAGTATATTATCTTTGGAAAGGCAAAAAGTCTGCTTATACTAGAAATTAGTACCAAATAACACGGAAGATTTTTTTCCGATGCTCGATTTGAAATGAATTCAATTTCTGGTGCAGCCTCATTAACTACTTGAACGATATTGACCGTGTATTCTCCATAAGCCACACGCAGCAACAGAAGAGCATGATGCTTTTACTGTTTGGGGCGTACGTGAAGTGCGATGCTTTCCAGAACTCAAAGTATATTTGGTTGTTTTTAAATTAACCAGCTACGCTGTTCTTGTCGTTATTTTGTCCTCATCTATCTCATTAATTTCAACGATCTCAACATATGTTCGGTGGCTATTAGCCGAACTATGTCCAGGCCACACCAACTGAACACACTGTACTTTTTGGGTATTCTCAATAATTTTGACTGAGTTAGTTTCTTGCCCTTATTTTCCTTTTTTGAATAACCTATAAAGCTATTATTACTAATATTATTACGATCGCAATTACCATTTTCTTATCCTCCGCAGTTTTGTCTTCTTGCACAGGGTTTTCCAATAAGAGGTGTTATTTTGATATTAAAAGAAAAATGGCATTTTTTTTTAAGACAAATGATAAAATGTTTATTTCATTATGAAGAAAAAGGTATGCCGTTAATAGTAAAAAATAACATCAGGCAAATGACTACCACGACCACGCTTACAGGACCATATCCTTTTCATGAAATTTTCCATAACCAAATCGCAAAGTGGCTGCCGTATGTCCTCGATCGTCTCTTGAAGTCCATCTTTGAGGTCTTGAATCGACGCTGGGCTGTTGGCGTAGACCTTCTTTTTCACGTGGTCTCAAAGGAAGAAGTCGCAAGGTGTTAAATTACAAGGTCTCGGTGGCCAATTGTGATCACCTCTTCGAGAGATAACACGGTCCGGAAACTTTTCCCGTAAAAGATCAATGGCTTCATTGCTTGTGTGGCATGTAGCGCCGTCTTGTTGAAAGTAACCGTTGTTCAGATCAATACCATCCAATTCCGGCCATAAAAAATCATTAACCATCTCTCGATAGCGCAATCCATTCACCTTAACTGTTGCTCCAGCCTCATTTTCGAAAAAGTAAAGTCCAATGACTCCGCCGGACCATAAGCTGCACCAAACAGTTACACGTTGAGGATAGAGAGACTTTTAAACAATAACTCTTGGGTTCTTCGAGCCCCAGATGCGACAATTTTGCTTGTTGACAAAGCCACCTGGGTGGCTCACTCAAGATGATTTTTCGATGGAATTCCGGATCATTTTCATGCATTTCAAGGACCCAATCAGCAAAGATACGACGTTGTTGATGATTGACCGGCTTGAGTTCTTGTGTTAAGTGAACTTTATAAGCCTTAAGACGCAAATCTTTATGCGAAATACGGTGCATTCACGTTTATGGAATGCCTAATTCCACAGAAAGACGAGGAATGGACAAACCTGGGTTTTCTGCAACATTTTCTAGGCTGTTCTTGAGTGGCGTGCACGGGTTATCTTCTTCGTATCACTAAGTTGTCCCAACAGTACAAATTTTTCCACCAATTTTTGTATTGCTGTCCGACAAGGTGCTTCACGACGACCCAAAAATGTTCGAGTTTTACGAACCGTCTCAGCCAAATTTTCACCATTTTTATAGTGAATTTTAATAATTTCAGTGCATTCCTGAAGCATGTATTGTTCCATTTTTATCAATAGCGTAGTTTTTACTTGTCATATGTCAAAAAATGACAGCCACAAAAATGGCATCTACCGAAATATCGGGCTATTCAAAATAACACCTCTTATTTATGTACACGTATAGCATATTCATGCTCAGTTCTGCCAGTATTACGAAAATTACTACTTTCATTTCCCCTGCTGGCATTGAAAACATCTTCAGGTGTTGTTTTCGATTGAATGTTCTTCTTTTTATCCTCGCCTTAGACTATTTTTCTTTCTTCGTTGATTTTGCTTTTCTTTGGATGAGTGACAATCTCGGATCATTTCTTTCAATGAATTTATTCACTGTTTTAGCTCATCATTTCCTTTTTAGGTAGAATTCTGATACAAATATACCTACTACAATATATATATATATATATATATATATATATATATATATATATATATATATATATATATATATATATATACCATATGTATATATATATAAATATATGCATATATATATATATATATATATATATATATATATATATATATATGTATACCATATGTATATATATATATGCATATATATATATATATATATATATATATATATATATACCATATGTATATATATATGCATATATATATATATATATATATATATATATATATATATATATATATATATATATATACATATATGTGTATATATGTATATATATATATCTATATATATATATATATATATATATATATATATATATATATATATATACAGTACAATATATATATATATATGTATATATATATCTATCCATATACGAGGTGTGTTCAAAAAGTACCCGGAATTTTCGTTTTTTCAAAAAAATATTTATTTATTCGTCTACATCAATGTGATCTTCAAAATAGTCCCCCCCAGATAAAATACACTCACGCCAGCGTTTTTTCCAATCTTCAAAGCACTTTTGATATTCACTATTTGGTATGTCCTTGAGCGCTCTCATCAATTCGGCCTTTATTTCTTCAATCGAGGAAAAACGCTGACCTTTCATGGGTCTCTTCAACTATGGGAACAGGGAAAACGCACACGGGGCCATATCTGGTGAATATGGAGGTTAGGGTATGACTACGGTATTGTTTTTGGCCAAATAATTACGAACAAGCAACGACGAGTGAGCAGATGCGTTTTCGTGTTGCAAAAGCCATGAATTCTTTTTCCATAAATCGGGGCGTTTTTTTCGGATTGCTTCACACAAACGTCGCATTACTTCAAGGTGATACTCCTTATTAACCGTACGACCTTGTGGTAAGAACTCTTGATGCACTATGCCATTATAATCGAAGAAAACAGTAAACAAAACCTTTAAATTTGATCGAACTTAGCTTGCTTTTTTCGCACTTGGTGACGTTGAATGCTTCCAGGTGGACGATTGTGCTTTGGTTGACGACATCATAGCCATACACTCATATTTCACCACCAGTTATGACCCTTTCAAGCAAACTTGGATCGTCGATGACGTCATTTAACAGCTCCTGAGCGATGTTCATGCGATTTTTTTTTGGTCAAAATTCAGCAGTTTATAAAGATATATATATATATATATATATATATATATATATATATATATATATATATATATATATATATATATATATATATGAGATTGGTTTGTATTTTTAGGAAAAAAGATTTATTTATTCATCAATATTTATGATGTCCACTTCAAATTAATCAATACACTTGTGCCAGCGCTTTTTATAATCACTTCTGATAAGTAGTTTTCGGCATGGCCTAGAGCTCTTCCAGCGTACAGTCTTTATCTCCTCAATCGTTGCAAATCTCCGTCCTTTCATGGGTCTCTTGAGTTTTGGGAACAAGACAAAGTCACATGGGGCCAAATCCGATGAATATGGTGGCTGAGGCATGATTTTGGTGTTGTTTTAGGCGAAAAATTCTTGATGTTTGATCAATTTTTTTTCAATTGCAAAAAATGACCGAGCAAGCAAAACACTTCTAACCTTTATGCCTCTCAGAAACAAACTAAACATATTATATAGCTGAAACTGTAAATATACAATATGTTCGTGACGAGTGTACCAATATCAAAAATAAAAAGATCGATAATCGAATGTACGTTGCCCGCAAAATTTGAAAAGTCACCTTGCTTTTTGTACACACTTCGTATATATATATATATATATATATATATATATGTATATATATATATATATATATATATATATATAGATATATATATATATATATATATATATATATATATATATATGTATACATATGTCTATATATGTATGTGGATATATGTCTATACATATATATACTCGTATATACTCGTATATATATATATATATATATATATATATATATATATATATATATATATATATATATATATATATATACATATATATGTATAAACGAGGGTCATTCAACAAGTACTAAGCCTCACCGCCCGATGGCGCTGCTTTTACAAAAGAGTTTTACCATCGTGCAATACATTCAACAAAACTAATGAAGGGAACTGACTAAAACTTTGACAGTAGGCTACTAAAAGAATGTAGTGCAAGATGGCAAATCTCTTTTGTAAAAGCAGCGCCATCGGGCGGTGAGGCTAAGTACTTGTTGAATGACCCTCGTTTATATATATATATATATATATATATATATATATATATATATATATATATATATATATATATATATATATATATATATATATATATACAGTCAACCTAGGTTATAACGAACCTCTAGGGACCGTAAGAATTGGTTCGTTATAACCAAAGTTCGTTTTATCCAAATATTAAATCAAAAACCAAAAAATATTTTTTCCGTAAGTTTGTTTAAAGCAAAATAATAATATTTTCATTAATGAACAAAATAAATATACACGTATGTACTTCAAGATAATACCAAAACGCAAACTCAGTTTCCAATTAATCCGAAATATAATATCTAATGTCCATGAATATGTACGTAAATTTGTTACTTAAAATAGTGTTATTTTTATTTGAAGCTCTTGAATTTTCAGTGTGTCTGTATAAGCTTCAATTTCTACCAATTTATTTAAAATATTTTGTGGTGCACCATGAAACTGGAAAAATTGACGAACTTCTGTTAGTTTTTGCACTATTGATGCAGTAGTTGCAACTGAACCCTAAGTTAACTCGTTCTCAGTTTTACTATCAGAGCTTCCATTACTCTCCATGGCTTCAAATCAGCAACTAACTCCTCATCCGTTAAAAATGTCGAGGTTAAAAGGCTGTCATCTGCAGTGAGGTAATCTAATGGGACATGGAAATCTCAACAAATCCTCCTCATAAAATTCATCGTTACTGTTAGTCGCCAATAGTCCTGCATGTTTTTATGCAGTTTTTATTGTTTCAGTAGATACTTTGTGCTAAGATTTAAGCATCAAGTAATGTGTCATTAAGGCAGGTATAAGCATCAATGCTTTGAACAATGATCAAAAAAAGTGCGCTTCGAAAATGACTTCAACAAACGGATGACACCCTGATCCATGGGTTGTAATTTTGAACTGGTGTTCGGTGGCATAAATACCAGCTTTGAGGAATTCAACTGCCCAATTTTTGGATGCGCAGGACAGTTGTCAACTAATAGTGCGATTTTTCGTTTTTTCTGCGTTAGCTCTTGGTCACATTCGCGTACATAACTGATGAAAATTGCAGATGTCATCCAAGCTCGCTTATTAGCACAATAATCAACAGCCAACCTTTTAATGTTTTTGAAACACCGGGGCCTTTGTGATTTCCCGATAATGAGTAGTTTTCGTTTTTCCATATCGGACATGATGGCACACACTGAAACAGTAGCCCTTTTCTTCGCCAATTGCCACCATGGCACTGTTCGTCTATAAATTTCAATGTTTTATTGGGAGTCAACTTGTAGAAAATACCGGCTTCGTCAGCTTAAAAATGTCATTACCGCCGAACATCTCTTTAATTGTAGGCCAAACAGGGCTTATCCATTTGTTCACAACATTTGCATCTAGGGACCCGGATTCACCAACAATTTTGCTGCTACAAACATTATGGCGTGTCTTCCAGCCTTCATTGCAGATAAATTCGTCATTAATTTTTCGACCAAATTCTTCTGCTTTTGCCCTTAAGACAGCCCCACTAATTGTTACATTACACAATCTTTGTTGTATAAACCATTTCAGCAGTAATTTATCCACATCATCATGCAATGATTTACCTATTTTTTTTCTCCCACTATTTACACTTTCCATGGCAAGAAGCAACACATCCTTTTTTCCACATTGTCGCAATTGCCGACTTGCTTATATTTTTCTCACAACATATGTACATCGCTTGGTTATTTTCCACTTTGAATTTCGCGGATTATGTTAACTTTATCTTTTAGGGCAAACACCATTCACTTTTCACTCATGCTTTGTATGTATTTGGTCCCACTGTAAAAAAAACGCGAAGATCTAACACTGAAACAGCGGCGATATCAACTTCGAGCTGCTAGATTCATTCAAGCTTGCGCAAATTACCGATAGCCATCTGAAATCGAACTGCGCATAATGGGAAATCCCTAATCAGGCAAGCATATAAACCAGCACTGAATTTTGAACATGTGGGTATTCCCCTAATTGTTTGACCAAAAGTTCATTATATCCGATAATGATTACCCAGAAGTTCATTATATCAGATAATTATGACCCAATTGTGCGAATATTACGTTCACTATAAACAAATGTTCATTATAACTAATACTATTTCTAAGTAAAATAGTGGAAATTCGATGGGACCTGCTAAGGTTGTTCGTTATGTGCGAGTGTTCGTTATAAACTGGTGAATTATAACCGAGGTTGACTGTATATATGTATACAATATATATGAAATATAACGAAATTTGTGACCACGCTAGAGGTTGCAATTTCGCTCCAGTATTCACCAACTTTTTAGGAAAGATGTATTGAGTTTATATCTCGGTTGAGTCCGTGAACCAGCTACATCCACTAGGCGCAAACAAAATTGTGGCCATTTTAGGCAAAAAATCGTGATTTCTGTTCTGACAGAGTATTGGTTCGATTTGGATGAAATTTGGGACGAAGGTTTATTTATTTGTGCGATGAATCTCACAAGTAAAAAATCCAAAGTTGAAACGTCTGATATAAAATGGCGGCCGCTCAAAAGTCGAAAAACGTACAAAAATTTTTTGTTGTAATTGTGACCAAATCATTCAACCAACATTAATGAAATTCGCCATTTTGGTAAAAACTATTAGTTTCTAAGGAATGTGAGAAAACTAGAGGTCAGGTCTCAGAAGATCAAAATGTTGGCTATTTGAAGCTTGAATTTTCAATGGCTTCTACAGGTGGCAATTTTGATACGATGTGTATGAAACTTAGTTTGAAGATAGAAATTAATCAGATCTAAAGATTTTGTCAATTGGGTGATCGTCCATGAGCAAGTTTCAAAATGGTGGCGATTGGGACTATGGGTAACTGTACTAAATTCTTGTATTGCGCAAAAAGTTATTAAAATCGCATCAAAAATGCAATGTCGAAAATTTAATACCTAGCATTTTTAGCTGCATTCGTACAAAAAATTTGATAGAATGAAACTCGCATTGGAATAAGATTTGACACATTAACTGATGAGATTCCAAGATATCTTAAAAATTCAAAATTAAGTGCACACATTTAAAATGGCGGCCCCCAAAGGTCAGAAAGTAAGCGCAATTCGCTATTTTAGTAGCAACCGCAAGAGTGAATATTTTTCATGGAAACGTTTTTAATGGCTTAACTGGGAAGTCTTTAAGCAACAGACCATTTCAGGGGGATCGTAAAATATTTTCGCAAAACCCTACTATAATTGCTACCCATCTGTCGGTCCGTGCGTCACAACAAGTTTCTCGTAAACCACAAGAGCTAGAGTGATGAAATTTTCTACGTAGGTCAAAAGTGGTGCCCTCTCATAAGTTGCAGTGCAACATTTTGAAGTGTTTAAGGGGGTTGCCCTACACAGGAGGTGACCCTTAAAAAAGGTTTATTTTTCAAAGGTATCCGATGGGTGTCAAACAAAAGATTTTAGAGAGAACTTTTCAAAATAGTTCCTAAACAAGAAGTACTTGCAAGGAGGAGTACAGGTAGAGGGGAAATATTCGAAAAATGTATGTCCCCGCCTCCTTGCGATTGCACATCTTTGGACATAAAAATCAAAAAGTTGGTTCTTATGAGTACGAGGGCAGCAAATACCTCAAAAGTTAAATTCGATAAACTTTGTTAATAATAGTACATTTTATGAATTTTACGTTTTCATCTATAAAACCGAAGACTGATCCTTAAATTTGCCAAACATTGTGCCTGGATGTTTTTATTTAAAACGCATGTTTTTTGAGAGTTTCATAAAAATCGAGCCGTAAACAGCCAAGTTATAGACGATTTAAATTTATCAATTACGACAACAATTACCCATGATACTGTGTATATACACGTTCAAGAAGGGCGCAAACACTACAGATGTGGAAGGGTTTTGATGAAAATTCTAGCAATTTTTGAAACATTGATATGTTATCATGACTACTCAAACAAAGAGGTCGACAAACTGAAAATAAAATGGCGGCAAATTAAAATACATTATAACCACTTCTTATTTTTCTGAGCTTGATTCACTACTTATTTTACAGTGACCTTCCGGTAGGAGGGCTTTTTTGCTACTTTTAATTGTTTTGAAATAGTGTTTGACTTTCAAAGTGGGAACCAATAAAATGAACATTTGCTTTTAAAAAAAGGTTACCTACGAGAAATTTGTCTTTTCGGCTGTTGGTGCTAATGAGATTTTCAACATACCTGTATCATTTTCCTTTTCTTTTATTTCAACTATGCTTTCATTGGCCCCACTAACCCTGGATAAAGTCTGTTCCACAATTAAAGCCGAAAAAGAATAATAAAGCACCGGCCATCGATAAGATTTTAGTGGAGCTCATGAGCTAGCGATGTTCAGAAAGCTAACAATAAAGTCACCCAGCACATTTGGCAAAAAGACCAAATGCCAAGCTAGTGGAGTCAATCAATTATATCCCCCATCCATAAAAAAAGTGGCAAGCAACAGTGCGGAAACTGTAGAGGCATATCACTACTTTTTATAGTATACGAAATGTTCTCGAAGACCATGGAAAATAAAATCAGATCATGTGCCAACAGTATTATTGGGAAGTACCAAGCTGGTTTTAGAGCAAGTAGATTGATAATAGACCTATTGTTTACAGTCAAGTAGGTATTTGAGAAATACACCATAATATTTGTTGGCTTTTAGAAAGTGTACACAGTATTTATTGCAACGGAGTTTACCAAATAATGGTTTGTTTTGGTATCCTAGCCAGATTAATTTATCTTGCTAAAATGATAATGATGTTAACAACGCCCCAAGTCCGCATCAATGACCAACTAACATACAGCAAAACTCACGATGCGGTTGCGGAAAAATATCTCAAGTATCAAAAACATCGAACTTGGCGAATACAGTATCAAAAACGTAGGTGATCTTTTATATAGTGGTGCCAAAATAACGAAAAATAGTGAAAGAGGTGAAATCCGCCAAACGACCCAGCTCGCAAATAAAATATTGTTTTCAATTTCTACTATCTTGAAGACCAGCTATATACACAAGAAAACAAGGCTTATAGTATGCAAATCTGATATGTGTCGTGCCATAGATGTGAAACATGGACCCTAATCGACCTGCAAACATATTGAATGCCATCCAGAGACGAGTCCTGAGGAGAATTATCGGAGCAGATGAAGACCAATGGCAAATTTAGTCCAACCATGAGCTGTATGAAGTTTTTGATCGATCAGAGGTCTCAACGATTGTAAGGCCACGGAAGGTGCAACGAGTCAGCTATGTGAATTATATGAGCAAACAACAGATTCCCAAAAATGTTTTCGTTCTTTGAAATCTCATTTTTTTCTTGTCCTTGAACATGTTATTACTCCGTCCCAACCCAGCTGATCCCAGTCACCTGACTTCATTCTTGCAACCTTTTTTTTCTCCTTACCATCCGCTGCCGTTAAAATTACACGTATTTGGAGTTAATTGTACTTAAATCCCGTTCCTTCGATTCGCCTATTCAAATTTTCGCAAAGTTTTATATTTCCGATTGCATGTATTTAAAAATTATAGCATCAAGCATCAACATAGCTATATACAATTCATAATCCGCTCAGAAATATTTGCATTGGCTGAAAACAAAAAGATTTTCCCAGTAGAACCCAAGATTGGGAGCCCAATGTGCTAGCACCTACACTCGGTTCCAACATTCTCCTATCCATCCGTGACTCAATTTTAATTGAGCTAATGATTAGAATGCTTACATCAATGTGGGGAAGGTATAATAGTCTTATGGTTGTTGTCCCATTGCAATGAACGAATGGGAACAACAAGGTCAAATGAAAAATGTAATTCATTATTTGCAAAAGGCTAGTTAATTTTGTTTCATAATCGAAATAATGTGAAAATAAAATCAATAAAAGATAATTTATTGGGGAAGGAAAAACAGTATATTATTGTAATAAATGAAAAAATTCAAAATAAGTACTCATAAAGGGTTAAAGATGGAGAAAATCGACAAATATTTAACAAATTATGTGCAACCAATAGTATCAATATAATAATAAATAAATAGTACACAATATAATAATAAATTATGAACAAGAGAATGCCGGCACAAGTCAAAATTTGTGGCTACAAGGAAAATTGGCTTTTGATTGAAAAGTATGTGTTTACGATTAAAATTTGTTACATCAAATTCCTTATCCAGACCTTCTGCTAACATCTCACTTTCTAAGCTGAAAAAGGCTGCTATTGTATCCGTGTTTCAACTGTTACTTATTGAAATGGATTATAGTTCCTGTGACTACCACTGTAATGCTTTGTAACACAATCTGTCACTGGTTGTCGTAATGAAAATTATAATCAATTCAACAGGTGATTGGCCAAACATCCTACCTACTGTGCCATATGGAATTTTGCCAAAAGTGTTTTCTGTAAGTTAAAGACCGAAATTGTTAGTCACTATCTTTTGTGAAATGCCAAAGAGATAACAATTCCAATCTCACAACGACATAACGGAATTCCATCATCGATAAACACATGTGTATATGTGTGAGCAATTCAACAAAAAAAGAACAAGTTGGGTAGGCAGAACCACGCTCATTTCAAAAGGGTTTGTACTTAACCTACAATATGTGGATAAATAGAATGACTTAATTCAAGAAAACGTTTATGATATGCACAACAAATATATTCTTGCTTTAAAAGAACTCCATTTTAACCAGCCAACATTTTGTTCCAATATTACTAAAATCATTGATTGATCTAAATCTTAAATGTATTTTTGTTATTCATCTTATCTGAAAATTCGGAGAAGATTCAGTCAAAAGTGTAGTGTCTGGCTCGATGGAAAGCGCATGTAGTAGAAAAATCGTATATAAATGTTGTAATCGGAGGAAATTCAAATGGCTATAACGTCAGTAAATTTTATTGAAACTTATAGAATAAAATAGTATTTTGAAAAACTACTTGAATGGCTGATTTCATCTAATTTAGTGATACTGATTAGCCAAGTTCAACGAATTTCAGCCTCTAAGTTATTTGCTATTGGATCTAGTTCCATGATTTTTAGGGTTTGGGCTTTTTGAAATGAATTTCGTAAAAATCTATTAGTTTCCTATCCTATCTGTCCGTCTATCCACCCATCTGTCTGTTCGTCTGTTTATCTGTCCGTCTATCCGGGCGTCACAAGAAATTTCTTCGAAACTTTAAAAGCTACAAAGCTCAAACTTTGTGAAAAGGTCAGAAGTGTTGGTCTCTCAAAAGCTTAGGTATTATCAAATATATCAAAAACGTTTAAGGGGGCCCACCTTATAACCAAGTGGCCCTTAACAAATTCTTTCATTAAATTTAGTCGTGTGGGGTATCGAATGAAAGGTCTTAGCACTTTCAGAATCTGAAAAATAACAATATCACATGCTGATAGTTAATATATATTTCAAATCGACCGAGGCACTCTTATTTTCTTGGGATTTCCATGAAAATTAAAGGAATAGTGGTTTACTTGAATATGTTCAATGAGCCGAGCATTAAGGAAAATTATTTAATATGGAACAATATCGCGGCTGTTATGTGCTTATGAACGAAACTTTGCATCTTTTGGATGAATTTGAATGGTTTTTTTTTTAAAAGTATTGGATAAATAATTCAAATCATCGATTCATGGCTTCAAAAAATTTTTTTCGAACTCTAGAATGACTACAAAGCCCTTCTGTTAGGAGCTCTTTCCTACCTCCCCGACTTGTTTCGCGTAGTTACTTATCTTCAGTCGTTCATTAAATTGAATGTTGAAAGCATATACCTTAAACGTTGAAGTTGGGGAAAAATAACTCAAAATTAATCAATCTTCGCATTTAAATTGCCACTCTTTTGTGTCACGATTACTGATACCACTAGCTGTACCAATTCTGAAAGACATTTATAATACCTATGATTCCTGAAACTTTCCTGCAAATCCCAGCAAACCTGTAGTGTCTGAGTCGGTAAAAAGCTCATATTGTTCCATAACCATATGGTTCCATAGTACTCGTAATACAGCGCATATTGTTCCATGGTAATACAAGAAAATTCAAACCGTTATAACTTTGTTCCACATGGTGTAGTGGTTAGAGCACTGAGCTCGTAATTGGAAGGTATCTGGTTCAAGTTTCGTTGGCGTCAACGAGATTTAGTTCCAGTGATTCTTTGGACGGACTATAAGCTTGTTCATTTATGATGCGTGCTGGTTTAAAATCAGAACGTATCGAAACTGGGTGGGTAGACACACGGCAAAAAGCGTGACAATGATCATATCACCTTATGGAGTGCCGATGTATTCGATCATGATAATGAGATACTCTAACTATCTCTAAGCGAAGGCCCAAAAGGGGGCTGTACTGCTACGATAAAATAACTTCGTTCAATACCATTTGATCTTTGTGAAACTTTCAGAAGAAGTCAATCTTATAAATAACCATTTGTGTAAAGAATTTTATTGAATTTAATGGTAATGTTAAGATTTTACTCAAGAAAATGTAAAATTGATAAATCATACTTATACTAACAAAGTTGAGTGAATTTCGACTTCTCACGTATTTGCTGTTGTTATACTTATAAAAGTCTACATTCGTGATTTTTTTCAGATTGTTGTGACACAGGTGCTGATTGCAATCGGGTTTTCATTTGACTACACAACCCTAAGAAACGGTGAGCTCTTTCAAGCAATGAGCAACGCAAGCATTCAAATTGATCCCCTCGGGCGTGGCAATGACTTCACTTGGTGAATCCAAGTTAAAGCATTGCTAATCAAAAACAATAATTGGAAATATGTTAATGGAATATGTTTCAAGTCCGATTGAACCTTATTTTGTCAAAAGCAACGTCAGAACTTAGACAAGTAAAGCATTTTGTGGCCATGAAAGATTTATGGAACAAGCTTGAAAGGATAAATATGTCCAATGGCCCCCCGCGTAAAGCACATTTAGTATACTACTCATACTAATGTAAAACTGTTCATACTTCAACAAAACTCATAAAATAGACATGGACATGACAGAATCGTTAAAATTTTGATGTTACGCATTGGGCTGGAAGAGTAAGAACAATTCAGAATCGCGACTAAAATGCAAGATAAATTACCAAACCCAGAATCGTTAAAGACTAAAGTAATCGATGAGTACGGGGCACGAAAACAAAACAATAGTGAAAGGAATAAAAACGCGACGTGAATACAAAAACTTTATGAAAGAAGTCAAAGTGAGAAGTTCAAGTTTGCTTGTCATAATTACGGAAAAATCGGATGTAAAGCAAAAGAGAGTAGATTGAAACCGAAAAACAAATCAAAAAGTGTGGAGGGTAGTGCACCCAAAAGCAGTACAGCAGTTGCCATGCAAGTGTTCGGCGAAAAAGAAGAGTGGTTTCCTAATTCGGGAGCCACATTGCACATACGTCGTCAGAAAGCAAGATTCCCAGAATTTAATCACAACGCGCCAACATTAAAACTGATAAATGGTGAATCGGCTAAAATTACTGGCAATGGAGAAATGCTTTTGAAAACCAAACTCTCTGCGTTCCCCATCTGAGATCAAATCTATTTTAACATTTGTTTTGAAAGTAACGGAGCATGGCCTTGAAGACATTTTTTGATGTAGTGGTGCAGTAATAATAGACCCATAATCTAGCGAAAAATTGGCAACAGCCTCGCGAAAGCCAAGCTTGTACTTCATCAATTAATCGAAATATCACGGAAACGTGGTAGAGGGCTCATGAGCGAAAAGTGGCGATCGGCAAGAGTGGCATGAAGTACTAGTCCATCTGAACAAAGCCGACTTGAAAAGAATAATACTTATAGCAATTTGCCACAATGCGAAATATGTATTAAGGAGAAGCAATCTCGAAAACCATTTTTTAAGTAGCATCAAGGTCTACTGAGTTACTGGAACTCATACAATCAGGCTTTTGTGCACCGATGTGCATTCAATCACACGGTCAATCGAAATATTTTGTCACGTTCACAGATGACAACACAAAATGGGGCGCAGTATACTTTTTGAAACAAAAATGTGAAATTATGAAAATGCTCAAAGAATGCCAAAGTATGGTCGAAAACTACACAGGTAGAAAAATAAAAAGGTTATGACAGATAACGGAAAGGAGTACGTCAACAGCGAGTTTTCAAGTCTCTTAAAGCATGAAGGAATCAAGCATGAATTAACTGTCGAATATACCCTTCAGCAAAATTAAATTGCTGGACGAAAAAACCACACGCTAGTTGAAAGTTCGCGCTACATGATGCTTCAAAGCAGATTAGCTGCAAATTTTCGGGCAGAAGCTATTCTAGCAGCAAATTATGTAGGAACCGATGCCCATCGCGCAGTCTAGACTGTGAAATACCCTATTACCCGTGAACGAAGGAGAAGCTAGATGTCAGCTATCTACATAAATTTGGTGCAGTGGCGTACATGTTGGATAAAACTCCTAAAAAAAGTAAATTTGCATCAAAATAAAGAAATTTTATTGAATACGAACCACAACCCAAGGCATGCAGGCTATGGAGTCCAAAGGAGATAAGAACCTACAAAATATGAGATGTGAAGTTCTCTGATAAGTTCCAGTAGAAATACCATATCAAAACTTTATAGGTGAGGATATCTTCGAAGAGTCCAATCATGAAATAGATATTGAACTTCTAAGCAAGCCGATGGCAAAATGAATCACCATCAAATATCATTAAACAAGAAAATGCCGAGAAGACCTTCAAAAAATCACTGAAACTCTTAAATTTCTAAGCAAAACGGATTGAGACGCCGCAAAATTCGTCAAACAAATGATGAAAATAACATTCCTGAAGCAAAAGAAGTATACACATAGCGAATCTCATTGAACAACACAATCTACAGACTACTGAAGTTGCACTCAGTTGTCCCGCATAAGAAGCAAGGCAGACTGAAATTTTATAAGAATATGGATCACCCCCGAAAAACTACACGTGGATTATAGTAGGATGATTGCCAAATACGGGAGACAAAAAGGCAAGGTAAGTGAAATGCAAAACTCGTTGCAAAAAGTTTTGCTCAGATGCCCGGAATAATTTACATCGAAACATTGGCCCATGTAGTATGTAGGAGCTCCATTTGGATGATCATGATCATATCGACAGAATTGAAAATGAAGATTCATCAACTCAACCTCATCAGTGCATACCTGAGCGGTGAAATAAATTAAGACATCTTTATGGAGATAACCAAGGAATTTCACGAATGTGTACAAAATTCAAAAACTACTCTAGTTGGCAGTGATTTCAAAAGTTAGACGAGGATCTGCGTGAATTAGTTCTGCAACCTCTCAGCGCTGTTTTTGCGTGTACACAATGAACAGCAATGCAACACGTGTGGGAATTTTGATATACATAGACAATTCAATGGTTGCGTTTAACGACTAAGAGTCACTCCACTCACTCAAAACGGAGCTTAGCAACATCTTCAATATGAAAAACATGAGAGGGGATTGAGTTTGAGCAGAATCCTGAATCGCACAAAATCAAGATGTATCAACATAAGTACACAGTTATTAAACGCTTTCGTATGCAAGATGCCAAAACAGTATCAACGCCAATGATACCAAATGAGAAGCTCTCGAAGGAAATATCGGCAAGAATCCCCGATGAGATGTTGGAAATGGAAAACAATCGATATCAAAGTTTAATTGGTTCACTGGTGTACCCAGTAGTGTGCAAAAAGACATATACAATTAAATCACAAACAGCAAATTTGTTGAATGAATTTAACACTAACCTCAATCAACAACGCTGGATAGCAGCTCAGAGAGTCTTGATATTTAAAAGTAACAAGCGCCAAAGGATTGGAAAACTAGCCAAAACATGTTCGGCTACACTCACGCTGGTTGAGGTTCGAATATCAATGACCGTACGAGTAAGTCATAAACACGCTATGATTTCATCTTTGCTAACGCTGCAGTCAGTTGGGAGTCACGCACACAGCTACAGTACCCCTATTAGCAACAGAAACTGGGTACACGGCAACCTCTGATGCAGTTAAAGAAGCAATTCACCTGTAGCTTTTCATCAAAGAAGTCTTAGACAAGCAGGGCATAGTTGCAATCTTCAACGATCAAAAATGCCGGAATGCTGACTTGAAATCCATTTTACTACAATAGAACAAAGTACATAGACATTCGCCATCATTTCATCGGTCAACTAGGGAGTCATGATCAAATACGCGCCGACCGCAAAAATGTGCGCAGATATATTAACAAAGTGCTTGTCAACACCAAAACACAACGAATGTATTGTACGTTTAAGGATGATTCAATGCAAATAACTTAGATCTTTTGTTTGGGAATGATTAACGTTAAATATTAAACTTTTGAATTATATACTTTTATAGTGAAATGAAGCAAAATAAAGCAAAGAAGGCGAAATTAGTCGACACGAAATTTGAAGCGAAGTGTCGAAATGCACCAGACTTCATATGACTATAACTATGATTCTTTGTAACACAATCTGTCTAGTCAGTCCGTTTTTACTCTCAAAAAGAACGCTTGTTTTCTTAATAAACGTTATACACAATTCAAGATTTTTTTCCATGATTGTTGCCAATCACGAGGAGTACGTTGTCCCTTCTCCTTTGCGACTACTTTATATGTACGTCAAATTTGCAGCGCTCTTTGTTTCTGCACCTGAGCCAATTACTTTTTGTTACTTAGATCTTGTATTGAAATACCTTGATGCAAAATTTAATTAAATTGGCGGGCACGTATCCGACTTTGTTGGTGATCTCTCACCCCCCCCCCCCCTAATTTATCACAGATTTTTCGGTCCACCGTTCTCCATTCACGAGGAAGAGGAACTACAATTTTAATCACTTTTGTTAACTGGTCACCCCCTTTGAATTTTTTTCTACTATGAAGCCTTCATTTGTGAGCAACTTCTAAACTGTTCACAAGATTTGATGACTCTCTCCTCTTTGGCTTCTGAGAAAACTTGTTAGGATTCCCTGATGAGCAAACAAACGGACAAACAGATAGAAATCGATTGTAATGGCGTATTAAAAAGCAATTTTTTACAAAAGCCCAAACGTATGCTTGGATACTATACTTTTTTTAGCCTTTGTATAAATTTTTAAGGAAAACAATTCAGTTTAAAAATGATAAATTGACTGAGAATTTAATAAAATAATTTTTTTGTGGTTGGGAGTTGACGTCTTTTTACGCCCTGAACTTGAGGTTTTCAGACACGCAAAACATTTGAACTACCCACTAAACACCTGTCCTGTCAACATGAGAACATGGCTTGGAATCGTTTGACACATTACTTCAGGCTTAGCCTCGTTTTGCTATGCTGAGGAGGCACCTCCAAATAGAGGGATTCCATTAGGGATGAGCGTTTAATCAACAAACCTGTTTTTTAAACTGTTTTTCAAAAGTTAACCCGTTAACCGTTTCATTGCTATCGAAAAACAAGTTGATTCCGTCAACCGTTTTTTTCAACGCTCACCGAATAAACTGAAAGAAAACGTTTCGCCCATCAACTTCTTTCTTCTCAGAACTAGTTGAATGCATCAACTGCTTCTTAAACGAACGAGAAACAGTTTTTGCCAACGATCACCGAAAAACGATTAAGAAGAAAACAAGTTGAATACATTAACCGTTTTGCTGCAACGAAAACAATCAACGCGAGAAATTGAAAGTTGATGTATTTGCTTTTGATATAAATCTCTTGATAAGAAGACAAATTTTTAGCTTGAATGATTTCGGTCAAGACAGAAGAGGGACCAGAGCTATCAATATCCAATAACATACACTACATATTTTCGAAACACTAGACACAATGAAGTGCAGACAAATCAGAAATAAGTTACCGCGGATTTCCACGCATTTTTCACTTTTCCAATGAAATGATACAAGCCATTAGTTTGTCTTTTCAAAATATGAACAATCTATTAAGCTCCCTTCTTGTGTGAGACTAAGATCATTTGCTTCCATTTGAACCTCATAAATAAGTCCCAACATTAACCCATTAACTTCCTAATTTAACGATCGTTTTGTAAATGACAAGAAGCCCATTCATATCATTCAACACTACACACATGCATGGCTCAACGAAAAGCTGAAAGAAAACGTTTCGCCCATCAACTTCTTTCTTTGCAGAACTAGTTGAATGCATCAACTGCTTTTTAAACGAACGATACACAGTTCAACGATCAACGAGAGAAACGATCAACGAGAGAAACGATCAACGAGAGATGAAACTTAAAGAGAGATTGAAAGTTGATGTTTTTGCTTTTGATAGGCTTCATCTCTCGTTGATTGTTTTTCGTTGAAGCAAAACGGTTGATGTATTCAACTTGTCAACAGAACTGTTTGTTTATCGTTCTTTAAAAAGCAGTTGATGCATTCAACTAGTTCTGCAAAAAAAGAAGTTGATGGACAAAACGTTTGATGTTTGATGTGTAATTGAATAATTGAATTTTTTTACGTGACAAGTGATATTCGTGCCAAGAATAAAAGAACTTCATAAGGCTTTAGTGTATTGTATCGGTAATTTATTTTATTTCTTTTTGCCAGTAAAGTAGCTGTGTGACAATTAGAATTGTCCATTTATTTTGAAATTTCAAACTATTCATAGTCGCGTACAATTGAATAATTAATACTAATTTTCTCTTGAAATTCGAATTTCTTATATAAACCTAGAAAGTTAAACTAAGATAAACAAGGCCTTATAATGTTTTAAAGCTTTTCACCAATTTCAAAGTGTAGATTTGTATATTGTATCGGTGTGTGGACAGAAAGATATTTTGTGCGTTATTGACTGGTGAATTATAGAGTGAAGTTTCAAAAATGTCAACCGAGGCAAGGAAAAATGGTAGTCTTTTATGGCGCCATTTCGAAAAATATGATAACGGTAAGGCTGTTTGTAATACTTGTAAGGACACTATTAGTTTTAAATCCACAACAGCAAACTTAAAAAGCCACTTAAAAAGGAAACATATTTCTACGCACATGTCCCTAGTGTCGGAAGAAAAAGGAACCTCTCGGCATTCACCGATAGTGCTTGAAAATGCACGCGAAAGTGAATCTGCGGCTCCTAATGTGGCGAGTACTTGTAGTGCCAGAAATGTCCGACAACCATCTCTTAAGCGCCAAAAAATGATGGACACATACGTGCAAAAAAAAAATAAAATCGGGGCAGAAAAAACAAATAGATCGAGACCTATTAGATCTTTGCATTGATGGATTCCATCCCTTTTCAATAGTGGAAGAAAGATCTTTCATAAAATTTTCTAAGTGGATACCTGGATATACACTACCGACAAGGAAAACTCTGTCAAATTCCTTGCTGCAAGAGCTTTACACCCAAACTGAGCATAAAATTAAGGAACACTTCACACTTCATAAAATTAAGGAACACTTCACTTTTCCGGCAGTCATACTGCTTATAATATTGCTGAAAAGATTAGTTCGCTTGTTGAACAGTGGAACCTTAATGGTAAAGTGAACTTGGCTGTAAATGACAATGCAGCAAATATAACAAGTTGGGTAAACAGACCTACGCTCATGTCAGAAGGGTTTTGTATTCAATTTAGAAAATGCAGTCACCAGATCGAATCAAATCAAGAAACATGTCAAAGACGATTTTATTGGAGAAAATATGAAATACGAAGATCATACTATTATTAACAAAGTTGAACGAATTTCGACTTCTGAGGTTTTTGGTATTGTTATACTCATAAATATCTCCCTTGATAATTATTTCAGATGGATGATGACGGAGGAAACACATTTTTCATGTATTTCCCCCCTGTGCCCCCACTGAAGCTAAAACTAACAGATTAACAACTGTTTTGAAAAGCTCCCATGAAAACTTTCATTTCATACTCATATCGGCTACGTTTGATACATTTTTTTCCAGGGGCCACTTTCCTGTACTGTTATCATCGATTAATGGCCAATTTTTCGAATCCTAGAATGGTTACAAAACCCTTTTGCTAGGAGCTCTCTCCCACCTCCTTGACTTGTTTCACTTATGAGTCGGTAAAAAGCGCATGTTGTTCCATAGCCATATGTTGCCATAGTAATAAATGCAGCGCATATTGTTCCATAGTAATACAGGAAAATTCAAACGGCTATAACTTCGCTAAATATGATTCAATCTTTATGAAACTTTCAGAATAGATCAATCTTATAAATAAACATATACGTACTGAATTTCATTGAATTTAAGGGTACCGTTAAGATTTTATTCAAGAAAACATAAAATCGATAAATCATACTATTACTAACAAAGTTGAGTGTATTGTGACTTCTCACGTATTTGTTGCAGTTGTACTCACCAAGGCCTACATTCCTGATTTTTTTCAGATTTTTCGGATCACAGGTGTCCAATCGCGAGGGGGGGGGGGGGGGACACAAATTTTTGGTGTATTTCCCCTCCCTGTGCGCCCCTCGAAGCAAACTTTGCCAAACGAAGACATGATTTGAAAAGTTCTCACCAAGACCTTTCATTTGATACCCATATCGGCTACCTTCAATGAAATTTTTTTTCGGGGGGTCACTCCCCTATACGGGGAGACCCCCCTTAAATACCTTATAAAATTTTTTTGTAGTTGAACTTTGAAGAGATCACCACTTTACACCTACACACAAAATTTGATGATTCTAGCTTAAGTAGTTTCCGAGAAAAACTGCTGTGACACACGGACGGACGGACGGACGGACGGACGGACGGACAGACGGACAGACGGACAGACTGGTCGCGAAACTAGTAGGGTTTTGTAAAATTATTTTACAAAACCCTAAAAAAAGCCATAAAAGAATGCTTAGGTTGGAAACATTTTGGTTGCTACGCCCACACCCTCAATTTGATAGTGGAAGACGCAATAAAACTATGCAAGCCACTTATTAACAAAGTGAAAGTGATTGTTTCTCACTATAAAAAAAAAATTCCGTGTCTGCAGAAGGATTGGTAAACTATCAAGTACAACAACAACAAACCCCAAAGCACTTGATACAGGATGTAGAAACTAGATGGAATTCTACCTTCTACATGCTACGTAGATTTATTGAATTGCAAGAGGCCGTTCGTTCGACGCGAGCACTGGTGATCAAAAACATGCCAGTCATAAGTAATGAAGAGTGGAACGTGTTAGCCCAGCTCTGCCAAATTTTGCGTCCATTTGAGGAAGTCACAAGCATGATGAGTGCTCAAAGTTACTTGACTGCCAGTTATGTAATTATTATGACTCGATGTTTAGCAGAATCTTGCAACAAAATACTGGCGAAAACTGATGTGACACCTCTAGTTTTAGACATTGCAGTTTCATTAAAATCAGGGATAGCACAAAGGTTCAAAGATGTAGAGAAACATAGTTCCTTTTCAGTAGCCACTTTTTTGGATCCACGATTTAAAATGCAAGCATTTTCGGATCAAAGTGAGGCAATCAGGACCAACGAAGAAATAACAAATCTTGTATCTACGCTCATATCCGAAAAACAAAACAAAAATAATGTTTCAACGACAACGGATTCTAGCGTTGACATCGCCCAAGATGAATTAAGTCCTTGGCAAATATTTGATTCCTTTATTCTTCAGAGAACAAATCAAGGAACTCCGTTATCCATGGCAATGAAAGAAGTTGATATGTTCTTGTCGGATGAAGTATTGCCGAGGAAAACTGAGTCTGGTGCATGGAACTGCCCATTACAGTGGTGGAAAAATCACCAATATGTTTATCCAAACTTAACGAAATTATTTTTGGCTCACTGCAATATTGTAGCAACTTCAGTTCCTTGCGAAAGAATGTTTTCGAAGTCTGGCCTTATCGTTTCTCAAAGACGAAGTAGATTGACAACAAGCAAAGTTGAAAAACTAATGTTTTTGAATGTCAATATGAACACTGACCGATTCAAATGAATGGAAAACAATAACATACAAAATAGAACCACCAAAAAATGAAACATTAGGTTTAAAGCAGCCATCATGGATTTAAAAATGTACATACCAGCGCTAAATACACAAATTATAACATTAAACTCATATGTTACTAAAAATGATATAAAATTAAAATGTAAGTGTGTAATAATTTGTAAGCAAAATTATAAACAATAAATTTATAAAAAGAAATGGATTTAAATATGTAAAAATGGATTTGAATATGTAATAAATAAACAAAACTATCCGCTATAAATAAAACAAAAAAAAAACTTAGAATTAAAGCACTGATCGTGAATTCAAAAATGTAAATAAAATGTTTGAAACATTGTTTATAGAATGGAGTAACCGTTTAAATGCGCCTGGTGTAAACATTTCCGAGGGAGTGTATACACTAGCCAGTCCTAAGCCTGAATAAGTATGAAGGGACGTTTACTCTACATTTTTAAATACGGAAGATTAAACTCATTTATTTTAACGTTAATTTCAATTTACTTCATTAACATTATCAGTTCAGTATGTTGAATTATGTCGAGCAAACCGCTTAGCTAACTAGTTAAAAACGGTAACTGGTTTTTAAACCAGTTGTCGGCTCTTCGTAAACGGTTTCGTTACGTTAACCGAAAAACCATCAACGACCCATCTCTAGATTCCATTTATCTTTTAGGACTGCTTGAAAATAATGTGGCATATGATTCCATTTTTTAACCGATCTAAGCATCTCCCCGATCAGACTATCTTAGGAGAGCTTTTCTGTTTTTTTGTAGAAGTCCCGGCGCAACTTGATTGCTGTTTTGTATGCGAAAACTGTGTGACAGGCATCATCTTCCTCTCCTACGTAAAACGTACGATCGGAGGACTGCGACTTACCAACCTTGAAGAAGTAAGACTGAAAAGAGATGAGTCAGGTAGATTGAGCCACGATCTCAGATCAGGGATGAAGTACACAGTCCATTTTCCTTTCATGCTGTTCACTCAGCAATACTGTCAATCATTGAATGAGCTTTGGTTTTTGTTGTAAAATCATTTAAGCCGAAACATAATACTTATATTGTGATAATGATGAAATTCTCGATTTTCTGATGTAATTTAAACGTTTTTCAACCTGTAATTGAGCCTTAATTAATGTTATCGATCGATGTCATGAGATATCAATTATTTTCGGCCCAAACGTAGTCATCAAGCCCTGCTACTATGAGATTATTCTGCCCTAGTGAACATTCTTTTTTATACCGAACAAAAGTTACTTATATTCGAAGTCCGAGTAATTCAATTTTGAGCAATTAGAGACTAAAGTCAGCCATTGTACACTACTATTTTTATTATCTTTTCACCACATTAAAACTAGTAATTCCCTGTGTATCTGCTGAGCGAAGACAATTAAATTCAATCTATTGAGTACGCAAACTAGTAATTATCCACACAAATGTTGTGAAAGTAGTGTTTTTGTAGATAGAAAATAGTTGATTTAATACTGCCTTTATGGTCAGTTCTTTTTTTCAAGTAATGGAGGGCATTAAGTGTAATGAAAACTATGGCTGGCTATAATGTCAAATATCAAATGAAATGTATGGCAATATTCGCTGGCATAAGTGGAAAACTAATGGGAATTTTATTGTCTCTGGTAAATAGATCAGTTTGCTTGTTTCCTTCTTTTTGTCCTTCTAACTTTGGACGTGATAACATTTTGAGCTAAATACATATATCGATTAATAGAACTAAAGTCTTTATTCAGTCCAAGTTGTAAACTAACTGACTGCATGAAATGTCAGAAACGTGGTAATTTGCAGCTGTAATTGTCCTTCAAGAAAATGGGGAATAGAAAAATTTGAGATCATTTTTTCACGAAGTAGGTTTACACATGCTGCCAAACGATAATGCCCAACAAGAATGACGAAGACTACGGAAGATGAAGATAGAGTTTATCGCAAAATGGTTCATTTATTCTAGAAATATCAAGTCCATTTACAATTCATCGCTTGAGCTAAGAAAAATGATATATTTAAAGGAAGTTACCAGTGTGCTGTCGCTCGATATCCAAATAAAACAAACCATCCTCCAAAAATAGACATCTGAACTATTCCCTGACGAGAAAACATATCCGAACACATATTTCGCTTCGGTCATATCAAATTTAATTCGTTACGTCAGCTTACTATTTTGGAAAATTTCTCATCAATGCCCTTTCACCCTCTCTGCCACTTTTCTTCGACCGTTTCGGTCCTTAAAGTTTGCCAACCTTCATTTGAGATAATCATTAAAGTTTCCGCCTACAAGGAGAATCAGCTTGAACTGTGAACTCGTCACTACAGAATGCGAGAACGTGCTCATGTTGGAAATATTTCGCTTGACTGAATTTGATGGAGCTGAGAGTCCTGAATGGAAGATAATTGCGGGTGACTCGCCCATTTCTAAGTGAAATCCGCCCAAAGCTTGTTGTCGCCTTTAATACTAGTTTTTACTTAATTTCATTGTGCAATTTCACTAGAAGCATATGAAAAGTTTTGCTAGGATGAAAGTTCATGTAGAGAGAGTATATCAACATGAAAATGTTGGTAATGGAGTTTTACTGTAGCGAGTATAATTAAGCGCCAATCTAGATTTTTAGATGTAAGTATTAAAGAAAGATAATGATTGAGGGAGCGCTCCAGAAAAATAAAAACTCAAGCTTAATGCTTTGAAAAAGTAAGTATTAATTTTCGAAAAGAAAGCTTGACTAAGTATTTTCTTGATTGAATGTTGTGATAAGTTACTGGTGTACAACCTTATAACTAGGAAATTTGACTCGATATTCTGGAGTAGCGATATACGTCCTCTAAATGTTTAGCAATAAGCCTATTTCAACTCACTATTGTGAGACCACATACACTCAAAATGATATCGGCAGATGCATCTACATATATAACCGTGCTTAATATTCCCATATGTAGTGATTTTAAGATGTTAAAGAAGTCCGTTCAGGACTGCAGCGGTGTTTTGCTGTCTCAGAGAGCGGAATCCGTGCTCAGCTGGATTGGCCTCGCTGAGGCAGCAGAATGCCACTGCAGTCCCAAATAGACTTCTTTAACATCTTAAAATCACTACACGTGTTGCCCAAAAAAGCCCGGCTGTATCAACTGTCGAGAGCCTGAGACAGACTATCGTCTCTTGGTTACCCTACAAGGTGTCGAAATTTTTGGCTGGTAGGTAAATACCGAAGGATGTCACACTAAACGCGCCCCAGCATCCTTAACAACTTTTGGATTTTTGTGTTATCTTCGGACATCAATATCGTTTGGACTTGCTAGTCATACAAACAAAGTATAAGTCCTTTGATTGTCGTTTTGTGTATTCGGAAGTTGTTACATAATATCTTTTGCGGCGGGTTCTGATTCGGACCCCAAACCAGGCCGTGCAAAAGTGTCTTCCACTACATGGATTTTGATTTCGTGTATTGGCAGCTTTGCTAGTCCGCATCTATCTATGATAAGACATGCGCTGCTAGTGGAACAGAACTCATCCTGCACTGAATAATTTTAGCTGAATAAACGCAAGCAACCTAGAGCCGATTTCCGAACTTGGATTTTCACGGTGCCTCAACACAGTAGTAATTGTAACATGTAAAGGGAACTCACCATTGGTGTGCTTGCCAGCAAGGAGGAAAAATTGCAAAGACCGAATTTAATATTGATAATCACGTAGTATATTTTTTTTTCTTTTTGTGTAAAAGTAGAACGTATAATCAATTTTTTTTTTTTTGAGAATTTTTATAGTTCGCCATTGATGGGCGCTTGAAGATTTTATATCAACACTATTCTTTCAGATATGTACTCGTATTATACGACACCAAAAGAACCCCGGAGAAAAGAAAACTTCAGTGGGACGCCGAACTGATACTGCTTTGTTCCATATGTCATGAGAACATGGACGAGTTTTTAAGCCAAACGTTGCCTGGGGATCATTGTTTCCACTAAATATCTATGGCCCAGCTACGTCAGACATCGTCGACATGCTGTCTTTGCTGGCAACCTCTAGAACCAACACCCACCGAGTCAGGGCTCAGTCAGCACATCATTGCTTGTTTAGCAGTGCCTAATCAGCCAATCGAGTCCACTTGTTACGCTTAACAACACCGATGGGATAGGAGCGCTATCACCAGTGGGACCTAAAATTTCATCCTCATCATCGACTTCCAGAATGGTCCAGCTGCTGGTCGTCGTTCAAACGATGGCTGCGAGTATGGAGTAATTGGAGAAACTATCTGTTCCACAACCGGAGACCTAGCCTCCTATCCTATCGGCAAGGGTAGACAATACGGAGACTGTAGAGCTACCTCTAATACTAGCTTGTGACCCAGCACCTCCAAGGCTCAGCGGAGTGATGAACCCAATGACTTCAAAATATAGGCTCAGAATAAGTGTTATAATTTCACACCCGCACCACCGGGATAACATGCGCGCCTGGAGCCCTGCTCAACAGATGTTTGAACAGATAGGTCCTAACCGTTGTTCAATGCCCTGATACACCTGGGATCTTCGGCCATCAACTCAGCCAAAAAGTCGTCGCCGTAATCGTAATCGTTCCCCACGTGCTATTCCCCCATCTTAAATGGCACACATCATAGCTAGCTGCAAGTTGGTATTTTTAAGCCAAGTTGACCCTGCGACCATAGATGCCTTCTTACAAAGAGTAGAAAACATGATGTCGTTGAACCTGGGAAGAAACATGCGAGTAGTTGCCAAGTGCGTCCAAATGCTGGAAGAGCTTTTCGATAGTTCTGGTGTTTTGTTGACTTATTTCCAGCATACGATTCGGAGACTTTGAGGCATGCCCCATTGTGGGAATTCACACCAGTAGAAAGCGATGACATATTGAAACAAAAGCTATGGAGTAAACACCAACTGGCTCAGGAGACAGTAGACGACTACTACTAAGCTCTATGTTGCTTGTTGGAACGATTATGAGCCCCATGGGGGAGACAGAGTTCGAAAGTCTCTTTTGGGAAGAAAGTAGGCTGAAGTTACGAGAACGATGGGTCTTTGCTCCTTGCAGTAACGTACATACACTTTGCGCTTCAGAAAAGGAGCTAGAAGCCGTGCAATACTCCCATCAATCAACACCCCAAAGCAAATTCTTTAACCAAAGGAAGCAACCGCAATGATGCACAGTGGCTGAGCTCAAACACAACGTGCCTGCCCTACCCACGCTACCTTGTCTCATACGACCCATAATGAACAGCGTTTGGGAGACCATTTCTCCATCGTACATGGAGTCGGCCAAAGTCCATCAAACAGAGGTTCAGAAACTGGCATCCAAGATACGATTCACCACGTGTTGGAGCTATCAGCAGACGGTACATCGCTTTAAAACATGCCAAACAGAGGTGAGCATTTTTTGTTGCCATTGTGGTAAGCTGGATACAGTGAGTACCCATGACAACCATGACTACTGGAAACAGACTCAGTAACAGAATGCCACTCTGTCCCGTCTACTGACAGTTCCATTGCGATGAGCCCTTTGCCAGAAAATACTCTAAATATAACTTCCTCAATACCTTTGCTGCCCCATGATGCTGGAGATGATGCATCTCTTCCAGAGGCAACTCCAAGGATGTTTTTGAAGCAACCATCTCTGGTACTGTCTGAAAAACGTTGGCAGCTACTGACTCGTGCATTTAAACCATATCACATTAGACTGCAGGAATATCGTGCGGCATAAGAGCGGATTTTTGCTTCAGAAGAGGTCACCTCACGCCAGCACAAGACAAAATGGTCAACTCATCATTGGGGGAGCTTCTTAACCCGGTACCTTTTTAAAGTGCCACAGGGGGGTCTGACAGCTTCCCAGCCTACTTTTAGGATTTTATAATATTTTCCAATTTTAAAATATATTACTAGATGCTTAAAAATATATTAACAACTCTTAGTTTGAGTCAAACATAATTTTATTTCCGTTACAGAAAATACAACTCTTTTAAGACGTAATCAAATTAGCTTCATGTGATTTAGACACATTTGCTTATAAAGGGTGGTCTATTCATAATCCACGATGTTAATTTTGAGTCACACCTTAACGTGGAGCCTTTTGCCCAACTTAATATGACATTTCTTTGTTTCATTGTTTGACAAATTCAACCATGGAGAGGTACCCAATCGAGCAGCGCGTTAAGGTTGTTGAAGCCTTTGACGAAAATGGACGCTCAAATCACAATGCATTTCGTGCACTCCGTGATTTTTGGTCAGCATAATCGAGTAAATGTGTCCACAGTCGGCAAAAATGTGCAAAAATTTCAGCAAACCAAGTCTGTAGAAAATATGAAATCACCTTTGCATGCTCGCACAGTTCGTTCTGCGGAAAACATTGCTGTTGTTCGTGATAGTATGGCAGAAGAGCCGTCATCCTCGACTCGTGGTCGTGGCCAACAATTGAACATCTCACGAACATTACTGATGCGAATTTTGAATGAAAATTTGAGTTTACATGCTTACAAAGTTCAACTGATTCAAGAGCTAAAGCCTGCTGACCATTTCAAGCGTCGGCAATATGCCGAACGGTTGGTTGAACAGACAGAAGGGAATGGTGACTTTACAAAGAAAATCATCTTCAGCGACGAGGCACACTTTCACCTCAATGGATTCGTTAGCAAGCAAAATTGCCGCATTTGGGCAAATGAGAATCCACGAATGATTGTTGAAAAGCCGATGTATCCACAAAGAGTAACTGTTTGGTACGCTTTATGGGCTGGCGACATCATCGGGCCGCACTTCTTCGAAAATAAGGACGGCTAAGCAGTTACCGTGAATGGTGTTTGCTGTTGCGAGATGATAACGGACTTCTTGTGGCCAGAAATTGAGTTTATGGACCTACACAAAATGTGGTTCCAACAGGATTGTGCCACTTGCCACACAGCCAACGAAATAATGGCTCCGCCACTATCATGTGATTTGACACCGTTGGACTTACTTCTCTGGGGATATTTAAAGGAAAAGGTGTACGTCGATAAGCCAAGAACAATTCGAGAGCTAAGGGATGTGATAAATCAGCACATTAATGAAATTGAACCTGAATTATGTCTCAGGGTCATTGAAAATATGGACCATCGGATAGAAGTATGCCTCCGTAGCCGTGGCGAGCATTAGGACGATATCTTGTTTTACACATAATTGTCATGGATTCTTCTTTTATAATGAAAAATATTGACATAATTCTCTCAAAAATTTGTGTTTTATTTACAATTAATATCATGCGTTTTGGTTGGACTACCATTAGTATTTCACATAAAAAAATTTGTTTTTTTTTTATCATCCATTCTTGGAAAAATCGAGCACCTTGCTTTTTTGTTTGGTAGCTCTTTTATCTGACTAGGCTCGTTTTGAAACTTCAATGTAATTTCTTGTTTTATCACGTATTGCACGAGGTATATGCGGTTTTGCTCCTCTAATTTTTAACCAGTTCTCGACAGGCTCAAATCCCAACTCTTGTAGATACTTTCTTCTTTGAATTTGTTTGTTTCGATTGTTATTGGCAATGTAAATAATAAAGTGGCTGATCTCAGCGATGCCCAGCATTCTACGAAACAGTTCAGTCTATATGCATCCTCGAAAGATTCCTTACGTACTAATGGATAAAGTTGACGAAGAGCTTAACCGTCTAGAGCAAGCTGGCATTATAGACAAAATCATCCATCCAAAATGGACTACGCCCATAGTGCTTGTACCAAAAACAATGGAGGCCTCCGTTTGTGTGTTGGCTATAAGGTAACAGTAAACAAGGTAATTGATGGTGATGATTATCCTATACCAAAGATTGAAGAAATCTTTTCAAAGCTGAGACCCTTGACTTACACAAAGCATACTTACGTTGATGTGGCGAGTGCGTTACTACAAGCCACTGGCACACACCGAGGAAGTTACAAGGTAAATCGTTTAATCTTCGGTTTCAACCCACACCCAACCGATGGCAATGTTTCATAGATTCCATATTGCAGGACTTGGAAGTCGATTCATGAGCAAGTATTTCAAGATTTGCAGGAATATGTCACAAGTGTAACGACGCTTGTCCTCTATAATCCGTGTTTGCCACTAACTCTTGCTACCGATGCATCTTCATATGGGTTAGGCATCGTGATATCGCACTTACTTAGAAAAGGAGTCCCATTGCATTTGCCTCGAGGACCCTAAACCAACCTGAAAAAAATTACTCACAAGTAGACAAAAGCGATTTACTCGGGCCCTACTAATTTTTTTCTATATTTTTATGAACGCAAAATAACATTACTTACGGGCTATAAACCGCAAACCAAAACTTTGTACCAGTCTGTTGAAAATGACTTATCATCAATATCCGTGTCCAGATTATTTCGATATGCAAACTACAATACCTGCCGTACTTCGATTATGAAATAAAATACATAAATACGAAAGATGACGGCAACGCTGACTTTCTTTCAAGATTTTGACTGCAGTCGTCAATATGGTGACGATTATGATACGTTCATATGGTGACGATTATGATACAATCATTCAAATTTCTCATACTTTAGCACTTCCAGTAACAAGAAAAGAAACAAAGTGAGAAACACTTAAAGATGAGGAATGTCGTAGATATTATAATGCCCTACAAAGAGGCAAAAATTTGCTAACGATCCCCTTTCCAACTTTTCGAAAGAATCCGGATGCATATTCCAAGGGATTCGAGAGATGATGTCTTAAACTATGCAGGCTCATATATTGGGGGAACTGCACGAAGCCCACATCGGAATCGTAATGTTGCGCGTTACGGTTCGCGGCCGATAATTTTAATGTTCCGGCAAAATGAAAACGCACTGTCTTTTAAATTAAGTTAAAAGAGTTTATTTACTAAGAATGCAAAGTTATTAATTTCACTATTTTACAAATCGCATTTTAATCTAACCTTCACTGTCTATCAATTTATATTCCAAATGTCTGTATCACGAGAATCACTTCACTATCAATCAGTATCGCCTTTAACTCGCGCTCCACTCTTATCGTAGTTTTTATTTTTCCTCTTCCATTCATTCAGCTCAGCTTTATATAAGGTCTCTTGTCATTCAATCAATTTCTCGTATATTGGCGAATGTTTTGATGAGAACTACCTGGAATATTAGAGCAATTCTGAATAACCGCAGTGACGTCACTTTCAGATATTGATCATGAATCTACTTGGTCGATTCTTGTGCTTTCGAGTACATTCGTTTACTAATCATGATGTAATTAAAAGTTGCAACAAAAATTGTGGCAGTAGCTCGCAGAATTGTTTGGACATGTAGCAGTATGTATCATGGCTCTTGCTCCTTGCTACATTTGGTGGCAAGGAGGAGACAGTGAGGTCGAGGAGCTGGTGCGAGGATATCGCAGATGCTGCAGAATCAAAACGAACCCAAAGAAAGCCGTAACTTACCTGTGGGAACATCCAATATTACCTTGGCAATGGTTGCACATTGACTTTGCTGGCCCATTTTTCACTACTCACAAATAGTACGACGCCCAGGACAACCATAAAGATTCTGCGCGAAATGTTCGCTTGATTTGGGCTGACACCTATCTTGATATCAGAAAATGCCACAGCATTCAAATTAGCAGATTTTGAATTCTTCCTAAAGTCGAATGGGATTGCACATAAATACTATGCCTGCAAACCATCATCGAATGGGCAAGCAGAGAGATACGTCCAAAGAATTAAGCAAGGGCTTTGAGCAATGATGAATGCACGCATAGTGAATTATGCAGATTTTTAATGCAATAGCGGAAAGCTCCGAGCTCAACAACCAGAGTGAGCCCATCAGAACTAATGCTCCAACGACAAATTCGAACCAGGTTGGGTTTAGTGACGAGGGGCACCGCCAGCGAGCTCAGTGAAAAACAAAATCCAATAAATTCAAATCTGTGCACATTTAACATTGGAGATGAAGTCAGGCCCGATTCTATAACAAAAAGTATTATCAGTGGAAGTATGGCATTATCACCGCCAAATGAGGTAATAGGCAGTACAAAGCTTGATAGACAACTAAACGCAAACTCGCCATATTGACCAACCTATATCCAATAATAGCAAAACTAATTTTAAAAACAAATATCACAACAATTTATGACTAGACTAAAACGTAACCGACTCAACTGACGTTACGGACAAGCCTCGTTCTAGATCTACTTATATAAATGAACCAGTGCAACAAACCAAACATCGAGCGACAAGTCCAGTGACAGGAAGACATCCCATAAGGCTATCCAAAGCAAGTACCAGGAAGAACTGTAGAAGATGCTACTGGATCAACAAGTCCCACGTAGCTGAAAAGATCAACCAGTTACCGTAAACAACCCAATAAGGGAAACCCGCTCTTAGAAACCCAATAAGGGGAGGAAGTATGATGTACACATCAACAGTTGTCATTGTATAGATTCCAATGTTTCATTGCATAACCTCTCACGCCTTTATTTGTACCTAGCGGTTTCACTCACTCTATAAAGAGTTTCCACCAAGCTAATCACGTTTTCGAAGCTAATAAAATATCAGTATAAACTAGAGCTGTGTATAGTTGGTGTCCACTTTCCCGGATACATATAGAAAAGGATTACTAGAAAAAAGATCCCCTGCCTTTGATACCTCCTGATGGTCAAGTATGCCTTTTAAAACTTCCAGGACGGCTCGTTCATGATATGCTACGTGGTCCATTTGTCAGCGGATATGTAGTGAAATAAGTAAGGACTGCAGCGATAGCCTGCTGCCTCGGCGAAAGAGGATGGTAGGATTCGCCGGGATTGGCCTTGTCTGGGGACGCGTGAATGTGGTGGCAGGCTAGCGTTGCGGTGCCGGGGGGCGGGTCCTTTCCCACAAGGACCCACTACAAAAGAATTCCGCATTCATGAATTCCTGGGTCACAAAATGAAAGTCGACCGAAGTCGAAATAAGGAGGTAACCAGCTAAGGGTTGGAAATGCAGACGAAAAAGCACAAACTGGACCTGGGGAAGACAGACGGACTTAAGGGGAATTCCTCGTTACCCAACGATTCTTATGGCCCACAAATAAGAGTGGGGCATCCGGATGGAGGTGGTGCCCCCTCGCACCGTCCCAACCGGATCAAGATCCAAAAGTAGACGTGGCCATATATTTCACTTTTGAGTGAAAAACTCATTCAAAGATAATTTGCATGAACTTTCCCATCAAAAGAGAAATATAGACGTGACCAATTTATGTTATCGAATTATGTGATCGCATCACATTACCCTATTATATAAAAGGGCACGCGAGTGGAAGGCCGCTCTACCCGGCAAGAGCCCGTGTTAAACGACAAAATAGGGTGGAGCGGGCCCGATGGCTAGCCCATATGAACGAAAAAGCCTGCCATCAATGCGGTACCTACACCCGGCCTGATCGCACGAAATGGAAAGACCGACGGTTTACGTTTAACAATCCATTTTATTTATATTATTTTTCAAAAAAAAATTTTTTTTTTCTTTAACAGCTGCTTGCTCTTTGTTTTGTTTCGGCTGAACAACAGAATCAAATCTAAATGCTATGGAAATCTATTAGATAATTAAAGTCTTACAATAGTCTGCACTCTTATCAATAAATTCCTCCACTTAACAGAGATTCTAATAATAATGAATTATTTAAACTTGATTGGAATGAAAAATTCCGCTTTTCTTTGTATTGCGCACTCGTTTCATTTTTCGTTAAATATAAGATGGCATACAATATGAGTACCTTCACATTTAAATACATACAATACAAAGGAATTATATACATACAATACAAAGAAATTATTACATTCAGATTCAATTGCGGCAGGAGATTGACTTTCCGTCGTATGGTACGTGTTTCACAATTTCTTTTGAAAATATCTTAAAGCTCGAAATATTCCGGGAGAGAAAATCATTGAAGTATGGGATATCGCTAGTCAATAAAATGGAATTAACTAAGAAGCAAGTCGTTAACGTAGAACAAAAGAAAATATAAACAAGTTGGGTAAACAGACCTACGCTCATGTCAGAAGGGTTTTGTATCCAACTTCTCAGAAATGCAGTCACCAGCAATGAATAACGTCAAGAAATATGTCAAAGAGATGTGCACGTCCAAAGGAAAATCCATTGTTTTTCTACTTTCAACGGTCACCATTTGTTTGCAAACCGATGAAAATCACTCAAATCATGAATTCTTAAAAATATTAATGTTATTGACCCTACTGCAAAATTTCAAGAAGATCAAGTCAAAACTGCAGTGACTGATTGGATGGAAAGTCCATAAAATACCAAAATCATGTGTTATTGTTGTTGTAATTGGAGAAATTTCAAACGGCTATAACTTCCGTGTATATCATTCGATTTTCATCAAACTTACAAAGTTTAAGAACCCTTAGCAGAACTACGTAAATATCGAGTTTTGTTCAGTTTAAGGGTACCGATGCAATTTTATTAGGGAAAATGTGAAATTCGAATATCATACTATTATTAACAAAGTTGAGCGAATTTCGACTTCTAAGGTATTTGTAGTTGTTGTACTCATAAGCACCTACCACCATAATTTTTTTTAAATTTTCGGATCACAGGTGTCCAATCGCGAGGGGGGGGGGGACACAAATTTTTCGTGTATTCTCCCTCCCTGCGTGTCCCTCAAAGCAAAAAGTATCAAATTAAGACCTGCTTTGAAAAGTTCTCATCAAGACCTTTCATTCGATACCCATATCGGCTACGTTTGATGAAATTTTTTTTGGGGGGGCCACTCCCCTATATGGGGAGACCCCCCCTTAAATACCTTATAAAATTTTTTGTAGTTTAACTTTGAAGAGAGCATCACTTTACACCTGCATACAAAATTTGATGTTTCTAGCTTATGTAGTTTGCGAGAAAAAGTGTTGTGACACACGGACGGACGGACGGACAGACAGGTCGCGAAACTATTAGGGTTTTGTAAAATTATTTTACAAAACCCTAAAAATGAAAGAAAGTGAATACCCTTTAATTCTATTATTTTTAATTTAAATTCAGTATACAATTGTATCGTTCTCTACTTGAGAACTTCCTCAGTACTACTATTCCCTTATACTCAACTCTTTAAACTATTAAAATGAATCTCTAAATACATCTAATCCCTCAAAGTTCTTTTACTTAATCTCTAATTACCTGATCCTTTAACCATTAAAAAATTTTGTTTTTCCTTAATTACTACATAATTACATTCATTATTTTGTAAGCTTGAATAGCCAGGTGTATCCGTTACCTGGGTCACCGTTCCAAATGTTCTGCGTCTTTCGATTGAATATCTCCAAACTTTCTGCTACATCAAACTTCTACCCGTTTGTAATCGTTTCCAGCATGCTCACCTTGTCCGCAGTGATGTCATGTTTTTCAAGGACTATATGCTCCGCCACTTTTGATTTGAAGTTTTTTGTATCCTGCTTTCTGTTTTTGTTGACTGCTTCCCTTAAGTGCTCATTCCATTCGACACCTAGTGATCTACTCATTAGTCCAATATAAGATCCATTACATTTCGTACACGGTACCGTGTAGACTCCGCTCCGCTCCATTTTGGGTATGGGGTCCTTGGTTGATCCTACCAAGCTCTGCAGTTTTGTGGTCCGGCTCATCTAAACTAGGTCGATGTCTACGTCTTTTACAGCCCTCTTCATTGTTTCCGTCCTTGAATCAAAAGTTACAACCAACTTCTTCCGTTGCTCGACTTCCGCAGTTAGCGTTGTGAACTTTTTGTTAAAGATCTCCTGCGTTCGTTTGGCTATCAATTTGGTGACTTCATCCGTAAGGTATCCATTCCACTTGGCTAGTTTATAAATGTGGGACGTTTCTTTTTTCAGGCCTTCCTTATTCGATGGAAGCGTGAGCATTCGATTCACAAGCCAGCTAAATGTCGCCCATTTTTGCTGTTGGCAATGGTTCGAAGTGAAAGGAATTATCCGCATGGTGTCCGTTGGTTTGCGGTATATTTCGAATTCCAATCCATTAGCTCTTCTACATACTATTACGTCCGGGAATGGTAGCCGCCCTAGCAAGTTCTGCAGTTTTGTGGTCCGGCTCATCTAAACTAGGTCGATGTCTACGTTTTTTACAGCCCTCTTCATTGTTTCCGTCCTTGAATCAAAAGTTACAACCAACTTCTTCCGTTGCTCGATTTCCGCAGTTAGCATTGTGAACTTTTTGTTAAAGATCTCCTGCGTTCGTTTGGCTATCAATTTGGTGACTTCATCCGTAAGGTATCCATTCCACTTGGCTAGTTTATAAATGTGGGACGTTTCTTTTTTCAGGCCTTCTTTATTCAATGGAAGCGTGAGCATTCGATTCACAAGCCAGCTAAATGTTGCCCATTTTTGCTGTTGGCAATGGTTCGAAGTGAAAGGAATTATCCGCATGGTGTCCGTTGGTTTGCGGTATATTTCGAATTCCAATCCATTACCTCCTCTACATACTATTACGTCCGGGAATGGTAGCCGCCCTTCGGACTCCAGCTTGTGGGTGAGACTGATGTTGTTGTGTATCGAGTTGATAGCCGTGAGAGGTTGCTGGACCTGGTCTTCTTTGATGATCGTGAAGATATTGTCTACATACCGCACCCATCGATGTAGCAGTTTCCCTTCTTGTGCTAGCTTCTCCTCCAAAAATGCCATAAAAACTTCGCGTAGAAAAGGGGAAAGAGGGTTTCCCATCGGAGAACCACGTGATTGTTTAAAAAATTTTCCCCTCAAGGTGAAATAGCTTTCACCCATGCAGAGTCAAGCCAGTTTCAAATACATTTTGGCTCATGCTTTCCATTGTTCTTCTGATCCTTGTATCAGAATCCACTCCTCAAGTAACGCAAGTGCTTTTTTGACCGGAATACTGGAAAAAAGTGCCTTGACGTCAAATGACACCATCGTATCGCCATCTTCCAAAGGTCCCCAGGACAAAAACTTTGAATTAAATTCTGCCGAAATTCGCTGCTGACCTGGTAAAAATTTTTTTGTCCATGTTATTGAATTCTTTGACTAACGACTTCGCAATTTTCTGAGTGGGGGCGTTTTCTGCTCACACAATTTCACGCATTTCATGGCCTGGCTTGTGAATCTTCGGAAGTCCTATGATCCTTAGTAGCGATGGGTTGGTTACTTTTAACAATTTCTTGAGTTCCTGAATCCATGGTTCACATTCTTTCAGCACTTTCTCCATTCTTTTTACTGACCCAGGCAGCGGATTATTTTGTAGATAGAAGTATGGCCTCGTATTTATTTTTTCCCGGGTTCTATTGTCGTAATCGGCTTTGTCCATGATCACTAAGGCATTCCCTTTATCCGCTTTCATTTGATAAACCGGTAGGTTTTTGAGCTCATTGATGATCCTATTCTCGTCCTGCTTTCCTGCCCGTTTAGTTTCTTTTCTCCGTGTATCTGCAGTGCTGGTCCGTATCATTTATTTTTCCTCTGCCATCAGTCCATGCATGCTTGAAAGTCTGTTGATCCTGGCTTCGATTTCTATGACGATATCTTCAGGTTTGGCGTTCGCGTTAATGGAGTATTTCAGCCCCATGTTCAGTAGATTCAGTATAGCTTGCGTAAATACCTGGGACAATTGATTGATGAGTATGTTTTCGATAGTACGTACCTTGGTTTGTTGGGATACTGTCACTTGTTCTCGTCTTAATTGATCAAACTTCTTTTCTAATATTAATTCCTTCCGCTCGCTTTCATACTCTTCCGCTACTTTCACGTTTGTTAGAAACAACGGGAACCCTAACGGATATTGCTTGGCCAGACTCAAATGTAATTCGTACGCCTCTCTGCTTGTCCTGTCCAATTTCGCATAGAGTCTTTCAATACTCTCTTTCACCAACTGCATTTCTAGATACTTGATCATTGTACCTTTCTTGAACGGTATACTCGTCTTGAGTTTAACGGTGTGGCTTTTCGGGGTGATGCTGTTGTGCTTGCATTTTTTTAAAAACTGAAGTCCCTTCTTAGTGATGCGACCGACTTCCTTAAAGTGATAAACATATTGACTTCAGCGGTAGGCTTGGGTGCCATTTTAATAGTAAAAGATATTTTGCCTCTAGAATAACTTTCAAATATAAAAAAGTGAAAGAAAGTAAATACCCTTTAAATCTACAGTTTTTATTTTAAATTCAGTATGCAATTCAAAAATTGTGTTTTTCCTTAATTACTACAAAACAAAATTTTTGAATGGTAAAAGGATCAGGTTATTAGAGATAAAGTAAAAGGACTTTGAGGGATTAGGTGCAATTAGAGATTCATTTTAATAGTTTAAAGAGTTTAGCCTAAATATTAGGTCACTATTAGTTTAGGAAATAGTAGTACTGAGGTAGTTCTCAAGAAGAGAACGAAACAATTGTATACTGAATTTAAAATAAAAATAGTCGAATTAAAGCGTATTTACTTTCTTTCATTTTTTATGTTAGAAAGTTCTACTAAATGTGGAATATCTTTAACTATTAAAAAAGAGAATAAACATAAATTTAAAATGAAATGATTACTAACCACGACCCTAATACTATTTTTTTCTTCATAACTTTACAAGCTAAGGATGGATTCGTTCAAAATAAAAATTTACATTTTTTCGTACGTTTCTCATTGATAGTTCTGTTTCATCGCTTATTTAATCTCGCTCCATACATCATAGAATTAATTCTAGTAAATTTACTTGAATACCATTAAAGTATTTAATAATTTCCTTTGAAAGCAACCACGGCTTAAATTTTTTTGTTTCGTATATAAATTCAATTTAATGTAACTTTCAATTTATTCATTTTTTTCTTTTTATCTCATCGATAGCTATTAAATTAAAATACTACCTCTTCATTGTAAGATCATTTTGTTTTTGGTATAAGATTCTCCCTTTTCCCTTTTTTTTCTTCTGTATTTTCCACTACCACTGTTTGCCGTAACAATTCTTCAGTGAATTGTTACGGCAAAGGACGAACATGTAAGGAGAATGGAAAAGTGATGGTGTAATGAGACAAAAAGAAGGAAAGATAGAAGTGACATTAGAGTCGTGAATTTGTGCCGATTTAACAAGTATGTGATAACATATTTTCACTTAAAATATAACAATTACTTCTATTCTTTTCTTCGATTTGTTAGATACAATTTATGTAATTTATTTAATTTTTGTGAATCTTTGTTTATTGTTGTTTTTTTTTCATTTTCACTCACAGTTAAGAGGTTGCACGGATGATCCGTATGATAAATCTTAGGCTAGCATTTTGCACCCTTAGGAGCCGATTACTCATTTGTTTAGTTCTCATCGTTGTCGCCGCCGTCGCTTTATCGTCTATCACGCCTAGTTACGCTTTGTAATTCAGACAAGTGTGATGTACATCCATACGTTCGTTACTTCACAGGCTCAAACAGCAACCCAGCCATCATCCTAGCAAAGCTATACAAATCCTGACATATATACGACAAGTCCTGGGTCTGCACGTGTGGATGTTCCAACTTCTGCGTTGCAACTTCTAAAAAGCGGAGCGCAACAGGAGGGCCATCATATGACAGAACCATCCCATAGCTTCCGACAAAGCGAAACCCAAGATTGCGTATGAGAACAACTGTCGCTTGAGGGATAGATTCCTTGCGTAGCTGATGATCAAGGAACCAAATACTGTCCAATGCCAGCACTAGAACCAGCGACTCCTGCTGTGGCTGGGTTTCCGAAAAATGCATAACCAGTGGTGAATACAACCTAGCTGAAGGTGTTAAATATTGCGCCTTTCCGTTAGGCCGAGCGTAATTTGGACACGGAGTGCAGGCTGCCGAATTTAGCGCCCGACGCTGCCAAACGCCTTTCACACGGGAGTACGTTCACAAAGAAAACGAAAAGACCAAGAAAATAAAAACTGAAAACACACACATTCCGTCGTCACCGGTTGAGGAAAGATTCTCGACCAGTGGCCATTTCCCTCACTTTTTCTCGTGCTGTCTTTTTGACGTCCCTCCACTACTTCCGACTTTTAGTACCCCGGTTTGGCGCACCCGATCAACGTTCCTACACGGCTAATTTTATGTGGCGGATTTAAATTGTGCTAGATGAATTCAATTCGAAAGAAGTTAAGAACAAGTTGGGTAAACAGACCTACGCTCATGTCAGAAGGGTTTTGTAAATTGACAAAATGCAGTCACCAGATCGAATCAAATCAAGAAACATGTCAAAGACGATTCTATTGGAGAAAATATGAAATACGAAGATCATACTATTATTAACAAAGTTGAATGAATTTAGACTTCTGAGGTTTTTAGTATTGTTTTACTCATAAATATCTCCCTTGATAATTATTTCAGATGTCCATCCGCGACGGAGGAAACACATTTTTCATGTATTTCCCCCCTGTGCCCCCACTGAAGCAAAAACTGACAGTTTAACAACTGTTTTGAAAAGCTCCCATGAAAACTTTTATTTCATACTCATATCGGCTACGTTTGATGAATTTTTTTTCAGGGGCCACTCTCCTGTACTGTTATCATCGATTAATGGCCAATTTTTTCTAATCCTAGAATGGTTACAAAACCCGTTTTCTAGGAGCTCTCTCCCACCTCCTTGACTTGTTTCACTTATGAGCATTAATTGTAGATACTCATCTTCAGTCATTCAATAAATTGAATCAAATGTTCAAAGCATGCACCTTAAACGTTGAAGTTGGGAAAAAATAACTCAAAATTATTCAACCTTCGCATTTAAAACAGCCACTATTTTGTGTTACGATTACTGATACCACTAGCTGAACTGATTCTCAAAGTTATTCATGACACCTATCATTCCTGAAATTTTCATGCAAATCCTAGAAAAACTGTAGTGTCTGAGTCGGTAAAAAGCGCATGTTTTTCCATAGCCATATGTTGCCATAGTAATACATGCGGCGCATATTGTTCCATAGTAATACAGGAAAATTCAAACCGCTATAACTTCGCTAAATGTAATGCAATCTTCATGAAACTTGCAGGGTTGATCAATCTTATAAATAGACATCTGTGTACTGAATTTCATTGAATTTAAGGGTACCGTTAAGATTTTATTCAAGAAAACATAAAATCGATAAATCATACTATTACTAACAAAGTTGAGTGAATTGCGACTTCTAACGTATTTGTTGTTGTTGCACTCACCAAGGCCTACATTCTTGATTTTTTTCAGATTTTTCGGATCACAGGTGTCCAATCGCGAGGGGGGGGGGGACACAAATTTTTCGTATATTTCCCCTCCCTGTGTACCCCTCGAAGAAAATTTTGCCAAACGAAGACCTGTTTTGAAAAGTTCTCATCAAGACCTTTCATTTGATACCCATATCGGCTACCTTCAATGATATTTTTTTTTTGGGGGTCACTCTCCTATATGGGGAGACCCCTCCTTAAATACCTTATAAAATTTTTTTGTAGTTGAACTTTGAAGAGATCACCACTTTACACCTCCACACAAAATTTGATGTTTCTAGCTTAAGTAGTTTCCGAGAAAAACTGCTGGGACACACGGACGGACGGACGGACGGACGGACGGACAGACGGACAGACTGGTCGCGAAACTAGTAGGGTTTTGTAAAATTATTTTACAAAACCCTAAAAATGAATATGATTTTTTAAAATAGTAATACAAATTAAATTTCATGCAAAAAGGAAATTAAAGGAAAACGTTTAAATTTAATTATAAGGAAAATTGATATAAAATTACATTTAATATAAAGGGGAATTGATTAAAAATTTATATTTAACAATAATAATGTAAAAGAAAACTTTTTTCCAAATGACAATTATGAATGGAATTAATAAATTACTTTTCTAATTCCGCCACATAAAATTAGAAGTAGAGGATAGGGAGGTTTTCGAGCAGTTGGCTTGAGAAACTGCTCGATTAATACAGATATAAGCATGTTCCCGATTATAATTTCTGGGGAGCGCACTCCAATTTCGCTGAACCTTTGACGAGGCCACCATACAGCCTGTCCTATATTTTGCTGTTAAAAAATGTATCATTCTACCGTAGTTGTAAGACCAGGATTGATCTCTTTTGTGCAGATAAGGCTAGAAGCATCAACATCCACTCAAGCGCTGCTCAAGTAAAATTCAGGCATTAGACGCGCAGTACATCTTCTCTTTGTGTCATTCTTCCAAGACTGTTGGGAATCGTAGTGGGAGTGTTGTCCCTTCTCCATTATTACTGCCTTGTTGTAGCCTTTGCTTCTACGTACGAAGACATTTCTTCATTTTCTAGCAAGGAAAGCGATGGGTATCATCTCGACCACCACCAATACTGCGGATTTGGAGACTCATCAATATGTAAGTTATCACAACGGACATTTACCTTATTATTTTCACTTACCTTAATATTTCCACCTACCTTAATATTGTCGATATTGCATGTTCATTACACGCGCGACACAATTAATTGATTTTTACTGCGTTAGCAACTTTTTAATTATGCGTGCAAACTTAAATCATATTAATTTATAAATTGACCATTGACCGCAGGTAAGTTTCGAAATCATTTACATTTGTTGTCAATTCCATATTTTTGTTAACGTAATGTTTTTAACCATAATAAATAGAGGTAAGCTATTGCAAAAAAGCAGTTCTTGGATAAAATTGTAACGATAAAGTTATTTTTCTCGACAAATAAAAATTGTATTTCTCGACAAAGCAAATTGTTGTTTTTTAGGTTTTTGTACTAAAATACAAAACCCTATTACAATCACGACCTGTGCCCGTCTGTATGTCACAGCACTTTTTCTCCGAAACTATAGAAGCTAAAGCCATGAAACTTTGTGGACAGGTCAGAAGTGTAAACTTCTTGAAAGTTCAAGGGTGGAAAAATACATGAAAAATGTGTTTTCACCCTCGCGAATGGGCACCTGTGATCTAAAAACTCTGAAAAAATTATCAAGGGAGATATTTATGGGTATAACAATAACAAATACCTCAGAAGTCAAAATTCGTTCAACTTTGTTAATATTAGTATGATCCTCGAATTTCACATTTTCTCCAATAAAATCGTCTTTGACATGTTTCTTGATTTTATTCGTTGCTGGTTACTGCATTTTGTAAGTTGAGTACAAAACCCTTCTGAGATGAGCGTAGGTCTGTCTACCCAACTTGTTAATTTTCACGCGAGTACCCGGACAAAACATAACTGGCGCCCGAGCATATTGAAACCTACCGTTGTGGTTGTAGTTAATAAACGTTATTAATTTTCCGGAGTTATCAAAGATTTTAACTGTGAGAACACGGTACGTAATTTTGTCAAATAAACTATCCCCGTGGGAACATAGTGGATCCCGAACTCGAGCCACTTTCAACATCGTATTCAGGAAGCAAAGTGGTTAAGGGAAAAAGGAGTCATCAGCCATATTTAATCACAAATTGGACTGTGACATAAACCGTACCGCAGTAGGTGCAATTCGAAGCGTTCAAAGATTTGCATTAAAAAGTAGAACTAAGGAGTGCCCGAATCAAGGATGATTATTATATTCATGTAAACTTACACATTTACTTATTAAACATGCAACAGTAAGTGATTAAATAAATAATTTTTATTGTAATTAAATTTTTACAAATATTGTGCTGTGTAAACTGTGGTCAATTGGCGGAAATTTGTCTTTGAAAAGTTCTCTTTGGAAAAGTGAAATCGTGTTATTCTTCGCAAATTTATCTTTTTGGAAGTTTTATCTCGCCATTTTTTGCTTAAACTCCTCATTTTTTCGAATCCTCTGCGAAGTTTTCTCTTTTTTGTGTCTTTTGTATTTTTTCAAATTCGAAAAGTGGTGGAAACTTCACAACAAACTGTTAGGGAATTGAGTGGTGCTGTAAATACGAGTGTAGATTTATTAAAGAAAATGGAAGCTAGGTTGACGGCTTTAGAGCAAAAATCTACTCTCGTTGACAACCCTCCTCCTTCGGTGGACCAACAGCTCATGTCCCCACAGACAGAAAAAGATTTAGACGAAATTAAAAAAACTTGCGGATTGTGTACGCGATTTGCAAGTGTTTGACGGAAGTCCGGTTCAATACTTGTCTTGGGTTCAAAATGTTGAATCAATTTTAAAGGATTATAACATTGTTCGTCATAAACCAATTCATAGACCAATTCTACAGCACATTCGTCGAAAAATAAGAGGGCCAGCAGATGCTGCTCTCATCTCCTGTAATATTTTTGATACTGAGTGGTCTAGCATTAAACAGTGTTTGTCACTTCATTATTCGGATAAACGTGATGTCCGAACTTTAGAGCATCAGCTTTACTCCATGCAACAGAGAAGTCAAAGCGTAGATGAATTCTACGCCGCAGTGAACCACCAACTATCGCTTCTAATTAATGAAATTAAAACGGAAGATTTTTCTGGTGATACTGTCTCAGCACTCACCGAAAGTTATCGGAACAGAGCTCTGGATGTCTTTATCAGAGGACTTAATGGAGACTTATCACGAATGGAGGTGATTCAAAAACCGCAAATACTTCCAGAAGCTTATACTTCCTGCTTAGAATTCCAGAATTTGAATTTCAGGAATTATGCTATTCACAGAGGGAATTACACTAATTTAATTTCAGCTTCCATTAATCAAATTTAAAACCCTCGGCCCAACTTCAATGCAACTAGGCAAGCATCCTTTCGCCCACAAATATGTATTCAAGAAAGGAATCAGAAATACAGCAAAATTCATCAAAAACCACCACAAAACTATCCACCACCCAGACCTTTCCATCCTAAACCTCCTGTCCCTATGCAAGTTGATCCTTCTATCTAGACGCGTCAAGTAGACTATGTCAATTGACCTACAAATATTCCCTTCAACAAACGATCAAACGAATCTTCAAACTTACCAAGGAAAGCACAACGTTTATACAACTTGGAGGTTCTGGAGCAAGCGGAAAATATCAACACTGAAGATCTTTACTACGCCGATGGCACGGATCATGGAAAAGTCATTTATCAGGGCCAGCTTGAGAATTCTCCTGAAGATCATGAAGAAACTCAGCTAAATTTTATGATGGACGCCTCTCCAGCGTACCATATATAGAATATACTACCAGTGGTAGCAGGATTTTGAAATTTCTCGTCGACACTGGTGCCAACAAAAATTTCATTTCCCCTGATTTAGTTTTCAACTCTAAACCTATGGGGAAGTCCTTCTTGATTCGATCTGCCGCTGGGCAAATACCTATAGTCAGGAAAATTACTGGCCCTTTTTTCAAAAGTGTGGGAAACGATACTCGCATAGATTTCTACGTGTTCCCAGGTCTGACTTCATTTGATGGCATCATTGGGGATGATACATTGAAGAACTTGGAAGCTATTATTGATAAAAAAAATGACGAACTCGTCATCAAACCCAATATTCGTATTCCTTTAAAACATAATAGAGTGCAACTATGATCATCTGACTCATCAAACAAAGCATAAACTGCAGACCTTGTTAGACGAATTTTCAAGTCTTTTCGGTCCTATTAGCGACAGCAAAATAGTGGACACCAATGTCAAAGCGGAAATTAAAGCTTCATCACAAGAACCAGTCTACACTAAATCCTACCCGTATTCTGTTTGCATGAGGGAAGAAGTTGAGAACCAAATTTCAAAAACGCTGGAAGATGGAATAATTCGCCCATCCAAGGTTCCATACAACTCACCTATATGGATTGTCCCCAAAAAACCTAATTCTACAGGTGAGAAGCAGTACCGTGTTGTGGTTGATTTCAAACGCCTAAATGCAGTTACTGTGTCTAATACTTATCCAATCCCGGACATTGCAAACACCTTGGCAAGTTTTGAGAAATCAAAGTTTTTCACAACATTGGATCTAACTTCAGGATTTCACCAAATAAGAATGAAAGAGCAAGATATTGCCAAAACCGCATTTCCAACTGCTAATGGTAAGTATGAGTTTACAAAACTTCCATTTGGGCTTAAAAATGCACCAGCCATATTTCAAAGGATGATAGATGATGTCTTGAAGCAGTTCGTTGGGAAGATATGCTATGTTTACATAGACGATATTATCATCCTAGGTGAAACTGAAGATGAGCATCTGAAAAACCTTGAAGCTGTGTTTACCCAGTTAGCGAAAGCAAATTTAAAGGTTAACTTGGCGAAATCAACCTTTATAAAAACCCAAGTTGATTTTCTGGGGTATGTAATTTCCCAGGAAGGAATACTTCCAGATCTTAAGAAGATTGCAGCAATTAAGAACATCAAACCACCCACCAATCTGAAGGATCTAAAATCATTACTTGGTCTCGCTTCTTACTACAGAAGATTCATAAGAGATTTTGCTAAAATCGCTAAGCCCTTGACCAATCTCACGAGAGGTGAGAATGCGCAAGTGAAAGCCAATCAAAACAAAAAAAACGGATATTCAATTGGGTGAATTAGAATTGAAAGCCTTTAATGAAATCAAAGAGCTACTTATGTCTTTGGAAGTGTTAGCATTTCTTGATTCGAAAAGCCATTTATTCTTACCACAGATGCCTCCAATGTAGCGATTGGAGCAGTACTGTCGCAAGGTGAACTCTGAAAGGATAAGCCCATAACCTATATTTCTCGTTCTCTTTATAAAACCAAGGAGAACGAGGAGAATTATGCAACAAACGAGAAGGAAATTTTGGCAATTAACTGGGCACTGGATAAACTGAGAACTTATCTGTACGGAGCAAAGAAAATCAGAATTTTTAAGAGTCATCAACCACTTACCTTTGCGTTGAGTAATCGTAACCATAATGCAAAGCTAAAACATTGGAAATCTCGTATTGAAGAATTTAACAACGAGCTTGTGTATAGACCAGGGAAACCCAACGTAGTTGCTGATACCTTGTCTAGACTACCAGTTTAGTCAGCCGAAATAAACGTGCTAACATCCGACTCAGGAATAGCTCATAGCGCAGACAAGGATAGCTCAGATCTGATACCGCACTGCGATGCTCCACTAAATGTTTTTTGAAATCAAGTTGGAATTTCTATTTGCAAAGAAATCAGCGCTCATGAGGAACCTCATCCGAAATACCACAGACACTACGTCCAAGTCAAGGATATCAATAAGTCAAGACTAATCGAAATATTGCATGATAAATTGAGTCCAAATGTTGTCAATGGCATGGCCATTCCAGAAAAATTCATACAGCTGCTGCAGGACGTCTACAAGAAACACTTTTCTAAATTCAAAATTCGAATCACAGAACGAATCGTCCAAAATTTGGCCGATGAAAATAATATAATACAGGTAATCCAGAAAGAACATCGAAGGGCACAAAGGAACCACCTTGAGACTAAGGAACAGATTCTGGAAAGATACTACTTTCCCGCAATGACTAAACTCACAAAAAAATACAACGCAAACTGCGATGTATGTAATGCAAATAAGTATGATCGTCATCCACAGAAGCCGCACTTGCAAGAAACACCGATCCATAGCTACCCAGCTGAAATCCTTCACATAGATATTTTTCAAGTTTCTGACAAGAAATTTTTAACCTGTATTGACAAGTTCAGTAAGTTCGCGAAATTCTTCCAAATTAAGAATAAGTCTGCATTGCATCTTCGTGACAAAATAATCAAAGTCCTGCATTACTTCTCTATGCCACGAGTTTTCGTCTCAGACAATGAAGGCAGTTTTATTAGTCCAGTTATCCTGAACTATTTGGAATCTCTAGGAATTACCGTGTATCTGACTCCAACACAAAAGAGCAAAGTAAATGGTACGATTGAACGACTCCATTCAACAATCCTGGAAATCACGAGATGTCTTCAGCAGGAGTATTCGGACCTTCCCCTAGAAGTTATAATTAACATAGCTGTGGATAGGTACAACAATTCAATTCACTCCGTAATGAAAAGGAAACCTGTCGGCATATTTTTCGCTAGAGAACAGCGTATAAATTTCCAAAAACTGCTAGACTTCAGGAATAAGCTAAATAGGGATGTCAAGCAAGAAACCATGCGTAAACAAAAGCAGCCGATAAAAAATCATAACATTAAGAGAGCCAAACCCATTGAGTAATTAAATAATGCTGGAGTGGACAACCACGTGACAATATGGTCGCAAAAACCCCTGCGACCACTTTTCCTACTGCTACGCTCTTGTTTGCACAAACAAACATGGCTGCTGCTCAATGTAAACAAATTTTCATACAATACCAAGAATTCGTTTTCTATTTGAAAAACCTTCAGCATTGTATGAAAAACATGCAAAACATTAATATATTAACTACTCACTTGTGAAAGGAAAACACCTACAGATCCTTTTCCACCATAATTTTTACACGAAGGCACTACACATTTCATTTTGAAATTCTAAATTGATTTCACAATGTCACACGTTAAAGTTACTTGAATCACAAACCACAATCAAATCATTAAACACTTGGAACAAATTTAGATCACAAACACTTTCCACAGTTTTAATATCGGATAAGATTCGCAACGAAACTTGCAAATTGGCCAATTTGGCGTCCAATTTGCATCAGTCAACTTGACAGACAGTTCACATCTAGTCAGTTTCTGGAACAAAAAAGTGACCAGCAAGAGGCAGACGGGGAGGAAATGACAGACAAATCATTTGGAAGAGAGCAGAAACCGGTCGCATGCTCTCTCATGCATTTTATATGAGCTTAGCCCATCCAGTTCTTATTCATCTGAGGCCAAACCTAAAGCTTACGAGTCTGGCGATGTTGTTTTTATAGCAAACAAGCAAATCAAGGCAAAAAATAAACCACTTTTTAAAAAAGAAACAGTTTCTCAAAACAATCAGACCATAACTTCAGGGAAAAAATTCCATAAGTCCGACATCAAGCATATCTCTTCTGTTTCAGATTGATCTTATACACTGTACACGCATCAGTTGACAGTTGCAAATATGACAGTTCCATCGTCACAATCAAGAGCAGTTTTGGGAAAATTTTAAATGGAAATTTCAAAATTATACACTCTATCAACATTAACAAATACGACGAGGTCATTACATATACGGAGTCAACGATACGACATAAAATCAACAGATCAAGCATTCTTGCCCCTCAACTAAATCATCAGCTTTCAGTCATCAAAGGACTCATCGATCAACTACGCGACAAGCAATCGGGAAAATCTAAACGTTCCATCAATTGGTTAGGTTCAGCCTGGAAGTGGATCGCAGGTAGCCCAGAAGCAACTGACTGGGATGCCATCGTAAGGAGTCAAAATAAAATGATCAACAATACTAACAAGCAATTTAAAATTAACGAGTACGTCACTAGTGTATCAACTCAACTTATTGATAATTACAAAAGACTTATAGGACAGTGCAATTACATCCAAGGAACAATCATATGTCCCAGGGAACAACTTAGGAAACTCGATACGAGTGATTGCCTTTTTCAGATTCTACAAGGAATAGTCACAACTTGTGACTACAAATACTACAGCAAGTCGGTGGTAGAACTTATTGATGGCAATACCCTATATCTCACAAATTTCCATGGAATTCTTAGCTTTGGGAACTTCACACGGAATCTAAACGGAACTTTCATCGTAAATTTTCAAAATGACACAATCCGTGTAAATGACGTAATCTATATTAGCGAGGAGATAACTTCCTTTCATTCCTTATCCCCTGTCCTCAATAATAATATAACAGTTAAAAAAATTAAACTGGACCTTTCATACCTTCACAAACTTCATCTCAGTAATGTAGAAAAGCTGGAAAATTTATCTTTCAACGGCAATTTATCTGTTGGTTCTAGTATTGTTACTCTAACAATTGCAATTGGCCTGGTTGTAGTCCTTTCAGTGTTTATTTTCCGTTCAAAACGTACCAAGCACACCTTTCAGTCAGACCTTGCTTATACATATCCAGCCCCCATTAAGCTATCCTTTAAATCTGTGGGACACCGATTTTAAGGAGGGAGGAGTTATCACAATGGACATTTACCTTATTACTTACTTAATATTGTCTATATGTCTATATACACTTACCTTAATATTGTCTATATTGCATGTTCATTACACGCGCGACATAATTAATTGATTTTTACTGCGTTAGCAACTTTTTAATTACGCGTGCAAACTTAAATCATATTAATCTATAAATTGGCCATTGACCGCAGGTAAGTTTCGAAATCATTAACATTTGTTGTCAATTCTATATTTTTGGTAACGTAATATTTTTAACCATAATGAATAGAGGTAAGCTATTGCAAAAAAGCAGTTCTTGGATAACATTGTTACGATAAAGTTATATATCTCGACAAATAAAAATTGTATTTCTCGGCAAAGGAAATTGTTGTTTTATAATTTTCACGCGAGTACCCGAACAAAACATAACTTGCATGTGCAGTTCGTAACGTTACTTATCTCTGCACCAGTGGAACTGCCTTTGGTGCAGCTTTTTGCTGAAACCGCTCATATTTCTAATCCGTGAAGTAGGTTTCAAAGTATCTTTTGAATCCAAATTCAATATCCTCTAAACTGATACTTTTTGCTTTCTTTTGGTTATTTGTTCATCACTATTTGCAACAGGAGCTGTGCAAACACCACTCCTGGTATTATAATCGAGAACAATTCAAACCCTAAAGGCACTGGTAACTAATCGCGAAGACTCTGTGTTTTTGGTACACAGTTATAATTATAAGAAGGCAACTGTTATTCCCAGCCCGAAGTAATATGTAAAACGGATCCAGGTTTGGTTTCCAGCTGTCTGTTTTCATCTATACGTCCATCCTTCGGTCTCTCCGTCCATCAGGAGGCTCATTACACCTGCACGGTAATCTATGCTTTCCAATAATGTGTGCGTAAAATTAGGTTGTAATTTAAGCTACATTCCTGACCCCTAGAAAGGTGACTGTTACTGGATCGCACATATACAATAAAGCACAAAAAACGAAGGAGAGTAAATTTTCATTACTCCTAATTGAAAATGGGTCATGGAAATGCTAATAATGAGCTTAAGACTTACATATGAGTTGACATAAAATGGGATCCGCTTATCGTGCAGAGCACGGCAATGAAGCAAACGAGATAACTTACCATTAACTGTGCAATACCTTTCAGTTAATGCCAAGCTATTGAAACGTAAACTAACAAGCCTGTGAAGGATTTGTAATACTATACAAGTAGTAATGCTCAAGAATCCAAAGAAGCAATTTATAGCCCGCCATTATTATTAATGGGCATTAAAATTGATACATAACGAATCCCTTTAGACCCACAATGAAACTTACAGAAATGGTGGATCAGCGTTAAAATTTATTGAAGTCATAGAAAAATCAAATCGAGTAATTCGAAATAGTCTACCTCACGTAATAACCCGTAGTAACGTGCTTATTTTGAATATCACTACTGCACGATACATGTTGCGTGACATCATTGGCGTTCGAAGCACATATTTATGGCCTCATACTAAAGGGAGCTTCTCAAGATTCACGTGAAATATTCAGGGCTTCAAGGTACAAAAACAATTTCGAACGGATGTATCGAATAAAAGCTTGTAATAAAATTCGCAATAAGGGACATGATGTCTCGTTGTTCGTACCAGGTCAAAAATACTTTCATCACTGTCACCTCTGAAATTATTCCACATCCGCAGGTTTCTCCACGTACCGTGCCAAGAAACCGAAAACTTCCTCTTCCTGCAAGACTTCCCGGGGCGAAACAAAGTCAAGAAAGTAATTCAACTGAAAAAAGTTGAAAAACACATGGGAAGCTTCGATAGCGGAATCGATAGATAATGGATGAGACTTTATTCAGTGACTGATGGCATTATGTACAGCAATTTGGAGGAACCGTTCATACATCTCGGAGAAAAATCCTCACTTACGCCTTTCATCAGGACGAACGTCTGTTGCTGAAAGCTACCATCTGGATTGGTTCAACAATATTTTTATCCATTCTGATACGATGGTTGTGGGGTGACATCGTGAATCCCGGATTTTCGTTTATCGATGCAACGTATACGAGTATGTGTTGATATAAATATCTTCATTGCATGTACGGTGTGTTTGTTCTGAAAGGGGACTCCACTCCTATCAACTTTTTGCAGGTAATGGGTTCCCAACTCTCAACAGAGCGGTTTACTCCAGTGGGTTGTGATATGTCACATCCTGAATACGTTATCCAGTGTACTCGTACATAAAATGATTAAAAATTTTTGGATTCTGTAAAATAATACATGTCATCTGTGATGAAACCGACTTTCTATTTTGTTAGATGAACAATTTTGTTATATTTGTAGGTGTCAAATCTGTTCTATTTGCCATTTTAATCAATAGTCTGATTAACTTCAGGATTTTATTTGTTGAATGTTGAAGTTGCTTTTGACACCGACAAAACAGCTAATGGGTGCGGTCCCAAAAATATTTTATTTTTGGATTTAAAATGACGCATGCAAAAGAAACAATCCAAAAACAACTTTGGGACTATTGGTGCGAAGAAGCACAACGGCTTCCCAACATTGGGAAACTCGGGGAGACATCAAATACGAAATTGACGGCAATCGACAACAAAAGAAGACATAATCAGGAAAACTCTGCAGATGGTGGCTGCAAAATGCAAATAATTCAAGACGGGAAAGAAATGATAGGACGTCGAGAAGAAAATCATGAACTAAGGCTACGGCTACAGTCCATACAATCACAGAGGAATTTCGAAGTGCTGGAGGCACTAATGATAGCCAAAACTATTATACAGCGCTGGACGGACCAACAGAAGAAATGTAAGTTGGAGAAAGTATCAGAGGTAATTCTGATAAAGATAATGATATAAATGTTATTCGGTATTTAAAAATAAGCAGAGGGGAAGAAACCAACTCACAGCTCTACTGGTTCCTCTGAAAAACCACCAAAAAGGCAGAAAAAGTTCCGCCAATCAATGTATTCGGGTAAGGCGGAAGAGATATGCTTCGGCTACTGGCAGCCGAAAGTAAATTAAGTAATTTCTAAATCAAAAGACTTAATGCCGAAAAATTAACTATTAAAATGAAACCCTTGGTCGATTCCAAGTCACCTAAAGTTATGGTGAATTGTGGCGAAGTTCTGCACTTTACCTATAGCAAAAAAGTGAAAAAAATTCGATTTTTGTTGAAGGGTTTGAGAGGGTCGATCTTCTTTAGGTGCTGCACCAAAAATTGAATATATTTTTATCAAAACCTTTGCAACAAGAAGATTGACCGTAAAAAAGAAGAACTTACCACTTTATCTGGTACAAATTTCAAACAAAAGCAGTCCAAGTGACCTTCAACAAATAAGGTACTTGAATTTCAGAATGGTAAGGTTAGAATTAGAATTAAGAAAAAAAATACGATGACCACCAACTGAGAAGTATAGATGTAAGTCTAGCAGGCAACAACATTAGACAAGCATACATAGTTGTGAAGAGCGTGAAACTTGGTTATCAGCCCAAAACAACGCTCTGTCGTGATGACATCGGCGATATCATTGCTGATGAAACCAAGACTAAGGAAAGATGGGCATCATATTTCAAGAATCTCTTTAATCCTCCACACAGCTCCAGAGCATTGGAACCCGTAGATGTCTGCGGAAAGCTTCCATTGGCTGCCCCAATTCTGGATGAAATCTGTTCCACCTTCAAAGCCCAAAAGAATAATAAGCCGCTGGGCATCGATGAGATTCCAGTGGCACTCATCAAATATGGTGGCAACAGTGTTCATAAAGCTATTCACAAAATCATCCAGCACATTTGGGAACAAGAACATATACCGAAGGAGTGACACCAATCAATTATATTCCCTTTCTACAAAGAAGGTGACAAGCTACAGTGCGAATATTAAAGAGGCAAATCGCTACTTTGTACGGCGTACAAAATATTTTCTAAAATCCCAGAAAATCAAATCGGATAATACCCCAACAGAATTATTGGGGGGTATTAAGGTGGTTTTGGAGCAGGCAGATCAACAATAGACCAATGATTCACTGTCAAGCAGGTACTTGAGAAATGCTGGGATAGGACAGTATTGATCGTAACGTACATTACCAAATAATACTTGGTGTTGGCATCCCAGCCAAATCAGTCCATTTTTCCAAAATGACAATGGCATCGTCAACCTCCCAAGTCCACATGAAAAACTAATTCACTGATGCCTTTGACATAAATATCGGACAAAAGCTGGGAGATTCTATTCAATTGGCTCAGGAGTACGTCATAACTATGTTACCTGTTGATACACAAGTTACATTACTCTGCAAATTGATCCAATTAGCAGCCTATACGGATGACATCAACATTTGTCACGGTCATTAACAACTGCCAAAGAACTCTTCCTGAAACTCGACAGCGAAGCAAAACTAGTAAGGCTATAAATTAATGAGAATATAGCATATAGAAAAAATACCTTAAATACGCAAAATTTCACACTTGGCGAATATAGTACCGGAAATGTGAGCAAACTTGTGTATTTAGGCGCCGAAATAACGAGAAATCGCAATGAAAGAGACAAAATACGCCGATGAATACATCTTGAAGATCAGCGTTATACAAAGGAAAACAAAGCCGCAAGCAAACAAATCTGTGATGAGATCTGTGTTTTGTTATATATGCAAAAGACGGAGCCTAACCCAAGCAACCGCAAACATATTGAACACCTTCGAGAGACTGGTCTTGAGGTAGATAATCGGAGCGAAGCTAGACGGGAACCAACGGCAAATTTGATACAACCGGCCCCTGTATGAAATTTATGACGAGCCGGAGGCTCGAGAGGGGCTGGCATGCTGCGAAGAAGAAAAAGAAGAAGATAAACCGCAAATATTTTTTGTTTCTATAGGATAAGTTCAAAATGGCAAGAACTCCCGAAAAATAATTCAATTTCACATAAGCTTACAGAGTGTAAATATCTTTTATCGAGCAACATGTTCATATGAATTTACTGGGAAAAATGTTATACTTACATATCCTACTATTATTAGCAAAGTTGAGGGAATGTCGATTTGTAAGGCATTTTTTAGAGTTGTACTTATGAAAACTTACCACCATGATTTCCGCACCTATAAAATGTACGCTTTTATCAAACGTCAGTAGCCTGTACTTTAAGTGTTGAAACTGGGAGAACATAACACAAATTTACTCTATATTCTCGTTTCAAACGGCCACCACTTTGTTCTCAGATTGCAAATGTCACTTGTTGAATGAACTCTCAAAGATATATATTTTTCCTGAGATCTGCTTACTAATCCTTAGAAGCCCGTAGTGTCTGAGTCGATTGGAAGCTCATATTTTCCACAATCATGTATTTTTATTTTATCACCAAGAAATTCAAACCATAATTGCGTTAAATAAAATTCGATTGTCCTAACATTTTTAATGATTGATCAGTCTTACAACTAACTATCTGGTGTATTAAAGGTTTTGTCCAAGAAAATTTTAAATTCAGAAATAACACTATGGCTAATAAAGTTTGGTAAGCTTTTACTTTTTGGTTATTTACTGTTTTTGTACTTCTAAAGAACTACCCCAATGATTTTTTCAGCTTCAATCCACAAATAAGTCTTTGCAAAAGCGCGCAAGGACCATTCATAAGTTACCCAGTCGTGCCAAAAAAAAGACTGCAATATTTTCGCAAGTTATTCTCAGGACCCCAAAATTTACTGAGAGTGTAATCATTCCAGAAGCAGAGGAAGAGTTTCCAGTCACAGCACCAACCAAAGGCAAAGTACAGGCAGCAGTACATGACCTCGAAAAATAAGACTCCTGGAATAGAAAGAATACCATGTAGTGAAATAGGTGGATGGAATGCCCGTGAAGGACTGCAGCGATGGTCTGTTGCCCCGACGAGCGAGGATGTTGGCGTTCTCCGAGATTGACCATGTCTGAGGGTTCATAAATGCGCTGGCAGGCTAGCATTGCGCTGTCGTGGGGTGTCCTTGTCCACAACCCAAGGGCCCACTACAAAAAAATTTCACATTCACAAATTAGGGGATAACACGACTTGGCCCGATGGTATCGAGACGAAGGTAACCTACTAAAGGAGAAGATTGCCAAAGCAAACAACAAACTGGGCCTGGCGAAAACGATCGAAACTTGGAATATTTCGTCATTGCCAACGATACTTATGGCCCTAAAGTAAGAGTGGGGAATCCAGGTGGAAGCGTTGCAAATTCGCATCCCCCCCCCCTTCCGGATCAAGATCAATTATGGACGTGCCCAGATGTTTTCCATTTGAATGAAAAACTCATGCAAACATAATTCACATGAACTTTTCCATCAAATGAAAAACTCGTGTTTGGGGCGAGTCAGACCTGTAATACTCTTCAAAGACATTTAAAAATTTCACTTCAAACATTTCCCGAAAAATTTCACTTTAAATTTAAATCTCCATAGAAAACTTCCACTCAACAAAAAAGAGCCTGAGCTGCACCATCAGCATCTCTGTTGTCAATAGTTTTCAGTACCGGTAGTTTTTGGTGTCGTAAATGATGCAAATGAAATTGTAGCTTTCAGGGTTGGATGCGTACGTGTGCCAGAAGCCCGTTAAAACACAAAAAGACAAAAATAATTTTATTTACAACCAATTACACTTATAAAAATATATAAATAAATTATAATTGTAAATTTAAATATTTTTTTTTTTTTTTAATTTACAATTAAAATTTGATCAAGTATTATGTTCTTTCTCTAGCAGTTTACCTGGGTGAGTGCCCGATTACTACGATCAGCAGAACTGAAGGGGTTCCAATCTTACCAATCTTCTTTACCGATCAACATGCAAGCCTCGCAAAGAAGTAAAATATGTCCTGTACACAAAAGGGGGACAAATTAAGGTGCGAATATAACATAGGCATCGCTTTGCTGCATACATTTTTCAAAGTGCTCTCCATAATAATAGAAAGACAATTGGGAGATCATCAGAAATACAACGGCTGAAACAATTGGTATAGTAACGTTAAGTCCACACAATTGGTAGCATATGCTGATGACGTGAATATTATAGCACGTTCAATCTCAGATGGCAAAAGAGCATTTCTCAGTCTAGAATCTGAAGCGAATCGAGTTGGCCTGAGTTAATGAAACAAGAACTAGATTCATGACTCAAACCAGGAAGAATACTCCAGTCGGACAAAAGCTGACTGTCTAAGCAACCACATATATTCATTTGTGTAAAACCTAGATCTTTTAAATCTAAATTTAGTCTTGTCATTCATATCAAAAATCATTCATCACTCATTTATTAACATTTGTAAATTTAACCTCTTTTTCACATTCTTCGAAAATAGCAAACTCAAATCACTGCACTGATGTAATTTTATCATTCACTTCCTTTGTATGCAAATTCCGTCTACACGCGCAAATCAATTATTAAACTTTGCTGATATTTTCGCTGACTGCAGGGCACCTGCAGTTCTTCGTATGAAGAGAAATTCAAATACTATTAGAGAAACAATTTGCTATGTCTCGAGTCAATGAGTTTTCGACAGTGCTGAAATTCGTAATCTTGCCTGAAATAACGTCATACCAACCAAATCAAATTTTTAATATAAAGTCATGGCCGATTCCAGGAAATATTAATTTGGCTGACCCCTCTTTCAATACTCCGATTTAATGTCACCTGAGAAAATAAAGCTTTCATCCGATCTGCCAACTTTACAGAGCTCTATTCTATGCTGGATCGTTTTGGGAAAAGTAAACACAGCCTATCAAAATCTCTCAACCGTGTGCAACATAGCTACTAGCTCAATTGAAGATCAGCTGAAGTGATTTTGAGAGATCGAGAATGTGGAATCCAATTCATCAGCCATGACGGAAAATGACAGAAAATGCGAACAACACTTTGGAAGAGTCCTGAAGGAAAGTATGAAGTCAGGCTGCCATTTGCTGAATCGCCAAATTCTTGGGGAGAATCTAAACTGATAGCAATCAGACGTTTGCTATGCCAAGAATGGCGCTTGGAGAGGAATCCAGAACTTCAACAGCAGTATAAACAATTCATGGACGAATAACTAGCTCTCAATCACATGGAATTGACTGATCCAGCCTTGATTCCAAAAAAAACATTATTTTGTGCCACATCACTACGTGCTTAAACCAGATAGCACAACCACAAAATTGCGAGTCGTTTTCGATGGATCCTGCAAAACTTCGACGAACATCTCCCTCAACAATTTACTACTTGTCGGTCCGGTAGTACAAGATGAGCTGTTCTCAATATTGGTTCGGTTTAGGATACACCGATACGTTTTCTCTGCGGATATAGAGAAGATGTATAGGCAAATTCTAGTAGCAGAAGAAAACCGCAACTTCCAGTTCGTCTTGTGGAGAGACAGTCCGTCAGAAGCAATTAAATTCTATAGATTGCGAACAGTTACATATGGCACCGCCAGCGCACTTTACTTAGCTACGAGAACTCTTCAGTATTTGGCTAAAACAAAACAAAAGGAGTTTCCTCTCGGATCCAAAGCTGCATTAAGAGATTTTTATGTGGCTGACATTTTATCCGGATCCAACAAACCACAAGAAGCTTTTTTTTGTGGTAAGGAGGTGAAGGCATTTATGCCCGCCGAGTCTGGCAGTGTGGGACTCCCATGGAGGATACCTTTGGACTACCCACTAAACACCTCCCCTGTCAATCTGAGAACCTAGCCTGGAACCGTTTGACACATTACTTCGGGCCAGGTCTCATTTTGTTACGCCGTGGGGTGCCTTCAAGCTGGGGAGTCCCTTTCCTAGCGGGAGGGGAGAGGGGAAGAGGAATTGCCAGAAGAGCGATCCCCCAGCCCCAGTGCCTCCGGCTGCTGTGAGTCCCTTTTATATTTTAGGATTGCCCGAGAATAATGTGCCACCTGGTTCCATTTGTCAACCGATTCAAGCATCACCGCAACTATATTATCCGGGGTGAGCTCTCCCGTCTCCCTGTAGAGTTCCCTTCGCAGCCTGGCCCATTTGGTACACGCAAAAAATGTGTGACAGGCATTGTCCTCCTCTCCTGGGCAAAACCGACAATCGGGAGACCGTGACTTACCGATCTTGTGCAGGTAAGACTGAAAACACCCGTGCCCGGTCAAAAGCTGGGTCAGGTAGAAGTCAGTCTCACCATGCCTTCGATTTAGTCACGGTCTCACATCCGGGATGAGGCGCGCAGTCCACCTTCCCTTCGTGTAATTCCTCCAAGACTGCTGCCAATCGTTGAGCGAGCGTTGTCTCTCCTCGCGGACAACCATCTCCCTCGCATCCTCGTTTCGGCGCAGGTAAATAGCGCGGCGCTCTCTAGCAAGGAGGGCGACAGGTATCACGCCTGCAATCACTCTCGCCGCCGAGTCGGAGACTGTTGGATACGAAGAAGCAATTCTCAGTGCTCCTCTTCTCTGTACCTGTGCCAATCGTTTTCGGTATACCTCCTTGCTGAGAGCGTCTCCCCATACCTCTGCTCCGTACAGTAGCACTGACCCTACAGCACTCATCAAGAGGCGTCTTCTTGATGGGCTGGGTCCCCCAAGGTTGGCCATAAGTCGACTCAGGGCCAATATTCCCGAAGCAGCCTTCTCAGCCGTTGCCCTGATTTGCTCAGAGAAACTCATCTTCGAGTCGATCAGTAGCCCCAGGTACTTCACCGCTGGCTTCGATTCGATCTGTATATCTCCAATACTGATCATCCTTACTCTAGGGATTCTCTTTTTTGTCAAGATGACCACTTCGGTTTTCTCCAGTGCTAAACTGAGCCCGCGAGCAGTCATCCAGTCCCTCACTCGGCGCATTAGCATACCTAGCCTAAGTTGCGCTTGTTCAACGGTGCGTCCGGCGACCAGAGCCGCAACATCATCCGCATAGCCGACCAAGCGCGACTCATCTGGCATCTCAAGTCTCAGTAGCCCGTCGTAAGGCACGTTCCACAGGTCCGGACCAAGGATAGATCCCTGGGCAACACCCGATGTAATTTCCATCCTTCGTTGGCCATGTCGCGTCGTGTCGTAGAGCAGGCTTCGGTTCTTTAGGTAGTTCCTCAAAAGCCGCATTAGATATTCTGGAACTTGAAAAGAGTTTTCCAGCGTGTTCAGAATATCCACCCATCTAGCGGAGTTGAAGGCATTCCTGACGTCGAGTGTCACCAACAGGACAATCCGTCGCTTGGTGCGACTATATGCCTCTGCCTTTTGGGCCGCGTTCACCACCTCTGCAATCGCATCAATGGTAGAACGTCCTGCTCTAAAGCCGTACTGCCGAGGAGATAGGTCCCCAGCAGCACGAATCGCGTCAGTGAGTCTTTCCTTGATGAGTTTCTCTAGCACTTTCCCAGCCGTGTCTAGCATGCATAACGGGCGGTATGCAGACGGCGATTCGGGATTTCCCTTCCCCTTGCTGACCAGCACGAGCCTCGCCACCTTCCATCGTACCGGGAAAACCCCGTCCCGTAGGCAAGCGTTGAATGTGCTGAGCAGCAAGTCAGGACAATGGTGGTAGACGAGCCGCAACACCTCAGCTGGAACACCATCTGGACCTGGAGCCTTCCTCGCTTTCAAGGAGAGGACTGCCTCCTCCAGTTCCAGCTGTGTGAAGAGTGGGCACTCGACTGCTGTTTCACCATGGACAGCGTCAACACGGACGGGATGGGCGGGGAAGAGTCCCCGCACTATCACGTCCATCTTTTCCGCGTCATGTATACAAGGCTTCCGTAGGGCACCAAGTTTTCCCATGACCAGCTTGTAGCCAAGGCCCCACGGATCCCTATTTACATCGTCCACGAGGTCTTGCCAGCATCGGGCCTTGCTCTTGTTAATAAGCCTGCGAAGATATTTCCTGCCACACCTGTATGCTGCTAGCCTAGTGTCTGCCTCCTCCCGTGTTCGCGCCCGCTGGGCCTCTCGCCGAAGTTTGTGACACTCGCTTCTTTGTTCGGCGATCTCGTTTGACCACCAGTATACTGGAGGCTTACCATGTCGGGGTCTCCGACGGGGCATGGAAGACTCGCAAGCAGCTATGATGGTACTCATAGTTGAGTTTACCAAGTCCTTGGCTGTAGGCCCTCCACTCCCGGGCGGAGCTCCCAGCAACGGTGCGCCTGCCGTAAGCGCGTCAGTGAACTTCTCGACGTCCACCCTCCCAGTCCTCCATCCGAGGATTGAAGTTTGGGCATATGCACGCAGAGTGGCACCGTCGTGAATCTCAACAGCTATATACTGGTGATCACTAGCTGAGTAGTCCTCTAGTACTCGCCAGTTGTGTACTCTAGGTACCAGGGACTCCGAAGCGAGTGTCACATCGGGTATGGTTCCTATGCAACCCCACCGGCGGAAAGTAGGGGTGTTACCAGTATTTAGGACAAAAAGCGCTGTTCTGGCCGTCATGTCCAAGATTTGCTTTCCCCTTGGGTCGGATTGTGGCATACCCCATTCAATGGCTCTAGCGTTGAAGTCTCCCCCGACCAGCATGTGGCCCTCTGTGTTCGAGACAGCGTCCTCCAGGGCATCGAGTTTGGTTCGAAAGGATCGCAGATAAACACTGAAATATGTTATCCCTGAACACCGCCCCCACACAAAACCATCCCCGCGTCCATGGCCCTGCACCTGAAGGCGGGCGCTGTCTCGAACCCAGATGGCCGAGGTACCAGATTTGTCAGGGTACCACGCTTGCGAGTCCTTGTTATGATGTTGCTCGCTCAGCAACAGGAGGTCAGCTTTTTTATCCCTCGCAAACTGCTCAAGTAGGTCCTGGGCGTTTGTGCTTCGGTGCAAATTGACCTGCAGGATACGGATCATTTGAGTATCAATTTGGCTTTAGTCAGGGCCTCCTTGAAAACCCAGCATCTCCCTGTCCCCGGCTCATGTTTGAGGTCGCCGGGTGCTAGCTTAGCATCCTTGCAAAGAATGCATTTTGCCTCGTTCGTGCACTCCTTCCTTTTGTGCCCCGTTTCACCACATTTGTAGCACAGAGATCTCCTGTCGGGTCCCCTACAGCCATACGCGGTGTGTCCGTATTCGAAGCATCTGAAGCAGCGGATAGGGATCGCTCTTCTCCGTATCCTGCAGATCACCCAACCTATCTTAATTTTGCCCTTCGCCAGGATTTGCTGGGCGTCTTTATCAGCTAGTTCGACAATAGCCATGCGTTGCCCCCTTGTGTTTTCACGTGTCAATCTTGCCTTGACTTCACTTAAGCGGGGGAACTCCCTCCTGATGGCATCCTCTACTTCAGCTTTGTCCGTGACGCAGTCGAGGTCCCTGATTTCCAGGGTGGCCATTGGTTCAAGCGAGGCAACCGTTGCCGCATCTCCAAGAACCTTTTGAACCGCGTCACGGAATGCATCTTTGTTTGTGGCCTCTGGCCCGAATTCCACCAGCAAGCCACCGGTCCAGGTTGGTCGAACTGCTTTGATGGCAGTTTTGGTGTCGTCTGGCTTGACCGCTCCTTTAATTTCACGGAGGACATCTGGGTAGGTTCGGCCCTTAGTGGGTTTAATATGCAGTGCCTCTCGCAAGGGTTTGCGCCGCGGTTTGCTTTTTGTTTTCTGCGGTATATCGGGAGGTTCCTTGTTCTTTTCGTGGTTGAGCTCTTTGTCTGTTTTTTCTAGGAGTAGCTTTTTGGCCGCCTTTTTCGCTGCCTTGTTTCGTACCACATGAAACTCCTCGCCTGGAGTGTCAACTTCGTTTATGGTCTCGTCCTTCCTCCTTTTCTCACAGTCGCCTTCAATTGGGCTACCGGCCATTCTTTTGCTGCTGCTAGGACCCACTGATGCCTCGAGGGAGAGCGTGTCTTTTCGGTGCTTTTCGGTTGCAAGCCACCTCCGCCTGTAGTGCGTTATGCGGCCAAAAACTCCTCCAGTTCAAGAATGCCATTCTTGACACTCTTGCCTATGTTTTTCTGCACTTCGCAGGCAGCCCTCAGTTGTTTGACGATATTCCCCGCTTTCCGAGTAAGCCGCTCCTCTTCGGCGCGGTCAAGGGCGATTGTGTTATTTGGCGCCACCTCTTGGGAGAGGCCCCCGTTTCCTAGCCCTTTTGCTTCTATCGCTTGGGTCGCGTTTGAAGTGGCGTCGGCCAACGGCAAAACTTCTCCCTCCCCCAGTCTTACACTGGCCTCTGTTGGTGTCGCAGCTTGATCCGGATTGTGTTTGTCTTGCACTGGACGCTCCGGGGTGTGCATAGTCCTTCTACTGCGCCCAAAGGCCGCAATGATGCCAGGTTGCACAACGCACTCTGCCTTCTTTCGTTCGTTAGTCCGTCTGTGGTCTGTCTCCGATGATTTAACCTGTGATGTTGACTTTGACAGTGTTTCTGGGGTTTGCTGCCTCCCCCCGCAATCGGTGACTTGTTTAATCGGTGTTCTTGCCAACAGCGGTTTTTGCCTGAAAGGGTTCTCCGTGCTAGCGTCCTGTTTGCTTGTGGTTTCATTTGTTTGCTCCATTTTATTGGGTCCCCCCTCGGAGCCGCTATCTCCGTTCGTGTGTGTAGTCGCCTTTTTGGTCCCATGGTTATCTTTGCAGAGCAGGGAGGCCATGCGAGGGTTGGCACAAGCCCTTATGGGGACAAGTGCTCAGAGCCAGACCAGCGCTAATCGGGAGTCCGTCTCAACCGAGCCTACACCACCAACCCAATGGTGCGAACTTCGAACGTACTCCGAGGCCTGCCAAGGTTTTACCGGGACGGAGACGGTATGATAGTTGAATTGGAGCCGTTCACACACGAGTTTCACCTCGGCGCTACTGTGCAAAGCAACTAGGTCCAAACCATCATATCCGCCAGCCCAAAGCGTCAATTCCAGTTCGTTGTCCAAAGCGTAGTCCAGATACAATAAGAGGGAACCTCACGGCACCCCCCATATCCTCGGGTCCGTGGGGGCGGCACTCCCCAAAGAATGCTAGCCTCCAAGAATGTTCTTGTCGACCGGCTTTCTCCACAAGAAGCTTTACGCATCCAACGTGAATTACGTGCCTTGTTTTCAGAAGGTGGATTTCGGCTTCGGAAATTTTGTGCAAACCACTCTAAACCACTCGAACATATTCCTAAGGAAGACCTCCAAACGATGACTACGTCAACAATGGAGGATGACTACCATACTAAATCTCTCGGCATTGCATGGCATCCCAATACCGACACTTATGGGATCAAAGAGAATCTATCATCAGTGGACAAAATTACCAAACGGAGTGTTCTCAGTGACATAATGCACATCTACGACCCTTTGGGCCTAATCTACCCTATCGTTTCCAAAGGCAAAATCTTTATTCAAGAACTCTGGCAGCTTAAACTAGATTCGGACTGTCAAATTTCTAAAGCACTATCAACCAAATGGCGCAAGTTTCGTGAAGAGCTTAGTAATCTGAACTCACTCGTTTTTCCCCGACGTGCGGTATCAGACAATATCTCCAGTATTGAACTACACGCCTTCTCCGATGCTATTGAAAATGCGTTTTGAGCAGCAATTCAATACGGTCAGCGGATCCAACTGGACGCTACGTAACACACCTTCTATGTGCACGTCCTCGAGTTGCATCAATCAAGCGGCTAACAATTCCTAGGCTAGAACTATGCGCCGCTCACCTGATGGTTAAATACGTTATGAAGCTTCAAAAGGCGTTGTTTACACCAATGGAAAATATTTATTATTGGATAGGTTCAACAATCACATTGTCCTGGATAACGAGAACTTCTTCAAATTGGAAATCATTTGTGGCAAACCAAGTAGCTTTTATTCAAGAAAATACTAAGGCAACTCAATGAAATTATGTACCAACAGCAGGCAACACAGCAGATATCCTATCGAGGGGTGCAACTCCAGGAGACTTATCCACATCCAAAATCTGGTTTTATGGACCCAAATTCTTAGAACTGCCCAATAATAAATGGCCAAAACCCCCAGTTAAAAAATCCTGAAATGGATGAGGAAAAGAAAGGCAATACCTTGGTGTCAGTACAACCATCAACGTCAATCCTGAGTGTGATAAATAATAGAAATTCATTTAAATTTCTTAAACGAACGACAGCTTACAGATCAAGGCCTAAAAACTGGTCTGATAACTCCTGTAGAGCTTCACAATGTGTTACTTTATATTATTGGGGAAGTCCAACACACGGTATTCAAAGCAGATTTAAAATATCTGACGAAGCATGTAACCTTGCCAGCAGGAAACGCTTTCAGCCATCTCAAGCCATTTGTTGACGACAAGGGACTACTTCGAGTAGGAGGTAGAGTCGACAATTCAAACTTACCATATGAAGCAAAACACCAGCTTCTTCTGTCACACTCAAATGAGGTAGTCAGCCTGTTGATTCAATATCTTCATGAGAAACATATTCATGCAGGTCCTCAAGCATTACTTGCAATTTTACGACAACCTATACGTGGGAAAACCTTAGCGCAAAGTGTTGTACAGAAGTATATACGATGCTGCAAGGCAAAACCAAAGCTATACACACAGATCATGGGAAATCTACCAAAGGAAAGAGGTCAAACAGGGCAGCCATTTACAGATGTAGGAGTAGATTTCTGCGTTCCAATTCAGATACTCTACAAGATCATAGGACAGAAACCTACAAAAGCATATATCTCTATTTTTATTGGTTTCAGACCTGTAAAAAGATATTTTTCTGGGCACTTTAAAGCGAATCCTTGCACGTAGAGGTCGTCCCCGCAAGATATTCTGTGATAACGCCACTAATTTCGTAGGAGCAAAAAATGAAATGAAGGAGAAATAAAACAATCAAGAACGAACTACAAACTTACTGTGCAGATGAAAGAATCGAATGGTGCTGTGCAAGGCTGCCGTAAGGTCTGCGAAATACTACATAAAAAGAGTTGAAGCCGATGCTTCACTAAAGTATGAAGAACTCCACACAACCGTTACCGAAATCGAAGACATTCTCAACTCGCGTCCCTTGACTCCTCTATCAAGTAATCCGAACGACCTGCAAGCTCTAAGGGATGCATCAGACTACGACTTTTTAGTAGTAGCCAGCGATTTGTAGACGCAAATGTGTACACACTACGACAAGATTTGCAAAGGAAGTTCAGGCATGCGCAGAACTAATATGCTCATTTGAAGGTATGTTTTTGCCAGGAACACATGCGCCAACTCATTTGTGCGCTATGGAAGAAACTTCCGTGCACGTCAGCGTCAAATGTCCAAATGATGTGCGCCTGCGCGAGTTTCACAAAAACTACCTACTGAACTGGTTTTAGGAGAAATCGCAAATTCCTGCGACTGCCGACCTGGACAAAATTGTCGAAAATCGCAGTGTGCGGGCTCCCATTTAACCATGTGTAACTTGCGACAGAGGTGCGGCTAAATAGTCGTAGTCTGATGCATCCCTAACGCTAGGTCAGTTTTTGATTGGAGAACTGCTCAGCACATTACCTAGTCCAGAATACTTAGAAAGCAACATCAAATTATTACAACGATGGAAACTCGTTCAGGCCTGTCAATAGATTTCTGAAAACGGTGGTCAAAAGAGTATCTTCAGGAGCTTCAAACCAGAGGTAAATGGAAAAGAGGGAAAACGAAAATACCCCCGGGAACATTAGTTCTATTGAAGGAAGATAACGTTTCCCCTCTCAAATGGGCACTTAGAAGAATCATTAAGCTATACGAGGGATCAGACGGAGTAACTAGAATAGTTGACGTAAAAACCGAGCAGGACACACTTAAGAGAGCTGTCCATAACTTATCTCCTCTTCCAATTGATTCGATGAGTGAAGACTTACAGCACAATGTAGAGTCCAATGTCAACACACCAGGCTATACGGCCACGAAACTACTAGGTCCAGCAGAGTCCAGCACTTCGAAATTGGACAAGAATCCACCACTACCTGATTGCGCATCAACCCTTATATTATCTTATTTTCAAAATTAATGTTCCATTGTTAAACGTTGAAACCTTTCAGTTGTTCAAGGTAGTTCCAGTCACTTTCAAACTTAATGCACAATTTTTTCGCATCCTCACGAACACGACATTTTTGGCGGCATCACTTCACAAAGATCAATGCATCATTATGTCTGAAGATAACATTAATACCTGCCTATTACTGAATGAAAATAAATACATCTGTAATAAACAACATCAGATATACCACAGCGATACTGGATTGGCACAATGCGAACTGAAATTGCTGAATCAGGCCAACGAATTACCTCACACTTGCAAACTAACGACCGTCCCAAATTTTTCAGAAAATTGGATTCAGCTTCACGATAAACACACCTGGATATACAATCTTAAAGAAGACACACCTATCAACATAGTTTGTGGCGAAAGCAACTATCAGACCAAGCTACTCGGCTCAGGATCACTGAAATTCAAATCCAACTGCAATATGAGGCAAGGCTCTCTAACGTTCATGGGACATCATCAATTCTCGAACAGCATTGATTCGTCCTACTTACCATTAGTGGTCTTAAATTCAACCATCATCGCTCATCATCTGGATAGCCAAGAAAACATGCAAAACTTGCACAGTACACGACTTGCGAACAACTCTGATGAAATTATACGAGTCCAAGCCAGCCTTTTGGAAATAAAACAGCAGAGTAACCTTCCTCATGATGTCAACCCCAAAATTTACCATGTATCAGCAGGATACTTGGCTCTTTTTCTCATCACTGGACTCCTACTTCTTCATGCAGCAGTCAGTTTCAAGCGACTTAAGGCCTCTCGGCACCATCCAAGTAAACCACAACCTACCCCAAGGAGCATGGACTTCAGACTTCAAACACGAAGAAATACACTTTCTTGAAACCTCAGCGCTTTCAACGGCCGGGAGCATGTCTAAGCAACCTACATATATTCATTTGTGTAAAACCTAAATCTTTTAAATCTAAATTTAATCTTGTCATTCATATCGAAAATCATTCATCACTCATTTATTAACATTTGTAAATTTATCCTCTATTTCACATTCTTCAAAAATAGCAAACTAAAATCATTGCACTGATGTAACTCTATCATTCACTTCCTTTGTATGCAAATTCCGTCTGCACGCGCAAATCAATTATTAAACTTGGCGGAAATTTTTGTTGACTGGAGTGCGCAGTACTATTAGGGAAACAATTTGCTGTGTAAAGCTAAAACTAAGTATTTAAGACTTAAGATCAATGTCAATTTTCCATTAAAGTTATCGTTACAAAGTAAAGAACACGTAGTTCTTATTCCACGAGGTAACACTGACCATAGGAAACTATAAACTTGAAAGTGTGTATAATTTTGTCTATGTTGGAACAATCCTTAATAGAAGGGGGGCCAAAAAGGACGAGATTGAGCGCCGAATAAATGCCACGTAAAGTACTCCAGAAAATCAACGGCCAAATGAAACAAGTAACAGAGTGAAGAACAAGTTACAACGATAAGATGTATGAAATATTTGACACACCACCTATATCTACTTGTATAAACCTGATTAAATTGCAATGGGCGGGCCATGTAAAAAGAATTGGAGAAAACCGGCTACCCAACAGGGCAGAGTATAGGGCAGACGTCCAACGAGAAGTCGATAAGAAGACATGGTCGAAGCTGACAACAGATCCTTGTTGGGAGTGATAAACAGGTGAACAAAGTCGCAGAATCGTGACGATTGGACGAGATCAATCCTGGCCGGGCTCAGGGTGTCACGTCGTGTATGATGATGATTATAATAAATTGTTTTACAAAACGGTAAAAAGGGGAGCAATATTCTCTCGAAATAGTACTTAACTCCTTGTAATCAGTAATTGATTAAAAATCTATCCTCTAAATACGAAAGTAAGTCTCTTAACTAATATTTTTATACTTGAATGAACTCATAAAATCAATTTTCATACCAATTAATGCGCAACACTTTCTTTTTTTCAAATCCTGAATTGCCAGTGCTGTAGGTAGCGGAAATAATCAAAGACGACATTTAATTAATAACAATAGTGGAGATTAAAATCAATATCACTCCGATTGAACAATAACATTCCTGGATATTTGCCTACTTAAAAGCATTTAGATTTACGACAGGAGTGAAATTCTATTCATTTGCATATTATTTAATTATATATTACGGTTATACTACCTAACATTTCCGATTAATTATTCCACCCATAATTAGCTTAACAGGAGAGATTCACAAACAAGACTAACCACCATACAGCTCACGGAGCAACATGAAAAGCTTCAGTCAGTTTGCTCATATTAGCACCATGTTAAAAATATACATAATAATGAATCCATGATACTGAACACACAAAAAACATAAATCCTAATAAAAAAGACAAACACAGCAAACGACGAAAAGCAAACATTTGAAGACCTCGGGAAACTTCGACAAAAGGAAACAGGCGAAATTCTCTCGAAATAGGATTATCAATTCATGTTCATACATCACAGGCTTCCCTTCCTCTACTGTGGGTGCCTTTGGCATAAGGTAACCGAGTGGCAGCAGGACTAGTAAAACGGAAAGTTTTCCTTTTGTTATCTGGATGGAAGCTTAGCGAGAATATATTCTCGCTTCACGTGGGAGGCCTGGCAAAAATTTTGTCGATTTATTATGAACTGCTTCGGAGACGACGAAGAAAATTAAATGATTTAACAATGCACAATAAAAACTGAATAAAAGTAAGCCATCTGGTATTTGCAAGTTGATTTATGGGAAAGTAGAAAGTTCAGAGGAGGTGAAATCAATAATCGAAATGGATTTCACCCGTATCATTTTTATCACTCGCGAACAAAAGATGTGCTTGTCGCATGTATAATTTCATACATCCATAAACTTGATATATTCTAGTTGCGTAGCTAAGTTCAAGTAAGAACGTTAAATAACGTTTTGGCAAATTAAACTTGTCAGTCAACCATCAAAGAAAAAATGTGAAATAAGTCATCGTAGTTACAGCTAAAATATATCACATGGATATTTTTAACTCCGCCAGATGAATTTTACAAATAAAGTCACTCCGAAGTCTTTCAATAAAGACCGAATGAAATTACATTGTGACAGTAAATAGGGAATAGCTGAAGGAACAGAAGTGGTAGACTACCGATAGCAGATTTAACCCGGGGCTGGACACCAGCCCTTCTCAGTAGTTTAAATATGTATTTCCATTTAAAATAACCCGGGAAATCGATAGCTCAGTAGCTGCCTCTCTCCCAGTGCCACTGACAGTAGCAACTTCAGTTGATGATTATCAATTATCAGGGCTGGTTGCCCAGCGGAAATATCTATTAGATACATTGCGCCCGATTACCGCACGGTTTGACGAGTAAACTTTGCTAGTCATTTAATATTACACAATATTATTAAATATTCTGTAATTAGTGAACCTGTTCTTAGGCTCTGGCTTGTCAAGCGCATTGCACCCGATCGTGCAATGTGTACCAAAATATTTCAATATATATATTTTTTAATTTATTTTGAAGTCATTTTCATAACTATTGCAAATGTTGGTTTGTTCCAGACATCAAAATGTCAAAAAAAGTGTACTCTATGAGCAAAGCTAAAGACGTTGCAGAAATACGCTGTTTATTAGAAGCATCTGACGAAGAAGATGACGAATTCACGGCTGAACATTTTTTTAGACGGAAGCGATATTAATGCTATAGCGATAATGATGAAGATCAAATTACAGAGGATAGCGATTTTTATGTTGGGAGAGACAAAAAAACTAAGTGGTACAAGACTCCTCGGTGAAATAATATTCGTAGGAGGGCTCATAACATTTTAATACATTCAGCCGGAGTTGTTGGTGCAGCCAAATTATCAAAAACTCCTGTCGAATCTTGGAACGTCTTATTTACAGATGACATTTTAAATGGCATCATAAAGTTTACTAACCAGTATATAAATTCCATCAAAAACTCATTTTCCTGGGAACTATAGTAAGCTAGGTAGATTCAAAATATCCGTAAAGGGCTGCAGCGATGGTCTGCTGCCTCAGCGGAAGAGGATGTTAAGATCCGCCGAGATTGGCCTTGTCTGAGGACGCGTGAATGCGCTGGAAGGCTAGCGTTGCAGTGTCATTGGGCGGGTTCTTTTCCACTAGCACAAGGACCGAGGGTGAGGTAACCTACTAAGGTTTGATATTGCTTGTTCAAAGAACAAGTTGGGCCGAGCAAAAACGGACGGACTTACGGAGACTTCATCATTACCGACGATACTTATGGCCCACAAATAAGAGTGGGGCATCCAGATGGAGGTGGTGCCCCCTCGTACCTTCCCAACCGAATCAAGATCTAAACGTAGACGTGGCCATATATTTTCCATTTGAGTGGAAAACTCATACAAACCGAATTTGCATGACATTTCCCATCAAATGAGAAATATAGACATGACAAAATTATGGTATAGAATTATGTGATCGAACCACATAACTCTATACCATAAAAGGGCACTCGAGTGGAAGGCTACTCAACCATGCAAGAGCCCCTGTTAACCAACAAAAAATGAAGGAGCGCGCACAATGGCTAGCCCATATGAGCGGAGGAGCCTGCCATCGATGCGGGACCTATACCCGGTCAGGTATAATGGAATGGAAAGACCGAGTTTTTAATGTTTAATAATTCATTGTATTGTAAATAACTAGGGTTATCGTATTCTTTTCTTCATGCATTTGCCTGTTTATCAGTACTAATTACAGTGTTATGACAAGCCTCATTTTTTTACTATTTTGATAATATATAATAATGTTAAAATTTCTTTTAATTTCCATCATAAATATATCTATATATTTTCATGGAGATTTCATTGAAATGTATCTTTAATAAATGTTTTAATTGTTTATTTTTTAATTATTTTCACCTATATACTTTGAAATGAATTTAGTTTAATTTATTTTGTTTGCTTCAAATAAACTTCATCTTTTTTTTAATTAGATATAAACTGTATCTATTCGATTGATTTGTAGCGTAGATGCTACTCTTATGGTAATAACTTAACCCAGGTGTTAACTTTATCGTTTTTCTTTTTTGTATTAACTTATTTAAATATTTATTATGTTTACCGAACCAATAGCATACGATTGAATTTCATTTTGTTTGTACTACTTTTGGAACCGATTATTCATAAAGTGTTCTCAAACAAAACTTAATCTCAAATTTCTCAAAAAAAAATAAAAAACTCCGACGAATTGCAATTGGTCAAATTATACGTACCTAGGCTTCAAACCTTATGCGTTGATTAGTTGCTTTAAACCTTTTGATAATTTAAATTATTTCTATAGGCAAATGAAGAATGCTTCAAGTTCAATCTGTAAAGAACGCCCAAAATATTTTATATCGGGATCAAACAAAACTAGGACGTTAATTCGCGTAAGTTTGCGAACATAAGCAAATGTATATCATATTTTGCTTGTCTTATCTGTCTGATTCATGCAAACGTACATTTAAATAAATTGGGTAAACAGACCTACGGTCATGTCAGAAGGTTTTTGTACCAAACGTGCGAAATGCAGTCACCAGCAACGAATAAAGGCAAGAAACCTGTCAAAAAGATGTATATGTTTATAAGAAAATTCGCTTCAAATCATGAATTCCCAAAAAAATGTGTATTATTGGTCTTATTTGAAAATTTCAAGAAGATCAAAACAAAACTGCAGTGTTTGATTCAATGGAAAGTCCGTAAAATACCAAAATCGTGTGTTATGTTTGTTGTATTTGGAAAAATTTCAAATAACTATAACTTCCGTGAATATGATTATATTTTCATAAAATTTGCAGAGTATTAGGGTTTCATGTAAAGCTACTCAAATATCATATTCATTGAATTTAAGGGTATCCATACGATTTTATTGGGGAAAATTTGAAATTCGATGTTCATACTATTAGTAACAAAGTTGAGGGAATTTTGACTTCTAAGGTATTTGTTGTTGTTTTACTCATAAATACCTATCTCGATAGTTTTTTTCAGATTTTTCAGATTTCAGGTGTCCAATCGCGAGTGGGGGATACAAATTTCTCGTGTGTTTCCCCTTCCTGTGCGCTCTCCGAAGCAAAAATTACTAATTGAAGCCTTGTCCTCATTGAGACCTTTCATCTGATACCCATATCGGCTACCCTTGATGATTTTTTTTTTCAGGGGCCAGGGGAGTGAAACTTTGATGAGGGCATCACTTTACATCTATATACAAAATTGTATGCTTGTAGCTTATATGGTTTGCGAGAAAAAGTGGTGTGACACACGGGCACACGGACGGACGGACGGACAGACAGGCGCGATATTAGTAGGGTGTTGTAAAATCATTTTACAAACCCCTAAAAAAGTATTCTAGACATTTTATCTTACATTGCCGATTTCATACAAATTTCATTCCGCCAGCGCATTGCGAAACTTTCTTCAACTGAACACGACGTTAAACAGGGCAAGTATGCATGAACAATTATCATTTAATGAATATCAAAACAATTTTCTTTAATAATTAAATTTTTCTTCAAAATTCAAACACAATAGTTTGTTTCGTAATCAATCGTTTTTCTGAATGCCGCATACCGCGATCGGGGCTAGTACCCATTTTACTATTCATTTCCTCAAGAACTCTTTGAGTTTCATTTTCGCACGATAAATTTGAGCCTTTGAAAAGACTTAGATGACATTCTAGCATTGAACGCCATTCTAAACAATTTTGGAACCGATCGCTTTGGGTTGCACTAGTTGCTTGATTCAAATGAAACCAGTTTAATGCTTTGAGCCGAGTACCAGTTAGTGTCATGATAGTCCCGTATTCCGCAAAAGCACCAAAGTTTTTCGCTTCAATTCGATAACTTGTCCATACTACAACTATACTTTTTATTAGCAAAGGCCAGAACGACCGCCTTAGATTGAAATTTGAATTTGAAAGACACATGGACGTAACTACCAGTTTTCTTTGGAATTATTTCAGTTTCTTTTCGATTTCACGAACACTCTTCTTTGCATCAATTTTCTACTTAACTATGCAGCTAAGAAATCTTTTCTCTTAATGTTTCTCTCGGTATCCTAAAAATCGTGTTATTAAACCACACGCAAACTTAGTAGTATGTTTCACGACGTCATCTCTAGAAACCCAATTGTATACAATCAGCTAAAAGCTAATTCGACACCGGAAAACTAATTCAGAGCTCGACGTAGTGTTTTCGATGTGGAATATAGTTTACATGAAAGTGCAGTTGAAGCCCTGCTTTATAGATAGACAAATCCGAAAGGGGCAATAAACTTGTTTCGAAATATTACTTGAACAATAAGTTACGCGTGACGAAAGTCAACTTGAAATGAAAAGGCCGAGTTGTTTGCTAGGGGAGACGTTACACGTGATGCTTGATTGTGCCAGAGTTCAGTAAAGGGTTCCTCATAAATGTTCGGAAAACCGAAAACTACATTTGAATTTCACTTAAAAGTAGAGTTTGTGAGTTTATATTTCTTCGCTAAAACACCTTTCTCTAATCCCCAAGGCTAATCAAGACTTTGATGTGGAATCGGCGCTGATGATACATTCGATAGGGACAATAACGTGGACGAGAGTTCGCCACAAGCAGAGATAGTTGTTGTATTTGTATAAACTGCGCCTGTCACTAACGCTGCCACACTAACTGGACTAAACAGTATGCATGTCACACTAGTCATAATTATTCCACACCAAAAGCAGCAACAAGTTTTTCATCTTCTTCTTCTTCTTAGCATTACAGCCCCTCTCGGTCCTTCGCTTCCTGCAAATTGCGCCTCCAACTGTCTCAATTCATTGACCACCTCCTCCAATTTTTAAATCCGGGTAGCGATGAATTGTCTCCGTCGACCGAGTCAGACCAACGTTTCCTCGGTTTCCCCACTGGCCTCCGGCCTTCAGCTCTCCCAATGAATACCTTCTTGGGTATCCGTTGTTCGTCCATACGATTCATGTATCCAGCCCATTGCAGCTTCCGCAGCCTTACAACCGTTGAGACTTCCAGTTCGAAAAAAATTTCATACAGGTCATGGTTGTATCGGATTCACCATTAGTCTCCGTGTAGCTTCGCCCCGATTATTCACCTCAGGACTCGTCGCTCAAAGGCGTTCAATATATTTGCGGATACTTGGGTCAGCGTCCATGTTTCACACCCATAGCATAACACAGGTCTTATCACAGATTTGTATACTTGGAGCTTTGTTTTCCTGTGTATGCAGCTGGTCTTCAAGATCCTCAAAACTGGATTAAATATTTTATTTGAGAGCTGTATTCATCGCCGTATTTCGTCTCTTTCATTGCCCGTTGTCGTTATTTTGGCGCCTAAATACACAAATTCGCTAACACGTTCGATATTATATTCGCCAAATATGATTTTTGTTTATTTGAGGTATCTTTCCTCGATTCTGTTATGAGCTTTGTTTTATTTTCATTGATTTGTAGCCCTACTAGTTTTGCTTCGCTGTCGAGTTTCAGGAAGAGTTCTTTCGCAGTTGTTAATGACCCGAACAAAATTTTGACGTCATCTGCATAGGCCACTATTTGGCTCGGCTTGTATAGTAATGTAGCTCGAGTGTTGACAGATAGCTTCGTTATGACGTACTCCAGAGCCAAATTGAATAGCAATGGAGCCAGCCCATTTGCCCGCTTTAGTTCGATATTTGTGTCAAAGGCATCGCTGAGTTGCTTATTGATGCGGACTTGAGAAGTCGTCGACGTCATTGTCATTTTGGTAAGACGGACTAATTTGGCTGGGGTGCAAAATCAAAGCATTATTTGGTACATTACGTTATGATCAATACTGTCCTATACTTGATTAAAGTCAACGGAAATTTGTTGTACGTCTATGTTGAACTCCCAGCATTTTTCAAGTACCTGCTTGACTGTGAACAATTGGTCTGTTGTTGATCTACCTGCTCTGAAACCACCTTGATACTCCCCAATAATATTATTGGCGTATGATCCGATTCTATTTTCTAAGATTTTAGAAAATATTTTGTACGCCGTACAAAGTAGTGATATGTCTCGATAATTCTCGCACTGTAGCTTGTCACCTTTTTTGTGGATAGGGAATATAATTGATTGGCTCCACTCCTTCGGCATATCTTTTTGTTGCCAAATGTACTGGATGACTTTGTGAACACTACTGCCACAATATTTGATGAGCTCCACTGGAATCTCATCGATGCCTGGCGCTTTAGGATTCTTTTGAGCTTTGTTGATGGAACAAACTTCATCAAGAATTCGAGGGGCCAATGGAGGCACTCCAGTTTTTTTTTGGTTTTAGTAGTGATGGGAATACTTTGGTATGATACGGGCCAAGAAAAAACAAAAATGTCCTCCATGTATCATCATTATATGAAGACCAAGTGATTGATATTTCCGCCGGTGTAAAACAGAAACCGGGAAAAATCAGTTTTTCAATTCAACCAAGTTAGGAGTGGACATTGTAGACAAAATGTGTGGAGCATATGATGTGTCTCGCAATATGAGACGATGGCTCATGGTAATCTTTTTTACAATGGTGAACATTGGTTTGGTTTTTATGACAAAAGTCTCGTTTATTTTGGAAGGCACCTCGTAGATAAAGTTATCTACACTTTCAAGGTTATGCTCGCCTACGGACAGGTTTTGTTGAACTGGAGGTTTCTTCCTCGTTTGAGCCTTGAATCTAGTTTTAGTTTCATTGACTCGTAGGCCAATTCTGTTTGCTTTAGATCCTAAGCTCAGCAATGCTTCTTTCGCATCTAAGATTGAACATGCCATAATGTTTACGTCATCAGCATATGCTGCCAATTGTGTGGACTTAAACATTAGTGTGCCCGAGGTTTAAACTGATGTCTTCCTGATGACATGTTCCAGCGCAATATTAAAGAGTATTGGGGCAAGTTCAACCTCATGTTTTAAGCCTGATTCCATTCTGTTTGTTAGCTCACCGTTTAACTTGACTTGAGACTCTACGTTTAGCATCGTGATCTTGACAATGCGGACTAGTTTTGTTGGGACGTCAAATTCAAACAAAATAAAACGAGAGTTGATCTGAAGTGATGGGTCAAACGGTTCCATGCTGGGTTATCGGGTTGACAGGGGAGGTGTTTAGGGAGTTGTCTAGTCGCTTGCGAGCATTTAGTCCCACACTCAGTGTGTAAATGACATTCACCTCCCAAACACAAAAAAATACTTGTTTATGGATTGAAGCCATCTCTTAGTTGTTTGATAGAGACATACGCCAATCTAACTTCATGTAGGGTCATGTTTTCGTTTATCTGTTGGATTTTCGTGTTGAAGTTCAGTCGTTTCTTTCTTTGGCACATTTTTTTAAGCTTAACGTTCAAGGGTTTAATATTGTTCTTATTTTACCCAAGTGAGTTGTTGGATGTTGGTTGTTGGATTTGTATGCCTGGTTCCTTTTTTAATTGCTTCCTTGCACCCGTCGTTCCTACTTGTCTTTGGCTGGTGCCCCGATACCTTCGCGGCTGCTTTTGTACTGCATCTCTTTCTGTCTTCCACATGGTTTTAATGTCATTACTTTCTCCTGCCTACGTGGAAATGTTGATGCGATTTTCCAGCGCTGACATGTATGTAGACTTTACTGAGCTATCATTTAGCTTGTGTATCTGGTACGTTGGAGTAACTGATGCTCCTTGTTTACAACTCTTGGCAATATGGTAATGGAAATCAACCCTTGTGAAGTAGTGGTGCGAATCACAGACAGCGCTTCGGAACGAGGGTGTGTCGAGAAAGCTGGTGGTGGCTCGTTTTTTTATGAGAACATGGTTGATCTGGTTGAAAATGCGCCCACGTTCTCGTGTGAGTGTCTCGATGTAGAAAGCATGTGGAGCTTACTGTGAAGCCTCTGCTAGTAGCAAAGTCCATCAGGCGTTGTCCGTTGTCACTAGTCTGCATGGACGCTGTATCTTTCGGTTGTTCCCATATGTGCTCTTTCTCGGGCGATTTTTGCATTGAAGTCACCCAATGTCATTTGACGGCAATGCATCGACAGTGCGCTCCAGGGTCCTGTAAAATTCATCCTTGATTGCCTCTTCCTTGTCTTCTGAGGCGCGTGACAGTTGACCAGTCAGACATTAAAGAATTTGGTCTTGATACGAATCGCACAGAGCCTTTCGTTAACGGGCTTGAAGTCGATAATAATTTTTTTTTTAAATGTGCTGTCTCTAATGAAAGCCACTTCAAACTCATTGCTTGCTTGCAGTTTCCCGCTTTTTAACACGGCGTGGGTTCGCATGTCAATTATGTCTTCACCGTGCCATCTGGTTTCTTGCACTGTGAGGATGTTGATTTTATATTTCTTTATTTCATCCAGAAGTTGCCGCAGTGCACCTGGTCTGTTCAATGATCGAACATTCCAAGTTCCAAAAGAATAGTCTTTTCTATATTGCGACTGTCATTCCTCTTTATTCAATCTGATCCGAGGCTGTTGTCCTGGTTCCATGCCAAGTAAACAGTAATTGGAGCGTTGTCAGCACTTCGACTTAGTCAATTTTGGTCCACGAGTGGTATTTAATTTCCCGCATACCCACTGGCTAGCCGGTTAGGGCACTTTCTATCCGCTACCCGAGGACGCGTCCGATGGGGGACCGAAAGCCCCACATGGACATCAAAACGAAGCTCATTGTCTTTTTTGACGTCCGAGGATTCGTCCATTATGAGTTTGTCCCGTAAGAGGAACCTGCCAAGTGTCAAGATTCACTGTTTTTCGAAAAGCAGCACAGTTGGTTACTATTTTAATTTCAAGTAGATATGGCTGGAATTTCTTCTGAGCTTTCACGACATCGAGGACTTCCAATTCCTAAGAATTATAGCGTTTTTCTGCTGCCGTCATTTTACTCCAATAGCACACTGGACGAAATTCGTCCTCTGGGTATTCCTTTTGAAGCAAGATGGCTCCCAATCCATCTTGACATGCGTCTGTGTGTAGCTCAGTAACATCATTTTCATTGTAAGTCAGTAGTACTGAGTTCTCGCACAAAAAGTCCTTCAGCATATTACAAGCATATTCGTGCTTCTTCTTGAATACAAATGGTGTATCTTTCTTCAGTAAGCTGTACAAAGTTGCTGCTATCACGCTGAACCCTTCAATAAATTTTCGAAAGTATCCTGACGACCATAAAAATCGTCCAAGATTTGCCGAAGGAAATCCAAACGTGAAGTTTTGAGGCGCAACAACGAACTGTGCCTCTTAAGGCCTACAAACTCGGATGCCCGCAGTCTTCTTCGACGTGGCTGCTTATAGGCCAGCTAGTTTGGAGAGGAATGTCGGTCGCAGCTCTCACGCGAGTAGACTACGCTCGAATAAAATATCTAGCCACCGATCAATGCAGTACTCCTCAATAATGTCAGAAATATTCTTACAATCTTTGGAAGAATGTCTTTATACCCAAAATTGTCAATTAAGTCAATGTATTATTTTACAGACGTCATGTGGATGACAGTTCCATCGTTATTGACTCACAAGAAAATAAACAAGACAAACTACTTACCGATATGAATGAAATTCACCCGGATTTAAATTTCACTATCGAAAAAACCATAAACGGACAACTCAACTATATGGACCTAACCGTGACATGTGAACCAACAAGATTAGGCTACAAAATATACAGAAAACCGACCACAACTGATCATACCATGCACGTAACATCTAACCACCCCTCACAACATAAGCAGCGTACAGATCAATCGTGCAGAAACTTCACTCTATCCCCATGACTCCTACTAACTACTCCAAAGAACTAAACAACATTAGCTAATAATAACTGATACAAACCATGCGACATTGACAAGCTTGTTACACAGTGCAAACAAAAACAGGAACACCATCCGACTGAAACTCATAAGAATGACCAACAGTGGATTTCGCTAACATACATAAGCAAAGAGACATTCAAACTTCCTTAGGAAATACAAACTACAAACTACATTCAAATTTAACAACAACATTGGATACGAACTGAAACTACAACTGAATGACACATCAATATACGAGAGCAGCGGCATATAAAAACTGACATGCAAGGACTGTGACACGGTATACATAGGAAGGATAACACGGAAACTAAGGACAAGAAACAAAGAGCACTTACGATCCTTCTTACATAACAAGGCAGACTCCAATTATGCGACGCACCTACAAAACCACGCACATGATCCTGACGCTATGACAAACTCTATGAAATTGCAACACAAACAAAGCAAAGGGCTGAGTCTTGACATCCTAGAAAGGCTTAAAATTTATAAACATAGAAATACAGATGGCAACATTATCAACGAACAACTTATTACCAATTCCGACCAAATTTTCTCAGTACTAGACCGCACTCTTAGACGAAAACGGAAACGAGATGAAACAGAACAAACGGACATCTAACAAGCAAAAAACAAAATATCCCTCTACCTGGCATAATTTGGTACTTGACGTAATTTACTACCTGACCTAATTACCCATCCGCTTAACCCATCCTACGACTATATAAAGTCATTCCCTTCAACACATCCTTTAGACACTGAAGATGGCTCGAAGTAGTCGAAGCGCGTCTGCTCACACAACATAGCAAGGCTCGACGGCTTTTAAAGAACAAAAAATATATTGAATTGATGTTTAAATAAATTGAATACTGAATTAGGTTTAGCTTTTATTACTTAGAACTTTGTGCGATGTTTGTTCAGTTATTGTTATATTTATTATTATTACTAAAAAAAGGATAGTGCTGTAAGATCATACATATGGCATTTCTTCTGCATCCTACCTTAGTATAAGCCAACCAACAGGGTAACACACCAACGAACATAAAAAAAAAAAAATAAAAGTCAGTCATAAAGCAACCACACCAGTAAAGAGTCATTGGTTAATACTAAGGACATTGAGTAACTTAAAGTATCATATTATGACAGACGTAACCTCCAAAGCTTGGTGTGCAGCAGCTCGAGAACAACGAGTGTGGCTAATTCGGCCTTATACCGTTCACAATCTTTGCAGTTTATAATTTACTTAAGTACTTTCGTAAATAACTTTTTCATCGTACACGGTCGTGTTGAAAACAAACTCAATAGTATGTAATTTGAAAGCAACCAATTTGCTCTTAACTAATCCCCATGTCATCCTTCCGTACTCAAGTACCTTTCGGATTTCATTTAAAATTCGGCGAATTGGATTGTTCATTTTCTAATCGTCAATCGCGTACCCTTAAGGATTACTTACAATATGTCTGATATGCTATTTCAAAGTTATGTACAACTAGACTGTTTCACAGAGTAAACCAAAGTAATCAAATTGAATATTTCTGCTCGTACTGTAGATTTAATAAGACGCTGACGATAACGCAAATTGCACAGTTACTGTAAGTCTAAAGATTTTAAATTGTCAACTGTAACTAAACTTTGTTCAGCCAGAGTTTGATCCCTAATAGCATGTCAACATCAATGTAAAACAATCCAGAGATTCACATGTTTGGCTTGTTTAACTTCTTGTTCATCATTAATTCACAATAACCACGTTGTTTTACAGCTTCATACATTGTCGTGAAGGTATATACTAAGAAATTCATTCAACAACTCAGTTCAACAACGTTTTCCAAGGAAACTTTCAATCGTTGCCTGAAAGGAGCAAAACGGGCTGTTCACTAAATTCCAATTTAAACGTTTCCAGTTTTCTTGACGATGACTTTTGCACGAGCTGAGATTTCTATTCCGTCTCCTTTTCAACAATTTCCAAGAACCAGCGCCGATTGAGAATTGATCCGATTCGGGACACTAAAGAGATTTGCTCCTTAGCACTGAGCATTGCGACTTACGAGGAATCACATTACACTTTCAACACAATCTAAAAACTGCAAACGAAAAAGCAATTTCGTTTCCTAGTTCTTATCGCTCGCATTTCACTTGATTTTATTTCAATCCGTGATCAACTTAAAATCAACGATCGGCTGTGATTTGATTGACGTGGGTAAGGAAAATGATATTCTGTTGGCACTTAATACAAATCGGAGATTTCCCCTGGCGGTTCGGGCGCCTCTAGCACAAGACACCACCCAGCCTTCGTCAGGATTGTGTTGGCCAGCTCAAGGGCATTCTTTTTCATTTCGTTCAGACTTAAATCTTCTCATAGCTCCTGGGTCATTAGGACAACCCACCAATGTGGTGGGTTGGTGGCGAGCAACTGGAAAAACAGAAGAAAACCGTAAAGGGTTGAATTTCGTTATCAAAATTAAAATGAGTTCCAAGCAGGATTGAGGAAAAGCACAATACCAGGAATTAGGTAGTGAGATGTTTGTGAAAGGTATTCTGGACTTGATAAAAGGGTTTAGTATGCTGTACCTATGTTTGAATTATTTGAATATTGACCTGAAAACGTCAATTTCATTCATTCTTCGTCCTTCCCGCTTTAAGGAGGGATTAGAAGTGTGCCTTTGATTAGTTGAATGCAAATGTCTAGATAACCTCTTTTATATTTGATGACTTAATTTAGATACAAATGATTAATGGAAGATGTTCGTAGTGGCAAGAACTCAAGAATCTAATTATGTTTTTAAAAGGACTTGAGTTCTATTCAGCATCCCTCAAGTTACATTTATAATTTTGTGAATGACTTTGCCATTTCCTCAATAAATGTTCAACAACCCCTTTGCTTTACTAAGCCACTCGGATGTGCTTTTCCTTATTACTTTTGTACTCATACATAAAACCCGATTTCCACGGGCTGTTAATATTTTTTGGTACAAAGATGCCGAATCGTGACATACAAATTTTTGATGATAAAAATTTTGTTTGACTGAAAACTAAAAATAACATTGTTCATTTTATGAACAAATGTCAATTGAATTAATTTTGATTGTGTAAAAAAATGAAATTAGTGTGCAAAAAACAACATAAATAATCTAAGTTTTATATCAAAAAAAATATTAAGGAAAATTGAAAATAAATGAGTTGAATTATATAAACAATTACTATATAATCATTACACAGATGATATCCTCTATACTTGAAAATTAGTTTTGTAAATGAATTTTTTCAATTCACCACATTTTAATTGATGCTTACGTAAAAATTAAGGCACTAAGAAAACAACACGCGTTTAGTCACTACGTAGCCTTTAGAAAAAAGAGTACTCAGAAATAAAGTGGCTCACATCACACTCTAAATTTAAATAATTTTCAATCAGGAAAATTAGTCCAAAAACAATATCACATGTTATTAAATGAAAATTACTAAATTTATCAATTAATTAGAAAACGAGAAAAACAAACCCGCTTATTGAGTTGCAACAAGAAAAATGTAAAAAGAAGGGGGTTTCACGTGTGTCTTAAGGCTCATCAGGCCATCATACTTCCAACACAGACGAGGGGTGATAGCGAGCACGGTTTGGTTATGATTTACATGCATTTACTTTTAATTGGCAAATTATTATTAGTCCAAATGATGGAATTATGAAGGAAACAAAAATTCTTATTTTTAAGTAGCATAATTTATGCGCTGTAGTTTCAAACGTAATAACTCTTATTTTATTTTGAAATAATTCAAATATGGGCGCTAAAGTGTTCAACGGTCATTCTCGATCATTTCAGTGCGTGTCGAGAAATTTCATTTGAAAAACTTTATCAAATACTTATTTTGAGAAAAAATGGGCAAAACCATTCGCGAAATTGCAAATAATGTTGGTGTTTCAATGTGTGGAGTTGAAACTACATTGAAGCACCTCACCGAAACCAACACAAATATCAATCGGAAACGCTCTGGCCAACAAGAAAAAAACAACTCAAGCTGATGATTGACACATTTTATTGATGAGCAAGCAAAATCGGTTCCAAATAACACCAGACATTCGAGCCAAAGACAATGAAACCCTGACAAACCCAATTTCAGTGGATACTGTCAAACGTTTTTTGCAAGAAAACGAATATTTTGATTGCGTGCTATGAAAAAACCACTTCTAGGACCAAAAAACGGGTGGAAAAGATTATTGTTTGCTCTAAGATATAAAGATTGGTCAGTAGATTGTATGAGAGCGCACGTTATCCCGAAGAAGAATCGCAATTCGTGATGGAATGCTCCTCCGCTTCAAGTGGTAAGCGGGTTTCACGTGTGTTTTCAGAAGGTTGGAGCAGTATGCAGCATTGATGCAAAGTTGGGTGTGCAGGAAGTAGACGTACAGCAGCCCCACCGGTCCCTGAACACAGTACACATAACCTTATCCGCGGACCTGATTATCTTCACTCTGACTGGCGCCCCTTCTTCCTTCTTCCTCAGCTCTTTAGATGACACCTTTCTTTCGGGAGTGCAATAGTGTACCCATGTCTCATTTGTAGTGAAGATTCGCGTTAATAAACCGTCCCCTCCACTTCGATTCGCGTCAGCAAGAGGTGACAAACTTCCAGCCGCGTGCATTTTTGCTCGAAGTTAAACAGTTTAGGAATCCATCGAGTCGTTATTTTGCGATATTGAAGGTGTTCGTGGATGATAGACTCTACACTACTAATGCTGATGCCGAATTCAGCTAAAATGTCTCGAATATTCATCCTACGATTCTCCAAAATGAGTTGTTCTACGCGGCAAATGTGTGTGTGATGCTGGTTCGCAGTTCACGATCGTGCGGCTCATTCTCGATGGTTTCAGGACCATCCTTGAATGCTTTGGCCCATTTGCACACAGCAGCTTTACCTAGGCACTTACTACCGAACTGATTTTGCAAACGCAGGAAAATTTCCATGTTTTTCACGCCTTCCTACACTAAAAAACGAATGACAATATGTCGCGCAACGGCGGTCGGCACTTGACATTCACTCATGGTCGTAGCACGCGCGTGAAACATGCACTCCCGACGAAAACTATGCCTCACTGTTTGTAAGGGACCCAGCTATCACATACTTAAGCCGCGACCTTCAAAACTTACATGCACGCCATCTACAGCGTTTGTCTTCATCATATTTGAACCGCCTTCGTATGTTCGTCCTCAACAGTTAAACATAGTGGGGATTTCGTGGTGGTCTGGGAGTGTTCAGCTAAGATATGTATTTATCGAGCAGTCTGCCGCCGCGAACAACTCAATAAATCTGCCAATGTACCCGAAAAATGCATTCGCAATACGTATGCGTCTTTGGCCAGCAATATTATGCACAAACATTCGTCATAACCGGTGATCCTGCAGAGTGATACCCGAAAGATATCTGTCATCTCTATACAACCCGCTATTAACTGGCAAGTGCTCGATGACAGATCTCGGCCACTTAAGCACCATTGACGTCCACCGTAGGGTGAAGAAAAAACGTGCTATAGAAATATGGCATGGCGTGTGTTTATGTCACCGATTGTTCGTCAAAATGGGAAAAAGTTATCAGTTGGAGATCTTTTTTAAGATTTTCTGTCCTACAATCAACGGTTTAACCTCGTGCGAATTAATTATATTTCATTACCAGCGGTTTTTTTCGTAAACATTTTAGAAGGTGGTGTTCCGCAATTCATAATATTTTTTTTATTCGTTCAGATTTTTTAAAATCTCCAAAGTTTTCTAAAGATTGCAGGCAGGGAAGGTTGGATGGACGTCCATGGTACTTGGATGCACAGGCCATGACGCCATTGGATTAACGTGGTCGGGATGCTTTGCTTCTTTAGTTGGCCAGCTGCGATGGAGGCCCACATTTGAGCTCACGTGGATATGGGGCAGACCCACGAGGGATGCAAGCCAGTGAACCGATCTGTATAGGTTAGGTTATTTGATCCAATTCACAAGCGACAGTTAGAAGTTTTTTCCGATATAGAACTCATAGTTGCGCTCACAAGTACATAAAATAACAAGGGCCAGTATAGAATCAGGCGAAGTAACACCACATAACATTAAGCTGTATTTCCCGTAACATACATAGTGACAAAAAAGTACCTGGAAATTGCAAATAAAACGCAAAATATTTAATTTTTCATCAAAACCACATGGGGCCAAATCTGGTGAATACGGTGGTTGATTGATGGTATTTATTGCGTTTTCGGCTTTAAATTCAGTCACAATAAAAAAAATCACAAAAATCGCAACGCACTACTGAGGTGTATCGGCTTAAGCAGCTGCTGTGAACAAACTGGTTGACAGATCGCGCTCATATTTGGCATAGTAATTAAGGACAGTCGTAACAACTTAAGAAAATATATTTTTTTGAAATATCATTTACCCGTGGATTTAAATAACAATTTCCGGGGACTTCGTTGTCACAATGTATAATGATAAATTTTACATAGACGTTTTGGAAGTTGGCGAACTAGTGAAATTAGCATACTATAATGATATTGTCGGAGCCGTTTGTTGCCATGTCGCAAGTTCAGATAATCAGCGACGATTGTACATCCTGACGTTGGAATGTTTAAATCCTCATCGAGGTCTGGGAATCAAGATTGTGATGTTTAACAGTATTCCTACCATGTCCGGTCAAATGACCGTCTTTACAATTTCCATTCGAATTTCCTATATGTATTGTAATTGTTTTGTCGTCAAACTTCATGACTTTTCCTCAAACAAAAGCATAATTTATTTTTCAATAGTTATTTTGTTGTTCATTTTTATTTACTGAGGAATTTTTTTTTGTGTTATCTACCATGACCGGTCATATGACCAGTTGAAAGATTCAAGCATAGTACATTCACCTAGTACCCACACCTTTCATTTACCCTGTGTTGCACACCTTTTGAATTTTCTCAGGGGCACGTCAGCTGAGCCCACGCCTGGCACGTTCAAGAAACAAAGCAAAAAGCAAATAAAATTTCCGACGCACGTGTTCTTTTACGTGTTTTAGAAGATGGGAGTGCTGCCAGATCCTAATAAAAAGCTAAAAGATTGCATGGAACGAATTTGTTTTTCTACAGAATTATTGATTTTTTGAGATATGGTAATCCTGAAATCTCTCATCGAAGCATATGTTTATATTCACGCCAATCCACGCATCAGCATTTACGTACCTACCTGCTACCGAAGATTTATGGCTCACTGTTCGGCTTGTTTTCGGAGTGTTGATACTATTTGAGTAAACTATGGATTCAAGTATTCCTATAGAAGGTAACATTGCAAATGGTGTTTATTTCCAAGAATTTTTTCTTTGAAATTCGATTCGGGAGATATCAAGCCATCAGAAACAAGATGTCATTCATATGTGGCTGATTCTTGGTTTTATGTCATCGTCAAATGTTTACGAATTGTACTCGCTCGCTCGTTCTTTATCTGCCTGATTTTTATTCAAAATATTCCAAATCCTGTATGTTTATACATCGTTTTCTTAGTTCAGTTTGTAAATAAAATAAAATAACTCTCATAAGAGATGGATAGAAATTTGCCTATAAACACTAATCATCCAAGGTTTAGAATCCAAGCAGAGAACACCATATTCAAAGTGTTAGGGAAAACATATTCATCAGTGTTTTATTAGTTTTTTATATTCATTTTTCGAGTTTCCTTACTTTCTTATATGGTGAATAGTGTTATGAGTGTTGTAGTCCGCATGGTCTAGTGGTCAGAGCACTAAGCCCATAAGCCGAAGGTCTCCCGTTCGAGTGTCGTTGGCGTCAACGAGATTTACCTCGAGTGATTCTTCAGACGGACTATAAGCCCGTTCAGTTGTGATACGTGCTCAACGGTGTCCAATCGCAACGGGGGAACTCAAATTTTTGGCACATTTTGCCTTCCCATGGATCCCTTTATTCTAGAAGTTCTAATCAATAACTTCCATTTGATACCCCACTCCACTACCTTTGATTTAAAAATAAAATTTTTTTTTTAAATTTTGGTAAGACCTTAACTTTTGAGAAATCATCATTTCTGACCTTTTCACACAGTTTGAACATTCTAGCTTCTATAGTTTCTGAGAAAACAAGCTGTGACGCACGGACAGATGGGCAGACGGACGGACGAACGGACAGACAGTTCGTCAAACTAGTAGGTCTTTGTAAAAAATATTTTTAAAAAGACCTTAAAAAACGTTTGCAGTAATAGTAGTCAGTTACACATTGTATCCTTTTTGTCCTTTCGGCTTTTTGTTTTAATGTTTTTGCTTTTATTCATACATTAACCTGTCGAAACGTCCAAGCAATGTGAATGCGTTATTGGCAAAAATAAATGATATTGATGAGGCATGTTCAGAAGATGATCAAGGAATATTTGATATTGAAGATACCAATGCAGAAAATGATTTAGCTCTTTTTCGGAGCGACTCGACTATTGATGAGAACGAAGAAAATTTTGCAATGAGTCGTAGCCGACGAAAGAGTACACGAATTTATGGGGAAACATCTGGATCAACAGCATACAGAAAAGTGAAATTACTAAACACAATGTCGGAACGGAAATTATTGCTTGGTAAAGAATTTGGAATTTTTTCTGCTTTTTGATTTCTATTAAAAATTATATTTGTTTCAAAATTTCAATTTATCTAAAAAATCTAACTATTACGAATTTGCTTAAAAATGGTATCTCATCTTAATGGTTGGTTATTAAAATATAAAATGAATATTCAAAACTGCAACATGCATTGACCCGAAAAAAGAACCAAAAGGGTACTTACCCAGCATCCTCGATGAGTGCTCGTAGATGGTGTGGGCGGTTTACAAAGCTGTCTGCGTTTAGTTAATGCTTTAAAACTTATTGATATAATAGCATGCACATTGAATGGAAATAAATTTAAGCAGCATACATGGTAAAGTTTCCTTTCCAATTAATATATTTTTTTTTTTCTAAAATTCCACTGCATACCAAATTTCTATATGCCACACATCCAATTGGCAAACATATGACATGCAAAAACGATGAAGAACAAACTGCGACTGCAACAAAGACTGTCGACAGCAACGATTCGCACTACCGTTTCATAACGAAGTATTATTGTTGCTGGAAGAACGCAGTTTATCATTATAGACCTGATAAGGTAATAGGTTATATTTCCATGTGACATACATTTTACCACTTATCACTATGATTCCATATAGTTTAAAGAAAAGTTTATTTAGGTACCTCATTCATTTTTTGTTATTTTGTAAATGTAGCACTGTTGTTTTCTTATTATTTTCTGATCAATTTTCCAATCCACATGAATGTGTTAAGCTCTGGACTTCTATTATTTTCTTTCATCCACAAGTTTAACTGTTATGGTCATGCGAAACCAGAAGTGATTGAGTCCTACCGGATTATTTATTGCACTTTGAAATTTTGCCAATTTCTCATTGTGAGGTGGGCCCGAGAAGGTTTTCCCCTCCCTCTTTTCCCAATTTCAACTCGGTTATTTTCACGTTAAAAGAGCTCATGTTTTATAGAAAAGCGCGCGGAACACTCAAATCTTCTGCACCGCTGAAAAAAAAACCCTATCGAAAGTGAGCGTGAACATGCATAAAACAAGCACTTTGCGGTATTTGATGTACAGACGAGTTCAATCTGATCATTTACGCCATAATCAAATTCAGCCGTAACAAAAGTATCAGCGAATGATAACTTTCGCTGTGCGGATTTGTGTCGCTGCACGTTTCACTTGCGACGTCCTCTACATTCTGCGAAAACAATCAGACCTCCTCTAAACGATTTCAAAAATCCAACTTTTGATTAATCTCCGCTTGCCTACTTGATTCTCGTGGCGTGCTCGCTGTGGCGGTCCATCATCGATTCCCGGATCCGCCCAAGCAGATCTCATCATTTGTTGCGAACAGCCACCGTATGGTACCTGTCGCAACGGTGGTTGACAAGCCCATCATCCATCAACTGTAGATTGTATTGCGGTAATGCAATTCGTGGATAAGCTGCGTTATATCGCTCCCATACTACTGATCAAATAGATGTTGAATGACTTTGTTAGCAGTTCCTCTGCATTCCTAAACTTTAAGTTTGATATTCGACAGAACGTTTTGCGACCATTATATCACGGCAGCAACATTTTGTGCAACAATGTTGCGCAATTTCGCTGTGATGCTCACATTGTAACTCGGCCTTCAGTCTTATACAATTGGTGACAAGTTTGGAAAGATTGTTTTATCAAGACTTTTCGCTTGGAATGCCAATCATTGTATAGTCTACCCTACTTCAGAATCTGTTAAACACGACTTGAAAACAAGTGGCTAATATGATAACTTAACCGGTTCTGAGGCCTTTAATTTGCCATGAACTAGGGTGAGTCAGTTTATGCATTATAGTCAAGGATATAGCCGTATCCTTCTATATTTTTAGAACCCTAATTAAGAGCTTTCCTATAGAGAAACGATTAATGGTTGTTTTTTACTCCCGAAGCTTATTGCTCATTCGAAAAAGCTTATAATTTAGTGATTCTGTAAGGAAACATCGCACTCAACAAAATTTCACCTGCAGTATGTTGATAACCGAATAAATTAGGACGTAAAACCGTGTGAATTTTATTTCCAGCAAGCGCAAAGTGCTTTCGAATAGTTTTGTACAAAGGAATGAGTCAAACATGCAAAAATTCGAATGACCTACATCCTTCTCCTCAACAAACAAAAAGGACTCTCGGCATTGTGCTATGGCCTTCGGGACTATAACTTGGCTGTTTGATATGAGTGAGTTTTATGATCAAATTAGAATATACAAAAGGCTTTTTACGGCCAACAGAGCGCAAATCTACATCGACATAAAATTAAGAGAAACGCAATGGAGATTTTGATGATGGAGAGCATGACTATAGAAATATCTTTCAATCTTAATTAAATTCAATGAAGCTCAAGAGAATTCCTCCATAATTTTCTCTATTGCGCTGTATTCTACCTGAGAAACACCTTGAGCAGAAATTATGTTTGACTGCAATTCAAATTTCCTTGATTGTAAAAGATTGTGTAGGACAATCGTGAAATGAGTTATTCATTGAACGCTCTAGTGAAATCATGCTCGAAACGAGAATTCAAATTAAAATTACGAACGATACTATTCCCAGCAGGTTTTATTGTTAGCAAATTCATGACTTGGGAGGTTTTATGCTCCCTGATGACTTTAAACAGTAAATCTATTTCCTAATTCCGATCGCGTACAGAACTCAAATTTTCATAAGGAAATATCTTCAATCACAACGTTTCTCCTTCACTTGTATTCCTCCGTTGTCTAACAATTGAGTTCTAACAACAGCATTTTGAAGCAAGAAGTTTGCGACTTGAAGCATAAAATAGAGTACTCTTGTTAGAAGGATTTTGTAAACAAGTTAGAATGTCAAACGATAGTCTCCAAATATCAACAACTTTTAGGATTCAAATCCGGGACAAAAAATTATAATAAAGATTAATCAAAAAAACCACTTTTCACAATATTAATACATAAAGAAATATGTAAAGTAAATTAGTGTAGTTATTGCTATAATTGAAAAGATGCCTGTAAACTGAAAAGAAATACGTAAACGCTCTTTAGTTGTATTTCAAAAGTTTTTTAATATCAAAAGTAATTTAGTTGAAAATAGTTATATAAAATAACAAAAAACTTTTCGATTTTTTATAATAAAAACTCCATTTGCATAAAAATGACTATAACATATTCAAAACAGTACACTGTAGTCCGTGTAAAGCAGTGGATTAGGGCACACTTCGCTTGCGCAGCGGCTCCCAAGTTCAACCCTCGGTCACGGCGTCGAGTTTGAGCTTCTAATGCTGCTGTCGGACTATCAGCTTACCCGGCTGTGATGGGTACTAATTGAAAAACTAGGTAATAATCACATGGTTGAGCGTTATATTGACCATATCACCTCGAGCTCCTTTACGGTCATGGAATGAAATCTAAATGCCAAGGATTTTGGACTGTTGTGCGATGTTGTTATTATTTCTATTATATTCTAAAATATTTTAATCAAGAAAATGTAAAATAGATAAACCATACCATTACTAACAAATTGAGTGAATTTCAACTCCCGGGGTATTTGTCTTTGTTGTCCTCATAGAAAATTACCAACATAATTTTTGTCAGAATTTTTCAGTGCACAGATGTTCATTCACTACGGGGTGGCACACAATGTTGTCGTGTTCTTGCACTTCCCCTGGCTACCCCTTATCGATATTGCAATATTGCAAGATCTTCATTTGATATCTGACTCAACCATCTTTGGTATAAAAAATGTTTAAAGGGTCATATCCTTATAGACCCCTTTCATAACCTTTGAAACTTTTTTGGACCATTGAACTTTCATTAACCACAAACATCTCAGTTATTCACAAAATTTGTTGACTGTAGCTTTTCTAGTTGCGGAGGTAACTTGTTACGACACACTGACGAACGACAGGTACCGATTATAATAGGGTATTGTAAAAATTATTTTTACAAAACCCTGAAAAATTTTCCATTTCTGCTTTCACATGCTCTACATTCAAACGATTTGTTTCCTTTGTCGAAATATCGAGCACTGCACTAAAAACATGTTCGCAAGCAGTATTTAATACAGGTATGGACATAACAAATGAAACAATTTTCTTTCACGCATCACCAACTCCATTCTCAACTGTTGAGAAGAATTTTGCCCAAATTTCGTTAATTCTTTCATTTGAAACTATGTTGCTTTAAGCATCTTTAAAGTGCGTAAAAACCTTTATACAGTTTATGTTTATCCAAAGAACTATTTAAATCGATTATCGGGTTTTTCATCGAAATAATGCTTAACTGTCTGTACATTGAATTATTTAAATCATACCATTTATTCAGGTTACCTTAAAACGTCTCAAAAAAAAGTCTGCTTCTTTATAAAAAGTTGGCTTGTCGGTTATTTAATTGTTTTGATAGATCTTTAATAAAGCCAGAGAGATTTCATCCTTTTTTTTGTGGTTTAGAGGTGAATTCCATTTACGCACAGAGTGTGGGACTCCCATGCCTGCAAACGACTGGACTACCCACTAAATATCTTGCCTGTCAACCCGAGAACCTAGCCTGGAACTGTTTGGCATATTACTTTTAGCCAGGTCTCTTTTTGTTACGCCGTGATGCACCGTTAAGCTGGAGGATCTCTCTTCCAGCAGGAGGGGAGAAGGTAAGACGACTTACGAGACATGCAATGCCCAGCCCCAACACCCCTCATTGTGGTGAATGCCTTTTACATAATGCGCTACATAGTTCTATTGTAATTGTCAACCGATCCAACCATCACTGCAACTATACTATCCGGTTGAGCTCCCTGCCGGATACTCTCTAATTGTGCATCCTCCATACTGAGAACTCCGTCTGATATGGTTCCTTGGGCAATACGGCGGAATGTTGGTGTATTTCCAGTGTGCAGTACGACGAGCATCGTTCGGGCCACCGTTGCTAGGATTCATTTTCCCCGCGAGTCTGTTTGATAGCTTTAGCGTAGAAGTCTCCCTCAACGAGCACGTTACCATCTGCGTTCGAGACCCCACCCTCCAATGCAATAAGCTTGGTTTGGAAAGATGATGACGATTCGCTCGTTGTTACACACTAAAGAAGGTGGTGTCTGAGTGCCGAACCCAAACAAAACAATCCCTCCTTAAGAGCTTTCCATCTGGAAATCACTATACTGAACCCAGATGGTGACAGCACCAGTTTTATCAGGATACCATGATGCAGATGCTTTATCGTAGTGTTGCTCATTCAGCAGCAAAAAGTCGGCTTTCATGTCCCTTGCAAAATGCTCAAGCAGGTTTAGTTGCAGGATACGGGTCATTAAAGTTGTGATTTTGCCTTGGCCAGAGCTTTCTAGAAAACCCGACATTTCTCTGATTCCGACACGTGCCCAATATACGGTCTTGAATCAGCATCCTGACAAAGAATACAGTGTGCCTTTTTCTACACTCTTTTCTTTGATGCCCCATTTCATCGGATTTGTAACATAGGGAACTCCTATTGAATCCTTTCCATACTTTTGCCAAGGCATTGGAAACATTGAGGAGACGCTGCTCTTCACCTCATTCTGTAGACGACCCACTTTATTCTTACTTTGCCCTTATTCAGAAATTGTTTAGCGTCCTTTTCGGTCAAATCAATGATGGCCATGCGTTGTCTCTAATGTTTTTCTGGTTTCAGTTTCATCTTGATCATGCTAATGCTAGGCAACTCCCTTTTGATGGCCTCTTCTACCTCAACCAGGTCCGTGACGCAGTTGATGTTGATTAGATCTTTATCATCAGCTGAAGCGAGGATATACTCGTCGCAAAGTACTTCTTTATTGTCGGCCTCTGCTCCAAATTCTGCCAGTAAGTGGCTCGGCCGTGTTGGTCGTACTGCTTTAATAGCTGTGTTGGTGTCTGCGGATCTTACGTTGCCCTGATACTCCGCAGCGCTCCCGTGCAGGATCGTCTATCTTGGGGGTTTTACGAGCAGTGCCTGCTGGCGGGATCTTTGTCGTAGCTTTTTTCTCTCCTGTTTTACGTCAGGTCTTTTTTCTTGTTGAGTGCCCGCGCGAACTTTATTTTGTGGCACTTTTTAAAGCAGTTTCTTTGATTTTTTCTTCGCTGCTTTTGTTAGCACTGTCTGGAACCTGTGATCTGGTGTTCCACATCCATCACTTGCTTCTCTCTTCCTTCTTTTATCCCAATCTCCTTTGATTGGGCTAGACGCTATTCTTTTATTGATTTTTAATCGTGGAGCTATCTGCGCGTGCGCTTTAAACTTAGCCCTCAGCGCTTTCTTAGCCTTCTGCTCTTCTTTGGTCTGTCATTTTGAAGGCGTTATTTTAGGAGCATCCCGAAATTCCGGGATATGTGGGAGCCCTAACAACTTCAATCATAGAGAGTAACTCAATCGAATCGAATGAAGAAATGAAATTTTATAATTTCTTTGCAAATCCCAAATTATCTGCAGTGACGATGTCACTCTAAGCTTTGTTTTTCTATGAATTTTAATTATTTAGTATTTTCCAGAACACGTGATTATTAATTACATTAATGGTTGCTTTCTAATTTGACGGGTAAAATGGTAAAATTCACTATTCACATAATTATTGACAACGTTAATTGAGTTGCGATACATTTTAAAAACCAATGAAAAATATTTTAAAATTTATAATTACAAATTTCTGAAAGCATCTATATGGAGTTGGGAGGCTGCATGGGCTTGTATTGTAAATGTGTATGATGTTGGATAAAATTAAAGGAATTGAGTATTAACTCAATTTCGCGAATTAAAAGATTATGAATACGGAAAACATTATTTTATTTTGTTTGAGATCATAAAGAACAAGTCGAAGTAGCAGGAGAGTTCTCCCGCCAGAAAGGTATTGTAAAACAATTAGTAAAGCAAACAATATATTCTGCATATCAAATCTTAACTAGTATACAGATTCCATAAATTGAGTTCGAAGAATTATTATGGTTATTATATTTTTTTATATTCGCCGCCATTTTCTTTAAAGTGTTTTGACCCCGTCGCTTAATTAGTCATGATAACCCATCAATATTACAAACTATTTCTAAAATTTTTATCAAAATTTCCCTAGTATCACCTGTTAATGTTCTTGTAATTGTTAAATATTCAATCGGCTATAACTTAGCTGTTTATTTTTCGATTATTGTGAAATTTTTAGAACACATACAGTTGCTTTCAGGAAACTTAAGCGGTAGTTTTTGAGAAATTTAAGAACTCCATTTTGGTTTTATAGTCAAAATTGTAAAATTTATAAAATCCACTATTATTAACAAAGTTGATCGAATTTCGACTTCTAAGGTATTTGTTGCCCTTGTAATCTTAAGGTGACACCTCTGTGATTTTTTTCAGATTTTTCGAGTCAAACGTGTCCATTCGCGAGGGGGGGGATGCAACTTTTTTTTCGGGGGGTACTCCCCTATATGGGGAGACGGCCCTTAAACGCCATATATATTTTTAAAGTGATGAAATTTCGAAGAGGGCATCACTTTACACCTACTTACAAAATCTTGTGTTTCTAGCTTATGTAGTTTGCGAGAAAAAGTGGTGTGACACACGGACAGATGGACAGACAGGACGCGATTTTAGTAGGGTATTGTAAAATGATTTTACAATACCCTAAAAAGGAGTTAAATTAGTTAGATATAAAGAATTGAAGTTCCAAAAATTTTGTTTCTTAAAAAAAATATGTTATTTGCCTAAGACTATCTTTAAACTACTCGTTTCCCTCATGCATTGAGCGATTATCCGTCGTTGCCCTAACGATTTCTGCCGTGTGCTCCACTGCTCTCCTTATTCCTGATTCCACTAGCTTCTCTTGATGTGATTTAATTGGGTCCATCGTTGCCTCCTGGTACAGTGCCTCGTTGAGGTAAACCCGTCCGTCCTCCCTTCTGTAGAGTCATAGGCAAGCCTATAAGATTTTTTTGCTCCATTAATCCTATCTTGCTCCATTTTGTTTTCGGAGCTTTTTTTCATATCATCGCCGCACATGTGATGGTCGGACGAATCAGTATTTTATAGGTCAAAAGTATGACTCGCTTGCTCGCTGTTGACTGCTTCCTGAAAAAAAGTATAAGAAGATAGTACGTCACTTTTTTCAAAACATTGCCTACATGTGCGCTGAAGGTAGCTTCCTATCGAAAACTACCCCTAAGTACTTTGTTTGCTTAGAGCAGTGCACCATTAGCCCATTAAACTTAATCCTGGAGTCAGAGAATCCTTTTGCACGATGAACAAGCTTTAAGTAGGAGTCCTTGAACGCAATTAATTCACTTTTTTTTGCATTTACCATGATTTCCTATTATTGGTAGTATGCAGTAAGAGATTGCAAGTAATTTTGGAGCCTCATTTTAGCAAAGCGCAAATTGAGCTCAGATGACCACACTAACAAGTTGTCTGCGAAGAGGTTTACCTAGATTCCAAGCTTAAATTCATCACTTACGCCAGGGACGTAAGTAGTGTGTATATAGAAAAGAAGCGGGCCTAATATGGAATCCTGTGGGACCTCTGAGTCAATACAAAATAGGCCTGACCTAGCTCCATCAGCCATCACAAAGGCAGCTCGTTCCCTCATGAAACTGCCTATAATTTTCACAATATGAACCGCAAAGCCCATTGATCCTTGTAGAGTCAAAGGCTTTCTCCATAGCAGTTACTGTTCCACAAACTTCTCTTTTGTCGGCTTGGAGCACGGCCACAGCATCTACCGTTTAGTGGGTTTTTTTTTCAAGCCAAATTGACTTTCCGGCATAATTCTTCCCCTGGCAGAGAATTGTATGATACCTTTAAGTATTACCTTTTCAAGCAGCTTACGAATACTTGAAGGTAGCAAAACCAGATGAGTATCAACTATGTCAGTACTGTCCCAGTTCTTGGATATTGCAAACGTTTTTGCGCATTTCCCATGCCTGCGGAAGTAGCAAATGTTGATGCAACCATTCAGAACAAAGAAAACATGTGGAAACCTTTTAAGCATATAATTGGAGATTCCATTAGCTCCTGTTGATTTTTTGGAATTGTGCTCCAGTGCCAACAAAGTGAGTCGCTCAGGACTGACGAGCAGGCCATGGCCGGTACGTGCCTCAGGGGGATTTGAATCATAAAATCTGGTTAAGCACAGTTTGATTGATCACCAACAGAGCAACGAAAGAGCTTTCCCTTCTGGAAGAACGTTCGCAAAATGTTATGTGATAGAGTTAGCAATAGATTTGCCATCCATAAGCACAGAAGTACGGGCAGCCTTTCTCTGCCAGTTATCCTATTTATATGAGGAAGCATACAAGGACCTGGTTTGATACTTTCCAGGGCCTGTTAAAAATGCTTGTTAGCGAAAGCCGTGCTTCTATTCGAGACGATTCGGTTTGGAAACCTAATAAGTAGATGAATACGTTCACACTCCCAGTTGACCATATTTTCCTTGTGATAGTAAATCCTTGCAAGTAGGTTCCACATACACAAAATATCACACTTAGTGAATACAGTATCGAAAATTTGAGTCAATTTGTGTATTGACTATAGGTGCCAAAATAACGAGAACCAGTAATGAAAGAGTCGAAATACGCTGAAGAATACAGCTCGCAAGCAAAATATTTTCTTTGGTATTGACGATCTTGAAAATCAGCTGCATACACAGGAAAATAAAACTCCAAGTATACAAATCTCTGATAAGACTGTGTTATGCTATGGGTGTGAAACATGGATCCTACCCCCAGTATCCACAACGGTATTGAACGCCTTTGAGCGACGAGTCCTGAGGTGAATTATCGGAGCAAAGCTAGACGGAGACCAATGGCGAGTTCAATACAACCATGTGCTGTATGAAATTTTTGACGAGCCGGAGATCTCAACGATTGCAAGACTGCGGAAGCTGCAATGGGCTGGACACATGAATCGTATGGACGAACATCGGATACCCAAAAAGGTATTCGTTGGCAGAAATGAAGGCCGGGGACCAGTGTAGAAATCGAGGAAATATTGGTCTGACTCGGTCGACGAAAACAGTTTATCGCTGCTTGAATTTCGAAATTGGAGGACACGATCAATGGACCGAGACAGTTGGAGGCGCTATTTGCAGGGAGACTGGCGGCTTTTTTGGGGCAATCAATATGAGCTCCATATTTAATTGAACCCTATTAGAAATAGTTGTGCCATAGCCATTAGATGCAATATTTCCCCATGAGGGATACTTCACATTGAAATCACGTACCATGGAGTAGAAATCGATTTTTTTTGCACAGAGTAAGCACTATTTCCAGAATTCAATGAATTCGCTCACTGGATATCCATTTTAAGCATTGGTCCCCACAAACACAAAGGTGCATCCCCACAGCATGGAGCTTATTATATTTGCTTTAATGCATTTCAGACTTGGAAGGAAGCGCCTTTGAACTTTCAGGTGATTTTTGTGAGCCACAGCAACTTGAACTATTCCCTCTGGATCATCACGCCTGATGATCTTGCATGGTCCCAGATGCACTCTGTGTCTTTCTTTGAGTCTTGTTTCCGATATAAACAAGAATTTTGGTCTATGGGCGTTCAAGTATTCTTGAACAGAATTCCTTTCACAGCGCGGAGCTAGTGAACATATGTTGAAGATGGAGAGTTTTATTAAACTCATCACGACCACATATTTTGAAAGCAAATTCTAAATACGCAACTTTTTTCTAGTAACTTTTCGCGTGAAACTCGATTTCGTCGCGGGAAGCTACCCGAATTCACTGTTTTCCCCCATAACAGCAGATTCCAAGACAGAACTTAGAGTGCTGTCGCGGGAAAGTAAAAAGAGGTACGACCCGTATTATCTAGTCACTAGAAAACCAAATAATTTTATTGAAAAAACAATAAAAGGAATAACAATTAACATAGATTAAAAATAATATTTTTTTTCTTTCAAGTATCTATCTAGAAGAATAGAATCTAACGCCTTCTGCTCACTCTTAGCATTCAACTCGTCGCATTTAAACAATCCTCCCGCTTGACCACTTGCTGCAGTCGAAAAATTCTTGCAATTGATCCCTCGTTACATTCAATCAATCCTTGCTCTGATAAATCCTTGCGCTCGCTGTACGCGCGTTATCCAGGGGCTTGCCTTCCTCTCCTTTCCTATATTTCCGAGAAATTCCAATGAAATTCCTAATGTTTCGTTGCTCGCTGTGTGCAGCCTCGTCAGCTGCTCGACTCAACTCCGATGCCCCCATAAAAATGGTATTAAATAGGTTTTTTACCAAGTCTTTGGAGAAATCATGACTTTTAATCCCTTCATAAAGTTTGTCCGAGTAGTTTTTTGAAAAACTTGCTGTAATACGAAAAGACAGTATTTAACTGTTTCGGAATGAATATAGTGGGTTGCAGTCGAGAGGTTTTTATCGCTATCTATGAAGTTGGTTTACAATGCAGTTAAGTAGGTAATACCCTTTCTGATAAACCAGAAATTCAATTTTACGACATTTATCGAAAACAGTTTATTTCATTTCGTTCTCCAAATGTCCGCCTCATATTAAGTAAAATTAGTTAACTTTATATTCCCCACCGCAAATGTTCACATTGAAATTAGATTCACATGCACGTGACATAAATTTTTATTATTTTTCATTAAATGCAGATATACCCGTATACAACACACAATTGTGTATTATGGCCATCTGGACGACATGATAAATGATTCCAAGAAAAGGGTTTCTTATCCAAAAACTTTTCATGTTTCATTCATTGAAAGCTTTAGCTCAGTCGAAAATGGCCAAAGTAGGGATTTCAATTTGCTACAATGATATAACTGTTCAAAAAAGGAAATAACAGAGGATTTAGGAGCTTAGTAGAAATGAAAAGTAGAGAATAAAACTATGTGCAGGACAATGGATGAGGAGAATGATCAAATACAGGGCAAGGGGTGGAGAGCGTTCATAGGATCATTTGAAAATCAATAACGTAAAGGAAAATGTATAGTTTAATGCATTAGAATTCAACTTAAACAGGAAGTGAACTGTGAAAAAAAAAAATATTTTAAAATATTTCAAAGGCACACATTCACATTCCTAATTCAAAATGAATTGATAAAATATGGAGGCGGGGTGAAATTTCCACTACTTTTACATATGAGTAATAATACCCAAGCTCCATATTTACAAATCACTAGTCAAACCTGTGCTGTTATATGGAAGTGAAACATGGATCCTGATGAGCGAACGCAAAGTGCTCCCGAAAATGTTGGGCCTAGTGAAACACGGAACAGAGGGAGAATACATTACAACAATGAGTTGCATGAAGTATTTGCCGAAGCTCTTGTTTCTGCCTGAGTAAAATTACGCAAATTGCAATGGATGGGCCACGTAGAAAGAATGGAAGAAAACCAATTACCAAAAAGAACATTAAAGGGTAGAGCACAAGATGGATGGGAGGCACGATAGAAGACGTTCGAATCATACTGGTTATGATTGTTCTATTCTATTCGGAGTCCCTTGTAGGAAGGGTAAGAAACTGGAGAATTTTAGAGGACTACTCTTCTAGCTATCCCATTACAAAGCACTTGAGATCCAAGACGGTCCTTTCCGATGGGGAGGGTGGACGTTTGATGGTTCACAGAAGCACTAACAGCAAAGTTGCTACCGATGGAGGGTCTTTAAATATAGATATGGTAAGCTCAACTTTCAGAATCACTATGTCTGACTGCAAAATCTACGAGGCATGAGCTTCAAGCTAGTCATGCACAAAGTCGGCGCTCAAAAGTTGACCTGCTCATAAGACGCGAAAAAGATGAACTAGATTGTGCGAACTCTTTTTTCTACGCATTCCATCTACGTTGAAGCCATTCACGATGAAACTTCAGTGGAATGTCAATTTTTCACCAAAATAGAACTGAAAAAGCAGTCAAGTCGATGAACCAGATGCCAACTGAGGTGCTGCAGCTATTCTGTCACTTTCGCCTTGACTTGCTATCTAGTATGTTCAACACTTGCCTGTGTGAAGGGGTATTTCTGGAGTACTGGTAGAAAGCAAAGGGAAAGGAAAATCTCAAGTCACTGTTTGCGTACCGCCCGCTATGTATGCTCGAAACGGCCTGAAAATCGCTCTCAGGAGAAGATTTACTGATGCGATTCATGCTGATTGGGACCTATCTTTACGCCAGTATGACTTCAGAGTAGGTAACTGTACTATTGATACAATTGGAAAAGTGGTAAACGTGGTTAAGCATAATGAGGCGCATAGCAATTCCATAAGGCGGGTTGCCCTGCTAGTTAATCTTGGTGTCAGAAATGTCTTCGAATGCGCTAGATGGGTGAATATCCTGGAAGAGATGGAAGATCGTTTCAGAGTACCAGCATATCTGCTATGGATCTTGAGGGATTATCTGAAGGACCCTAGCTAACTCTACAACATAGAGGAAGGCCACCTAAGGATAGAAGTTACATTTGGGGCTTCATTCTTGTCCCCGATTCGAAGAACAACTCGTATGACACGCTAGTGAGGCTAGAGCCATCTGATGAGTCAGGTTTGATTTGTTATGTGCTAGTCGCTTGACGTGAATTTGAATATGCACAACTCATACTAGGTATGCCAATGCTCCATGAGAGGAACTGGGAGATTGTTCACAGCTTCAGCCTTGCACTGGAGAAAACTAAAGAGGTATTCTTGATAAAGAAGAGAATGCGTAAAGTGACAACGATCAGTTTTGAGGAAACGCTAGTCAAATTGAAACCAACAGTGAAATAACAGTGGATGTCTTGATATAATCGAAGATGAGTTTTACCTAGCGAATCGGGATAACTGCTAATAAGGTGGCAGCAAGCGTAACTGCATTACCTCGACTGAGCATAAAAGAACTTACCACATCAAAGAGACAACTCTTAGTGAGCACCATGCAGTCTGTATTGCTCTCCACATCAGAACTATGGAGCAACGCCATCATCAAGGAGCTGCGCCGAAGGCTATTGACACAGATGCAAGGAAAAGTAGCGGTGCGATTCATATGCACATATCGTTTAGTCTCTGGGTAGGTGGCAATGGCAACCAAAGCAGCAGTATCCATCACCTTCTTCCTTAGAGAGTACCGAGTACCGAGTAAAGGAAGGCGGTTGCTAGGGAGGAAGGGCAGCACTCCCTCAGTAGTTTCCAAGGGTCGTGGGAGAGCGACATTAAGGAAAGATGCACTGCGCACTTGCTATTTGATCTGGGATCATGGCTTAATCGAAACCATAGCAAGTAATCACCTAGCCCATTTGTAGAGCGGGCATCGTTGCTTTCAGTCTTGCCTGCACAAGATTGATAAATCACGATCACTCGGCATCGTGTTTTGCTCAAGTGGGGAAGATGATGCCTGCCGCACATTTTTTCCTGCAAAATATGGGACAGATAGCACAGTGACCTCTCAAGCAAGATCAGGGAACTTATTATCAAATGAAACTGAATGGCACGTTATGCATGGGCAGCCCTGACAGTTAAAAAGGTATATTGCAGCACTGGGAGTCATCAAGGTTCGAAAGATCTCTGCTCTAGCAATCCCATTTCCTCCATTCCATCACACCAGTGAAAGAATCCTTGCAACTTGAAAACGCGTTTAGACAAACAAACACGAGGGCTAATCTAAAGTAATGTATCAAACGGTTCAGGCTTGATTCTCAGATTTGAAGGGGAGATATTTAGTGGGTAATCCAGAAGTATTTTGCAGCTGAAAGGCCCACATTCAGGGCGTAAGTACACAAATTTAAAAAAAAACAAGTTGAGTAAGCAGGAGAGTGCTCCTACCAGAAGGTCTTTGTAAACATCCTAGGGTTAGAAACAAGTTTTCTAATGGCGTGAATCGATAACTTGAATTATTCATCTAATACTTGGATATGTAATCGTTCAAATTTATACAAAAGATGCACAGTTTCTTTCATAAGCACAGTGCAGCCGCCATTTTAATCTAGCTGAAATGATTTTTCTGAATGCTCGGCCGATTGAACATGTTCAAGCTAAACACTATTCCTTAAATTTTTATGAAAATTGAAAGAAAATAAAAGTGCCTAAGTCAATTTTAAATATATATAGGGTTTTCCGATAAGAGGTGTTATTTTGAATAGATCTTGTGACTTAACACCTTGCGAATTCTTCTTTTGGAGCCACGTGATGGAGAAGGCCTACGCCAATAGCCCAGCGTCAATTCAAGATATTCGTGAGGCTATCGAGGACATAGGGCAGCCACTTTGCGATTTGGTTATGGAAAATTTCATGAAGAGGATATGGTCCTGTAAGCGTGTCGTAGTGGTTATTTTCCTGATGTTAGCTTTTGCTTTTAACGGCATATCTTCTTCTTTATAATGAACTAAACATACGATCATTTATATTTAAAAATGGCATTTTTCTTTTAATATCAAAATAACACCTCTTATTGGAAAGCCCCACATCAACAATAAACACGTGTTATTGTTGTTGTAATTCCATGTAATTGAAATGGCTATACCTCACTTGATTATGATTCGATCTCAATTAAATTTAGTGAACATATATATCTTATGTCAGTCTATATAATTGCAAAATTTCAAGAAGTTTAAAGGTACGGTTTTGATTTTATGGGCAAAAATGTAAAATCTACAAATCATACTATTATTAACAAAGTTGAGCGAATTTCGATTTCTCAGGTATTTGTTGCCCTTGTACTCAAAAAGGTCCATGTTCATGATAATTTTCAGATTTTTCGGCTCAAAGGTGTCCAATCGCGAGGGGGGGGACACAAATTTTGGGTACATTTTGCCTTCCCCTGGACCTCCTAATTAATAAAATAATTTTTTTATTTCAGATTCTGAAAGTTCTAATCAAGACCTTTCATTCGATATGCCAATCGACTACCTTTGGTAAAAAACATTTTTTAAGGGCCCATTCGTTATTAGGGGGGACCCCCCTTAAAAAAATTTTTAATTTTTGTTAAGGCCTTAACTTTTGAGAGACCATTACTTCTGACCTTTTCACAAAGTTTGAGCATTCTAGGTTCTATAGTTTCTGAGGAAATTAGCTGTGACGCACGGACAGACGGACAGACGGACAGACGGACGGACAGACGGACAGACGGACAGACAGATCGCGAAACTAGTAGGTCTTTGTAAAAAAATTTTACAAAGACCTAAAAATAAATCATAAACTAACCTGATGATCCATTACTCATCAATTGCATTTATAACATACTCCAGCGCATCACCTTGAATATCTCAGATCTTACGGGTTGATATGTTAGCCTTCTGGGTAAATAGCCATACTGAGGGTTCATGCATGTAGTCCTGCGTATTGATGGAAATGGATTGTCCAGAAGTCTTGAAAGCAAAAAGAGAGCAAGCCACGATGAAGCTCCAGCAAAGGCAGTGACGTAACTAGGATTTTGTTTCGGAGGGGTTCCAAATGATGGTTGATGCCAAAAGTGTCAGTGAGGGAGACACCAGGAATTTTAAAATTAAGGAACAAAATGACGACTACAGACGTGTAGTTCCGCACAAAAGTAATATAATTTATATGAATTGTTATGACTTCTTCTTTTTGGTAGCACTACAGCCCCTTTCGAGTCGCCTCGGTCCGAAGGCTGCGTCCTCCAGTTTCAGAAACCGAGCAGCGATGAACTTTTTGTTATGAAACTTTAATGTAAAAAATAAATGTTTAATTTAAAATGACACACACATTTTCACTTATATTTTAAATTGTATGCCTATAAAGAAAACTATTGCAGTGAATGATAACTAATTTGTACAAAGTAAGCCCCGCCACTCAAATTTGCGTCTTATATACACAAAGTATAAACGTTTCCAGTATAACTTAGCATAATATTTTGTATAAACTAATTAAAATATTGCCTGTACTTTATCTTATTTCAAGCTATATTTATTACTCAATAATATACTTATAATACTTATAACATTCAGAAAATAATACTTATAACATTCAGAAAACATCAAATCAGAAAAAATACAACATACAAAAACAAGTAAATCATTCTATTTAAGTTTAAAGCGTAATCTTTGGAAAAAGCATTTATTGGTTTTAATCTAAAATCAAACATGTAGAAAAGTCAAATCAAACTTATATGATAACAAGACTTATAAGCACAACCTCCGGTCCTTTTTCCTTGCCATAATGTCCAACACATTATTTGGATCAACGGCAATATCCCAGTGACAAGACAGGAGCGCTCGAGCCCTGAGCCTATTGTTACTGGTTCTATTTCTTAGCATCGTCTTCACTCGTTTCATTGTGGAAAATGTCCGCTCAACGCTTGTCGTTGTGACGGGAATCGTTGCCAAAATCACGAGAAGGTTGTTGATGTTAGGGAAAAATTGTTTGTCACACAGCTCTAAAACCTCTAAACCTTCAGTTTCCCTCTTTGTTGCCTTTATTTTGTGACACCAAATCTGATACTCTCCTGATAGGGCCGCCAAAGAACATTTGTCGTCACAGAATGGTGACAAGGCTGCTAGCTTGTTGGCATTATTAGATGAGGCAAAACCCGGAAGAAGTATTTGAAAGGCAGTCAAAATGTCTTCATTTTTGGTAAACCTTTCTTTTAAACTTGCAACTTCATTGTCCAAGCATGGTATCCATATTGCAACTCTGTAGTACTCCTCAGTTGAGCTTGTTGGGGGATTTTCTCTGCAAATTTGTCTTTTGTTGACCCTTGGAACTGTGATTTCATCACCGAAAAGGTCATTCGATAGCTTCGAGGCGGAAACAAATACTTTTTTAAACTCAACTTTAGCGTTATTGCGCAGTTCCAGCAGAGTAGAGATAATGTCATTTGAACATCTCTCAGCACTAGCTTCATCATAAAAGACACTTTGAAGGTATATTGACAACGGAAGTGTGACACTTGAGAGCCTTTCACAAACCAACAAAGAAATCAAGAAACTACTTTTTTCTGTGGCTCAAAGAAATTTGTCTTTTGTTGACCCTTGGAACTTGGATTTCATCACCGAAAAGGTCATTCGATAGCTTCGAGGCGGGAACAAATACTTTTTTAAACTCAACTTCAGCGTTATTGCGCAGTTCCTGCAGAGTAGAGATAATGTCATTTGAACATCTCTCAGCACTAGCTTCATCATAAGAGACACTTTGAAGGTATATTGACAACGGAAGCGTGACACTTAAGAGCCTTTCACAAACCAACAAAGAAATCAAGAAACTACTTTTTTCTGTGGCTCAAAGAAATGCACCAGCTGTTCCTGAACTTTGGCGGCCAGATTGAGAAATTTCTTCAAGACTAATACAAATGGGTTCTAGCAATTCAACAAAACTTAGCAAACTTGTGTGACGTTCAATGAATCTGGTTTCACATATACCAAGCAGCCTTTTCTTTTCAGATTCGGGTATGTGTACCTGGATCGCATTTTTTAAGCGTCTGACTGGCATGGGCCTTCTTCTTAAAAAAATTAACCACTTCTCTCATGAGATCTAAACAGTTTCTGACGTTTGATGTGGACATAGAATCAGACAATGCCAGATCAAGTCTGTGGCTGGCACAATGCACATATATTGCATTAGGGTACTGCTCTTTTATCCTAGATTGGGCATCCTTAACATGGCCACACATATTTGAAGCACCATCAACCCCTGACCTACACATTTGGCCATATCTTGTCCCATTTTATCGATTTAATCTAGAATAGATTTTGCAATATTTTCACCAGTCGTATCAAAACTTGGAACAAATCCCATGAAGTCCTCCCGCAGAACTGGTTTTTCGTTTTCAAAATCAACATACCTAATACACAACGATAGTTGTTCAATCGTGGATACATCCATTGTCTCGTCAGCCAAGATTGAAAAGTAGTCTGTTTTTTTTATTTTGCTAACAATGCTTTCTTGGATAATTGTAGAACTTATTTCGATTACTTCACACAAACACAAATTTTGGGTACATTTTGCCTTCCCCTGGACCTCCTAATTAATAAAATAATTTTTTTATTTCAGATTCTGAAAGTTCTAATCAAGACCTTTCATTCGATATGCCAATCGACTACCTTTGGTAAAAAACATTTTTTAAGGGCCCATTCGTTATTAGGGGGGACCCCCCTTAAAAAAAATTTTAATTTTTGTTAAGGCCTTAACTTTTGAGAGACCATTACTTCTGACCTTTTCACAAAGTTTGAGCATTCTAGGTTCTATAGTTTCTGAGGAAATTAGCTGTGACGCACGGACAGACGGACAGACGGACAGACGGACAGACGGACGGACAGACGGACAGACGGACAGACAGATCGCGAAACTAGTAGGTCTTTGTAAAAAAATTTTACAAAGACCTAAAAATAAATCATAAACTAACCTGATGATCCATTACTCATCAATTGCATTTATAACATACTCCAGCGCATCACCTTGAATATCTCAGATCTTACGGGTTGATATGTTAGCCTTCTGGGTAAATAGCCATACTGAGGGTTCATGCATGTAGTCCTGCGTATTGATGGAAATGGATTGTCCAGAAGTCTTGAAAGCAAAAAGAGAGCAAGCCACGATGAAGCTCCAGCAAAGGCAGTGACGTAACTAGGATTTTGTTTCGGAGGGGTTCCAAATGATGGTTGATGCCAAAAGTGTCAGTGAGGGAGACACCAGGAATTTTAAAATTAAGGAACAAAATGACGACTACAGACGTGTAGTTCCGCACAAAAGTAATATAATTTATATGAATTGTTATGACTTCTTCTTTTTGGTAGCACTACAGCCCCTTTCGAGCCGCCTCGGTCCGAAGGCTGCGTCCTCCAGTTTCAGAAACCGAGCAGCGATGAACTTTTTGTTATGAAACTTTAATGTAAAAAATAAATGTTTAATTTAAAATGACACACACATTTTCACTTATATTTTAAATTGTATGCCTATAAAGAAAACTATTGCAGTGAATGATAACTAATTTGTACAAAGTAAGCCCCGCCACTCAAATTTGCGTCTTATATACACAAAGTATAAACGTTTCCAGTATAACTTAGCATAATATTTTGTATAAACTAATTAAAATATTGCCTGTACTTTATCTTATTTCAAGCTATATTTATTACTCAATAATATACTTATAATACTTATAACATTCAGAAAACATCAAATCAGAAAAAATACAACATACAAAAACAAGTAAATCATTCTATTTAAGTTTAAAGCGTAATCTTTGGAAAAAGCATTTATTGGTTTTAATCTAAAATCAAACATGTAGAAAAGTCAAATCAAACTTATATGATAACAAGACTTATAAGCACAACCTCCGGTCCTTTTTCCTTGCCATAATGTCCAACACATTATTTGGATCAACGGCAATATCCCAGTGACAAGACAGGAGCGCTCGAGCCCTGAGCCTATTGTTACTGGTTCTATTTCTTAGCATCGTCTTCACTCGTTTCATTGTGGAAAATGTCCGCTCAACGCTTGTCGTTGTGACGGGAATCGTTGCCAAAATCACGAGAAGGTTGTTGATGTTAGGGAAAAATTGTTTGTCACACAGCTCTAAAACCTCTAAACCTTCAGTTTCCCTCTTTGTTGCCTTTATTTTGTGACACCAAATCTGATACTCTCCTGATAGGGCCGCCAAAGAACATTTGTCGTCACAGAATGGTGACAAGGCTGCTAGCTTGTTGGCATTATTAGATGAGGCAAAACCCGGAAGAAGTATTTGAAAGGCAGTCAAAATGTCTTCATTTTTGGTAAACCTTTCTTTTAAACTTGCAACTTCATTGTCCAAGCATGGTATCCATATTGCAACTCTGTAGTACTCCTCAGTTGAGCTTGTTGGGGGATTTTCTCTGCAAATTTGTCTTTTGTTGACCCTTGGAACTGTGATTTCATCACCGAAAAGGTCATTCGATAGCTTCGAGGCGGAAACAAATACTTTTTTAAACTCAACTTTAGCGTTATTGCGCAGTTCCAGCAGAGTAGAGATAATGTCATTTGAACATCTCTCAGCACTAGCTTCATCATAAAAGACACTTTGAAGGTATATTGACAACGGAAGTGTGACACTTGAGAGCCTTTCACAAACCAACAAAGAAATCAAGAAACTACTTTTTTCTGTGGCTCAAAGAAATTTGTCTTTTGTTGACCCTTGGAACTTGGATTTCATCACCGAAAAGGTCATTCGATAGCTTCGAGGCGGGAACAAATACTTTTTTAAACTCAACTTCAGCGTTATTGCGCAGTTCCTGCAGAGTAGAGATAATGTCATTTGAACATCTCTCAGCACTAGCTTCATCATAAGAGACACTTTGAAGGTATATTGACAACGGAAGCGTGACACTTAAGAGCCTTTCACAAACCAACAAAGAAATCAAGAAACTACTTTTTTCTGTGGCTCAAAGAAATGCACCAGCTGTTCCTGAACTTTGGCGGCCAGATTGAGAAATTTCTTCAAGACTAATACAAATGGGTTCTAGCAATTCAACAAAACTTAGCAAACTTGTGTGACGTTCAATGAATCTGGTTTCACATATACCAAGCAGCCTTTTCTTTTCAGATTCGGGTATGTGTACCTGGATTGCATTTTTTAAGCGTCTGACTGGCATGGGCCTTCTTCTTAAAAAAATTAACCACTTCTCTCATGAGATCTAAACAGTTTCTGACGTTTGATGTGGACATAGAATCAGACAATGCCAGATCAAGTCTGTGGCTGGCACAATGCACATATATTGCATTAGGGTACTGCTCTTTTATCCTAGATTGGGCATCCTTAACATGGCCACACATATTTGAAGCACCATCAACCCCTGACCTACACATTTGGCCATATCTTGTCCCATTTTATCGATTTAATCTAGAATAGATTTTGCAATATTTTCACCAGTCGTATCAAAACTTGGAACAAATCCCATGAAGTCCTCCCGCAGAACTGGTTTTTCGTTTTCAAAATCAACATACCTAATACACAACGATAGTTGTTCAATCGTGGATACATCCATTGTCTCGTCAGCCAAGATTGAAAAGTAGTCTGTTTTTTTTATTTTGCTAACAATGCTTTCTTGGATAATTGTAGAACTTATTTCGATTACTTCATTTTGTATTTCAGGGCTGAAATACGAAGCATTTTTTCGACAATTCAAAATGTGCATCTTTAAATGGTGATCACCAGAGTTGGCTCTGAACCTCAATAAAGCCCTGAACTTCCCATCTTTTTTCCCAGGTTTTTGGAGAATGAGAGGTCCATTGTCATCATCTCCTCTCAAAGGAAGCTCATTTTCTCCACAAAAAAGAATTGTTCCTATAATACGTCTAAGAGCATTTCTATTTTTCTCACATTCTTTGGCACGTTGACTGTTGCCACATCTTCAATGTTCCCTGACTTGACTTTATTCAATATGCTCTTACAATGGTATTGAAGTTTGCTGTGGCTATCAAATTTTTCAATTGCGTTTTTCCAGCGTCTGAATGGGCTGATAACAAGTGATCCAGGATTTTCGTGGTTGCCTTTACCCATTCCACAGGCCTCATTTTAAAATACAAAGCACACTTTGCAGTATGCACCATCCTCGGTTTTGGAGTATGCTAACCAAGGCCACCTATCTACCAATCAGGGCTGAAATTTTAATTGTTTTTTATTGACTTCCGTTGAAGGATACTTAAATGGGTGACTGGGTATTATTTTGGTCGATAAAATATTCTTCCTCAAATTGTCATCCAATTTTCCATGCTTCTTTATGCTTGCCACATCGAAAGTATCCGGTTGGAAACATAAGAAGTCGCTAGAACCCTCTGGTACCAGAATATCTTTTGACTGCGTTTGGCTTACAGACGTCGCTATAGTTTTCGGTAATATAAGTATCGAATGCAAGCCTGGCTCGAGCGGCGTATTTCCCGAAAGTATCTCATCACAGCTTTCAGAGAGAATTGTTTCTGTAGACTCTTGCAGCTCTGATGATGAAGGATCCCCTAGAAAAAAACATAAACTGCAAATATTTATGTATGGAGCACGATGCAATAAGGCCCGTTGCTTACTTAAGCTAGCTGGACTGGCTGGCTGGTTGACATTGTACGAGATGGCTTAGCTGATACATCCAGCACTCAAATAAGTTGTTTTTTGGCATTTGTGTTTGCTTGAAATATGTGAATTTTTGCATCCAGCCATCCAGCCAAAGTGAGTAACGGGCTTAAAGTCTAGGCCTATTCGTACGATAGGAATAAGGTTTTGCAGTATGATTGTAACATTTGTCTATATCGCGATACATACACGTGAAATATATGTAAATGATCTAGTAAGTAAAAAAGTGACAGCCAGAATACTGTAATAGCTAAAAAGTTAATTGTTGGATTTATTTGGATTATTTAAATACAGAAGTTTGCCATCGAGCCCAACAGTTGTGATTTTCAAAACCACAGTTTCACAATTAAAAATCGAGTATACATTGCAATATTTAAACGATTATAAGCAGTTGCAACTTCTTCTCGGGAAAACTATTAACCAAAAATATAGGCATACTCGTACAATTGGATATTACAATACTTTCAAAGCTTTTGCGTGAAACCCAATAAGCAGTGGTGGCACTGCATTGGAAATGTACAAGGAATCACACAGAATAATATTGGAGCATTAAACTTACCTATTGAAACTTTTTGTTGTTTTGGGAAGCAAGTAGTTATTTTTGTAGATCTTTTCATGATTGTACGAGTATCACTACACAAAAAAAAAATTTAACTCATAAATACACAATTTAATGATCACTGAGACACACTACTCTAACTATCTCTAAGCGAAGGCCCGAGAGGAGCTGTAGTGCTTAAAAGAAGAAGAAGAAAGAGACACACTAACACACTGTTTGGTAGCGAAACGAAAAGGCCTGACAGGCGACAAGGGGCCCCGTGAACACTAAAAAACAATAACAGACTAGACACAGAGACTAGATAGGATTTCAGGTGACAACCAAATTTCTGCTAGAAGCGAGTACCAGCACTATGCGGTGGCAGGCAAGAGCGAAAATAATTATGCTGCGTTCCGATGTCCACGACGCAGCTCGACTAGTAGCTCGACTAGTAGCTCGACAAGCAGGCTGTTTACACGCATAACCCCACGCCGACGTGTAAAAGAAAGAGTATTAGCGTCAAACTTTTTTACAATCCCATTTTTAGCTCCTCGTATCAATGCGGCCAATGTAAGCAAAGTAGCACGAGAAATCAAAGCGACTGAGCTCGTATGAACAGGAACACCAAATGAGTCATCTCTGTGTTTCAAACGATCACAGCTGAAAGCGTCTTTCACTTTCCACGAAAGCAACAAATTCCGTGGAACTGGTTCTGTTCTATGATGCTGAAATTATTACATAAAATCTGTATACTAGTAATATCATAATAGAATGACTTCTGAAATACATTAATTAACAATCCCTTTTATAGCAAATTCATTTCCATGCGCATTTTATTCAAATAAAATCCTTCTCTATTGTTTGTCGTATTTTAATGGTGTAATAAAACGAATTTCACAAAGATCTACCCATTTCGTATCCTGTCTGTCCATCCGTCCGTGCGTCGCAGCAAGTTTTCTCAGAAATTCTAGAAGCTACAAGCATCAATCTTTGTGGGGAGGTTGAAATTTTTCATCAATAAAAAGTTCAGGTCTAGTAAACATTTTCAAAGGTTCATGAGGTCCCCCATATGCCGACCTGGCCCTTTAAAATGTTATTTTCATTAAAAGTAGTCCAGTGGAGTATCAAAATAAAGGTATTGGTGAGCACTTCAAGAATCTGAAATCAAAAAGTCAACTTGAATCAGAGGGTCCAGGAGGAGCCAATATGTACGAAAAATGTTGTGTCTACCCCCGTCCACCTTTGAAAAATCTGAAAAAAACGAGGAGGTGGGTCCTCACGAGTACAAGGCAACAAAAAAGTCACAAATCGAAATCCACATAACTATGTTAGTAATAGTATGATTTGTGAATTTTATATTTTGTTCCATAAAACCATAACGGTATCCTTAAACTTCTTGAAATTCCCCAAACATGTGCACCAAGACATTTGCCTTATGCACTGAAAATTCCATGAAAAGCAGATTATAAACAAGTGAGATGTAGCCATTTGATTTATAAGAATCACAACGACAAAATCACTTGCTGATATTTATCTGTACAATTGTAGTTACTTCAACACAGCCTCGGCACTACAATTTTCTTCAGATTTGCATTAAAAATTTTGGGGGTAAAGTTTAAACTGAATATGTTGATTAACAGAGCATTTAACGAAATTATTTAAGCTTAAACGAAATGGCGGCTATTTTGTGTTGAACGGATTTATTGATTTTTCTAAAATAATTCAGCGATTTTCTCTGCGATTTCCTCTGCGACGATTGGATGTATGATTGTGTTTAATCCTAGAATAGTTACAAAGCTCTTTTGACAAGAACGTAGGTCTGTCTACCCGACTGGATATTCTATAAAACATTTTGGGGGGGGTCCAGACCCCACGGACCCCCCCTGGCTACGTAACTGAGCAAAGGGTGCTACGAAGCTTACCGGCATGCTAATAAAAAACGATGATAAACGCGCGAAGGTCGGACGAGAAACTACACTCATCTCTTTGAATGTAAAACAATGCCCAATCAATCAGCTGGATGATATTACTTCAAAATATATAACGATTTGAATTTTGGTACGGACTGTCATGCATACAATATAGTGAAGAAGACATTAAACTCAATTAGGCTCTATTAATGCAATCCGCGCTCTGTAGTCGTTAGAGTTCTCGCCCTTTAAGCCGAAAATCCCTGGATCAAATCCCACTGGTGACATAGAGACTTGTTTTTAGTGATTCTTCAGATAGACGGAAAATTTATGGACCATATTTCCTTGAAAATGATCAAGGTGCCAGTCTTATGATCAATGGAGCTCGTTCCAGAAGTTTGCTTCAGGACTTCCTTTTTCCACTTGTGCGAGCACATAACAACAATGAGAATATATGGTTTCAACAGGATGGTGCAACAGCACACACCGCTCGTGAGACAATGAACTTGTTGCAACATCACTTTCCAAATCGTTTTATCTCGATAAATGGTAACATAAGATGGCCACTGCGATCGCCTGATCTGACAGCTCCAGACTTTTTTCTATGGGGCTACGTTAAAGAGAAGGTCTACGTCAACAAACCACAGACTTTACCGGAGTTGGAAGAGAACATTCGAACGGAAATCGCGCAGATCACACCCGTCACACTCCAAAACATTATGAAAAATTTCGTGAAAAGAGCCCAAGCTTGCGTGAATTCTAATGGCACACACTTATCGGATATAATTTTCCACACCTAATGTAAAAACAAATACATAAGTTAATCCTAATTTGGCGATATTTGTTTTTTATTTTAAGCACTTTATTTAAAAGTTATTACATATATAAATAGGAAAGGGACTTTTTGCCCGCCCTATATATATATATATATATATATATATATATATATATATATATATATATATATATATGTATATATATATATATGTATATATATATATATATATATATATATATATGTATGTGTATATCTATATATATATATATATATATATATATATATATATATATATATACTATATATATACTCGTATACATATATATATATATATATATATATATATATATATATATTTATATATATATATATATATATATATTTTTATATATATATATATATATATATATATATATATATATATATATATGTATATATATATATAAATATATATATATATATATATATATATATATATGTATGTATATATATATATATATATATATATATATATATATATATATATATATATATAAATATATATATATATATATATATATATATATATATTTATATATATATATATATAAATATATACATATATATTTATATATATATATATATATATATATATATATACATATATATATATATTTATATATTAATTTATATACATATATATATATATATATATATATATATATATATATATATATATATATATATATATATATATTATATATATATATATATATATATATATATATATATATATATATATATATATATATATATATATATATGTATATAGCGTGAGCAAAAAGTCCCTTTCCTATTTATATATATATATATATATATATATATATATATATATATATATATATATATATATATATATATATATGTATATATAATAATCCGTTTGAATTAGGGGAGCAGAGGCTAATACCGTCCAGGGGCCAATTCCGTTGTTTACCCGTTAGAAACTAAGTTACTTGTGGTGATCTTTGTCATACTTGTTTGTTTAGCAGTGTTTCGCATCCACGTATGTATCGTGTCATTCGGTGCAACGATTTTAGTGCGATTGGAATTGAAACTTTGTTCTTCAAAAATATTTACTTAAAAAAAAAAAACAAATACAATAAAGTGACACATCGGCCATGACATGTGTCACTTTAATGTGTTTGTTTTTCGAGTAAATACTTTTGAAGAACAAAATTTGGTCTCAGATATTTCCGTACACTGTACGGTGTTACCCGCTGAAACTATTTGTATTACATATGTTGATTTATTTATTGTTTTAGATTGCTCCAAGGAAGAAATGTACCTGCTCACCAAGGGAAATGACGGACGCTGTGAAGGCTGTACAAAAAGGAGCTACATTGCGAAAAACTGCTGCTTTATACAACATTCCTGTTATGACTCTTTTGGACTATGTTAAGAAAACTGACAAATCTTCTTCATATATACTTACGGGTAGAAAACCAATTTTCACTACACAACAAGAAAATGAAATAAAAATCATATCCTACTTCTAAGTAGGTGGTTTTATGGATTAACGACATATTCATTATAAAAGGCCATTTCACAAAGAGTCAGGGGAAGCCGGAAAGGACTGGCTGTATGGTTTTCTCAAAAGGAATCGTGAAGTCTCTGTAAGACGCCCAGAAGCAATAAGTGTCAACAGGATGCTTGCTTTCAATTCCCGCAAAGTTACACTATATTTTGGTAACATAGAATATGCAATGCAGATGAAACTAGAAAAAACAGCATTCACATGGCTACTAAGGTTCTGAAAAGGCATTTAAACAAGTTGGAGCAGCGACGAGGTAGGAAAGAGGTAGGAATATCACAATATGCTGTTGTGTCAGTGCCACAGGGCAATACATTCCCCCTTAAGGGTGATCGAACCAAAACGCACGATGTTAATTGTAAATAAATCAAAAAGTTTTCAAAGAATTATATTACCATTTTTTATTATAATAGGAGGATCTATGCCAATTATGTTTGAAACAAAATATCGCCCAAATGCTCGACACAGCTACGGTGGCATACTGCTATCCAATAGTCCATATTTCCAATGACTCTGAGGCATAATTGAGGTTCAATGTCATTAATGCGCTGAATTATCTCACCCTGTAGTTCTTGAATTATGCTGGGCTTATTGACGTGCACTTTTTCTTGTAAATATCCCCAGAGAAAGAAGTCTAACGGTGTCAAATCACATGATCGTGACTGCCAATTATCATCGCCACAACGTGAGATAACACGGCCATTGAATTTCTTGCGCAAAGGGGCCATTGTTTCGATGGCTGTGTGGCAAGTGGCACCATCCTGTTGGAACCACATATCGTCTAGGTCCATAACCTCAATTTCTGGCCATAAGAAGTCCGTTATCATCTCGCAATAGCGCACATCATTCACTGTAACTACTTCGCCGTCCTTATTTTCGACGTAGTGCGGCCCGATGACGCTGCTAGCCTATAAACCGTACCAGTCACTCGGCTTTTCAACAATCACTCGTGGATTCTCATTTGCCCAAATGCGGCAACTCTGCTTGTTAACGAATCCACTGAGGTGAAAGTGTGCCTCATCGCTGAAGATGATTTTCTTTGTAAAGTCACCATTCCCTTCTGTCCGTATTGTCGACGCTTGAAATAGTCAGTAAGCTTCAGCTCTTCAGTCAGTTGAACCTTGTAAGCGTGTAAATTCAAATTTTTATTCAAAGTTCGCATCAGTGATGCTCGTGAGATGTTCAATTGTTGGGCACCACGACGAGTCGAGTTGACGGCTCTCCTGCCGCACTTTCGCGAACAACAGCTATGTTTTCCACAGAACGAACTGAGGAAGCATGTACAGATGATTCCACGTTTTCTACAGACCCGGTTTGCTGAAATTTGCCCACATTTCTGCCGACTGTGGACACATTTGATCGATTATGCTCACGAAGTGCATTTTGATTTGAACGCCCATTTTTGTAAAAGGCCTCAACAACCTTAACAAGCTGCTCAATTGTGTACCTCTCTAATGTTGAATTTGCCAAACACTGAAACAAAGATATGTCGCGCGTTAAGGTGTGACTCACAATTAACATCGTGACTACCTTTTATGATAATATATCTACGTCTGCGTATGCAAGCCAGTCTGGAGAGGCGAGATCCAAATGGAAGTATTTATAGATGCTCAAAGACTGGGTGGATAAATGCAGAGCTATTTCTCGACTCTATAAAACATCTTAAGGAACATACAGGACAATATATAATCATTGTCGTGAATATGGCATACATGTGATAACATTGCCGCCACATATTTCCCATCGAACACAGCCCCTGGATTGAACTGTGTTTGGACCACTGAAAAATGCCTGGCATAAGGAATGCCATAACTACATGAATATGCATAATAACGAGAAGTTAACCCCTCCGGACCTCATTTCTCTTTTCACAAAAGCTTACCTCGAAATTGCCAGTGCGGAAAAGGCTGTTAATGGCTTTAAAATTGCTGGTATCTGGCCCATCGACCCAAATATTTTTGATCAACTAATTGAAGAAGGAAAAATTGAGCAGTCACATGAATTTGTTACTCCCGAAGAAGCAGTAAATGTAGTGTCAGAAAAACAAGGAATATTAGTGAAAGATTCTGATTGCTTACAATCTAGTTCATCAGGCACAAATAATCCAATTCAGTTTGATGAAAATATCGAACAAGAGATTATTATATCTTCTGAGCTTACTTATAAAGAGATTTTATGTGATAGGAGTCAGATCCCTAAATCTTCTGAGCCCTCCACCTAAGTACCTTTCAGCACTTTTTCTTCATTGCCGGATAGTAAGAAAAAAACAAGGCAAAGAAGCACTCAATAATTCTCACTTCCACTCCGATAAAGGCGGTTTTGGAGGATAAAGAAAAAATACGAATGATGAAAAATATGAACAGGAAGACAGGGCAAAGCAGCAAAAGATGTGAAAAGGAATTAAAAAGAACCCTAAACAAGTTGAGTAAGTCGGAGAGTGCTCCTACCAGAAGGTCTTTGTAAACACCATAGGGTTCGAAACTAGTTTACCAACAGCGTGAATCGGTGACTTGAATTATTCATCCAATGCTTGGATAAGAAATCGTTCAAACGCATGCAAAAGATGCATAAGCACGTTGCAATCGACATTTTTTTTCAGTTTAAGTAATTTTCCTGAACGCTTGGCTGAATAAAGATATTTAAATTAAACACTATTCCTTAAATTTTCATGAAAATTGGAACAAAATAAAAGTGTCTAGGTCGATTTGAAATATGTATCACCAATCACCAATACCATACAATTGACATGGCTATATCTCACTTGATTACATTATGCAATTGCCAAATTTCAATAAGTTAAAGGACATCGTTTTGATTTTAAGGGTGAAAATGTAATATCTTAAAATCATACTATTTTTAACAAAGTTAAGTGAATTTCGATTTCTGAGGTTTTTGTTGCCCTTGTACTCATAAAGACCTACCTTCATAATTTATTCAGATTTTTCAGCTCAGAGGTGTCCAATTGCGAGGGGGGCACAATATTTTGGTACATTTTGCCCCTTCCTGGACCCCTGATGCACAAAATAACTTTTTAAGTTCAGATTCATTTGATACCCTACTCAACTACCTTTGATTGAAAAAATTTTTAAGGGCCACTTCGTTATGAGTGGGGACCTCCTTTAAAAATTTTTGAAATGTTTGATAAGAACTAAACTTTTGAGAGACTACCTCTTCTGACCGTTTAACAATTTTTAAGCTTCCAAGCATCTATAGTTTCTGAGGAAACTTGCTGTAGCGCACGGACAGACAGACGGACGGATAGACGGACAGACAGGTCGCGAAACTAGTATGCTTATGTTAAACAAATTTTTTAACATAGATCTTAAAAACTAATTCAAAAGAGGATTAAAAAACTAACAAGTATTATTCAACTTCATCGTCTGAAGATCAAATTGATGAAAAGCTATTATGTGACAATGACGATGATTCGGATGAGACAATCAGGAGTTAATGAATTGTGTGTAATATGTGGTAAATTTGGGAAAGAAAGGGAGCCATGGTATAGATGTGTGTTATGTGGAAAGTGGGCACATGCTTTGTGAAGTGGCGCGGATTCCTATATGGAATGACACGCACGTGTCGGGTACTGCCGTACGCATAACTTTATAAAATAACTTGTTTTTGACACTTTCACAGTAGTTGCATTCAAATTTGCTGTATTAATATAAAACTTCACTAAATTTAGCACGATTGATCTATAATACTTTGTCCTATATCAAATAGATTCTATAAAAAGAATGTTCAAACTTAGGTGTACGATATTTCCCTCCACTCCTTTGCTCGTAAATATGAGCCAGGCTCGCACAGGTAAAAATTTACAATAAGATGATATAGGGTTATCCATTTTACGCTTGGGAAAGCTAAAGAAAATACATAAAATATTCAGATGAAATAACATTTTTTACTCAATATAAATATTTAACCTTGCCATTGTACGTGAAACACAACATCATTCAAATGTCCTTCACGGAACCTCTTACATGCCTCAATCATTTTGAGGTAGTTTTCAATGACTTTTCGGCACATTTCCGGCAATATCTCGGCCATAACTTCACGAATATTGGTCTTCAATTGCTCAAGATTTTGAGGGTTGTTCGCGTAAATACAATCTTTTGCATAGCCCCATAAAAAGAAATCCAAACGTGTTAGGTCGCAGGATCTTGCGGGCCAATTGACATCACTCAATCTCGAAATGACGCGTCCTGGAAATTTCTCTTATAAAGCGCTCGATTAGCCTGTGTTGAGTGGCTTGTGGCTCCGTTCTGTTGGAACCACATGTTTTCCAGATCATAATCTTTAATTTCTCTCCAAAAATAATCGGTAAACATCCGTCCATAGCGGTCAGAATCGACAGTCAAGGCTCCTCCTTGATGGTTTTCAAAAAAATACGGGCCAATAACACCACCAGACCATAATGCACACCAAACGGTCACCTTTTCCGGATGCAAAGGCATCTGCGATCACTTGAGAATTTCGAGAGTCCCACATGCGGCAATTCTGTTTATTTACGTAACCACTGAGCGAAAAATGAGCATCATCACTAAAGAAAATTTTGTTCCAAAAATCGTTATCAATGGCTTGTTGTTGAATCACCCAATTCGCATACATTCTGCATTATGTATGGTCTTAAGGCTTAAGTTCTTGAGTGAGTTGGATTTTGCACGGATGGAGATGCAAATCCAAGTGCAAAATCCACCACAATGAGCCGTAAAACAAGCCCAAATGTTGAGCACGTCGAGGAATCGACAAATTCGGGTCTTCCTCCACACTTTGAGCAACAACAGCGATATTTTCAGCAGAAAGAATTTTGTGATGATGCAATATCAATAACCAATCCAGTCTCTCCAAATTTTCTCACTGTGTTCGAAATTGTTTGCTGTGTAGGTCGATTATGTCGACCATAATCGGCTCGTAAATCCCTAAATGGTGATACAGCAGAATCACTATTTTTATAATAAAATTTAATAATTTTAACGCGTTCTTCGACTGTTAAACGATCCATATTTCTAAATGGCAAACCTTCAACTAAAAAAAACAACGCTTTGGATGACATTTAATTCTGACAGATGTTAAATGGCACGGTTATACTTTCCTACTACGAACTGGATAACCTTGTACATGTAAGCACCACAAGAGGTATCAGCAAGCCTAGATAATACAATTCATAAGCCAATCGATAAAACTAGTTCAACACCCATTAGAAAATACCTGAAAGTTATTGGCGCATATGCTGTACCTCTAAGGGTTCGGTCGCATTGCGGTTTTAGTGTCGTATCGAGCGATTTTTAGGCACAAATATGAACACACTGCGACAGGATTTGCAAAGGAGCTTCAGGCATGCACAAAACTAATATGCTCATTTGAAGGTATGTCTTTGCCAGGAATACATGCGCTAACTCATTTGTGCTCTATGCAAGACGCAAGTGTCATAAAAACTTCCTACTAAACTGGTTTTAAGAAAAATCGTAAGTTCCTGCGACTGCCGACCTGGCCAAAATTGTCGCAAATCGCAGCGTGTGCGCTTCCATTTAACCATGTGTAACTTGCAACAGTAGTGCGACTATGTTGTCGTAGTCTGATCCATCCCTTAACCTGACAAGCATACAGAGCCTCAGCAAATATAAGCCTAGTTCTGTAATCGTTTTGATCGCCTGTTACTGCGAGTCACGCCACTGCTTGCATACAATGACTCTCGAGCGTAAAGTCAATGAAGACTACACACCGGAGAATAAGCAGCCTCCCCTACAGCCTAGTAAAATCGGATAAGAGCAATAAATAGATGAATCCTTTGCGATTGAAACAAAAATAAAATGGAGCATCTTGCATAAAAACCACTTTGATGATACGTATTTAAAATGAGCTTAAATACTTAAAAACGTACCTGGATAACACCGAAAAGCAGGGCCCGATTGCTTCTAAAGAAAAATAAATAAAACAGGAAAGTCACATAACATTAATTGAATACACTCAAAAAAATCAATTCGATAATTTTAAGAAAGTATAACATCACAGCCAACCAAGTAAAAATAGAAGCAAAACTGGACGAACTGCGGAAGCTTGGCAGGAAGGAGAAATGAGGAATCTGAAGTAATAGATGATTGGTCTGCTGCCTCGGCGGAAAAGGATGGTAATATCCACCGAGATTGGCCTTGTCTGGGGACGCGTGAATGCGCTGGCAGGGTAGCGTTGCGGTGTCGTTGGGCGGGTTCATTCTTCCAGTACAAGAATTTCGCATTCACAAATTCTTGGGTCGCAGAAAGTTTCAACCGAAGTCGAAAAAAAGGAGGTAACTCGTTAAGTGTTGGAATTGCTTGTTCAGAGAACAAGTTGAAACGAGCAAAAACGAACGGACTCTCAGACACTTCGTCTTCGTCGACGACCCTTATGGCCCACGAATAAGAGTGGGGCATACAGATGGAGGTGGTGCCCCCTCGCACCCTCCCGAGCGGATCAAGATCCAAACGTAGACGTGGCCATGTATTCCCCATTTGAGTGAAAAACTCATAAAAAGCACTTTGTATGACTCTTTCCCATCAAATGAGAAGCACAAACGTAGCCAATTTGAGCTATAGAGTTATGTAATGAAATCACATAACCCTATATCCTAAAAGGGCACGCGAGCGGAAGGCTACTCTACCTGGCAAGAGCCCCTGCTAAACAAAAGAAACGGTGGAACGCGCCCGTTGGCTAGTCTACTTTATTTGAAAAACCCGCAACCGTTGCAGGTCCTATACCCGGTCAAACTTGAAGGAATGGAAAGACCGGGATATAAGTTTAATTCAACATTTTTTAGGTCTTTGTAAAAAAAATTTTACAAAGACCTACTAGTTTCGCGAGGTATCTGTCCATCTGTCCGTCAGTCCGTCTGTCCGTGCGTCACAGCTAATTTCTTCAGAAACTAGAGAAGCTAGAATGCTCAAACTTTGTGATAAGGTCAGAAGTGATGGTCTCTCAGAAATTAAGGCCTTGACAAAAATTTAAAAAATGTTTAAGGGGGATCCCCCCTAATAACGAATTGGCCCTTAAAATTTTTTTGTAATCAAAGGTAGTCGAGTGTGGTATCAAATGAAAGGTCTTGATTAAAACTTTCAGAATCTGAAATAAAAAAATCATTTGATGAGTTGGGGGGTCCACGGGAAGGCAAAATGTACCAAAAATTCGTGTCCCCCCCCCCCCCTTCGCGATTGGACACCTTTCAGCCGAAAAATCTGAAAATTATTACGAATGTGGACCTTTATGAGTACAAGGGCAACAAATACCTTAGAAATCAAAATTCGCTCAACTTTGTTAATGATAGTATGATTTGAAGATTTTACATTTTTGCCCATAAAATCAAAACGGTACCTTTAAACTTCTTGAAATTTTGCAATTATATAGACTGACATAATATATATATTTATGTTCACTAAATTTAATTGAGATCGAATCATAATCAAGTGAGTTATAGCCATTTCAACTATATGGAATTACAACAATGATAACACGTGTTTATGGTTCATATAGGGTTTTCCAATAAGAGGTGTTATTTTGATATTATAAGAGAAACGCCATTTTTTAAAATAAATGATCGGATGTTTTTTTCATTATAAAGAAGAAGATATGCCGTTAATAGCAATAACTAACATTGGGCAAATAACCACTACGACACGCTTACAGGACCATATCCTCTTCATGAAATTTTCCATAACCAAATCGCAAAGTGGCTGCCCTATGTCCTCGATAGCCTCACGAATTTCATCTTTGAGATCTTGATTGACGCTGGGCTATTGGCATAGGCCTTCTCCATCACGTGGCTCCAAAGGAAGAAGTCGCAAGGTGTTAAATCAGAAGATCTATTCAAAATAACACCTCTTATCGGAAAACCTTATATATATTTAAAATTGACTTAGGTACTTTGATTTTCTTTCAATTTTCATGAAAATTTAAGGAATAGTGTTTAACTTCAACATGTTCAATCGGCCGAGCATTCAGAAAAATCATTTAAGCTAGATTAAAATGGCGGCTGCACTGTGCTTATGAAAGAAACTGTGCATCTTTTGTATAAATTTGAACGATTTCATATCTAAGTATTGGATGAATAATTCAAGTTATCGATTTACGCCAGTAGAAAACTTGCTTCTAACCCAGGATGTTTACAAAGACCTTCTGGTAGGAGCACTCTCCTGCTTACTCAACTTGTTTATTTTCTATCTTCAAATCGCTCAAAATATAGGAAAATTCTATTAATTCAAAGAGAAAACAATATCTGGTCTATATTTTAAAATATATTTGTTTCGACCACAAACTAATTATGACCTATTCGCAGTTATTTAATGTTTCCACTCAAACAGTCAAACAAATTTCTATTGTTCTATATAACTTCTATTACCAAGAAGTTAAATTTTTTTTGTTTTTTTTTTAACTTTTAACTTGTTCTCTATAGCTACAGCTCTTACACGAAGTACATTAATTAATTTTAAATACTAGACTCTGATGAATAACTTTTCAATGATATAATAACTCAATTTTATAATTTCCGAAATCCCACCAGCAGCATTTTAGTAACTTTTTTAAATTGATTGATCAATTTAGGAACTTTTTAACCTGTGGAATGCTTTCAGCAAAGAAATATTAAAAATTATATTGCAGTGCGAGTGTTTACGGCATATACTATTCTGGACCGACAATAAGTGCCAATTTTCTATAACTTCTAACCTCTTAATTTATTGAGGATTGTTAATATGAATTTGATAACTGGAAAAAAGTTCCATTATATAGATTTCTTGTTATATATCATTTTATTTTATCTGATTTGTTCCTCATCTTCGACATCGGTAAAATATTTGAACGTTTCGGAAAGTTTCAAATAGCTATGCAATAAAAATTAAATCTTTAATCCAGCAAACTCAAAATATATAATTTATAACATAAGGATAAGCAAATAAAAGAAAGGGTACTTAACCACACCCCCACGAGCGCTCGATAACGATGTAGGTATCCTTGCAACTGGAAAGATATGAACTTCTTTAAACTGCATGCAATTGATCTCTTTTAAGTTTCGTTAACTGGTGAACGTAAAACACGTTCCCAAATTGAGCTCAAGTGTTACGAGTAATGATTGCTTCCTTCAACTTTTAATGCCAAATAGTTGTTCCAGGGCTCTTTTTAACAAGATTCTCATTCCAATTCATTCATATGTTGCTCGTATCCCTAGAGCCCGCAAATTTAAATTATCAGCGCAGAGGTAGAGAAACAATATAATAAATGTCCATATTAAAAGATTTCCTATAAACTGAGCTGTTCCTTCTAACGAAATCAAGGTGGGAGGCAATCTGACAACGATTACCACTAGTTTTTTTATTCATCGACAAACAGAGAAGCAGTTGTCTCTAGTATAACTCAACACTTTTAAAATCCAGCTTCCAATCTAAGTTGACTCACTGCTGAATCCAACCACTCATAGGTTTATTGAAGCTACTTGATCGAATATCTCCATAAGAGTTCACAAATTCTGATTTTACTTTCTCTCTCGTCAACAATTTTCTTGGCATGTCGATTCATTTTAGTATTTACACATTGTCCGACAAGGTTGCAACTATTGAAGTCAACGTAGTGCCAGCATATCATTCTATTGATGCCAAGGCTTCCGATACTTGGGTGCTCTCCCAAATGTGTTGATTTCTACAGATTCACCCTTCGTAGATGTTGTTGCTGCACTTGTTGCCGTTGTAACAGCATCAGCATAGTAATGGCTGCTATCTTATTTTCAATGGTTGGTAAATAGTTCCGCGTCCTCAAAACGGCGCAAAGTAAGGTCTTCGTTACTCAGATGAGTGTCGTCGAGTTCATGCAATTGCGCAACCATCAACCACATAATCTCGATGACAGAATTATGAATAACTGCTAAACACCGCAACAGTTGCTTACACCATGTGGACAGCGAAATAACACTTCATAAACAGACGGACAGACACAGTTTACAATATTGATTCACTTTCTTGTACGTTTTGTATTCTAATTCCCGCATTTTACGTAATCGCGCGAATGAGGACAAAAAGACACTGGCGAACGATATAAACAAACTCCTGCACACTTTTGCTCGGATTCGTTCTTCTTCTCACTTACAACTCAATAAATTATTCCTGCAGCATGCGTGAAAACGTACGGAAAATAAATGTAAGCATGTAACATATGATTGAAATACGTGAATGGCACTGGGGACATTTAGACAAAGATTAAGATATTCGTATGGATTTCACTTGGGGCGCGAACCATTCTCCGACACGTGATTTGTAGGCGACACACACATTTAGACCCTTTCGCATGGAAGTGGACTCAATTGCAGTGGTTCACCTTGAGTCGCAAGCACGCCGATCGCGAAATTTCGATAAGATTTCAGTACGAGCAACAGATAACGGTGCAAGTCACAACCGGACCCAGTCACTAACACTGTATCTGACGTACTGCAGACGGAGCGGACGACACGATCCGTCTTGTAGAGCGCGCACTCCCGTGTGATCACTGCCGCGATTCAAAGCAGATTCCCGTTCTCAATTTTCTATTTGACTTTCAGCGATGCGAAGATTATTCTTATAGTCTTCATTGTTAGGTTCAAGTTCAATTTCTTTGCGGTACGCGTCGCAGCGTCATCATATTTACGAAGGTTCGAATATGCAAGTCCCCTTTGCCTGTAAGCCTTGCCATATTGTGGGTTGTATACTAGAGCCAACATACAGTCTGAGATAGCTTTTTCGTATTCACTAAGTCGAATGTAAGCTACAGCGCGGTAGGTATAGAACGTTGCATTTGTTGCGTCTAGACTCATTGCTTTGTTGTAGGCCAGCAATGCTTCGTTAAACTTACTCTCTTTCATCAATCGGTTGCCATGATTTTTTTTCTCTTCTGCATGCTCCTTGCGGTCGGCTGAGACATTCACGCAGGCAGATTGGAACATTTCGAATAAATCTACATTTGCATGTTTGGCAGAGATGTTGGAAGGGTTACTGGTGCCGTCGGCCACATCTACATTCGTTTCTGCACTGCTTGGAATTTCGTATGCGGCCTCTAAAGATTGACTGCCTACTTCAATGCCCTCTACTACATCGGAACTAAAACTCCTTTCATTGACTTGTTTCTTCAACCAAATCAAGAAACACTTAACAAAATGCCTGCACTAAATCAGGGATTCCACATCCTAAATATTAATGGGCAGATTTAAAGTTTTTTTAATCTACCATTAGAATTTTGGATAGGAGATAGGAAGGTTTTCGACCAGTTTACCTGTATGACTGCTCGAGTACTACAATTGACCTGTCCCCTTTTTAGGGAGACCCCCTTAAACCCTCCGAAATTTAGTTCACCTGAAAGCTTTCAGGAGGTCATCACTTCTAATCTTTGTCTAAAGTCTGATAACTGTAGAATCTATGATTTTGGAGAAAAACTACTGCGATTGGCCAGAATTTTCGTCGTCGGGACAAACCTTTAAAAACAAGTTTCTGAGATAAATTAAAATAAGCAATAACTTATTATTTTGAGGAAAAAAGTCCCCTTATGAAACAAGTTGAAATAAAATTTATTACCCTTTTAACAGGTTAAGGTTCATAAGATTTTAATGCTACTCGGGTAGCAACGATGCATAATTTTTTTCTTTGGTTTGCTACTGCTTTTGCCGAAATCCTGCGTTGCTTTTTCGTTGCGCGTATACAAGAGTACAGGACGAAAACTTGTTTAGATTTGCGATTGATATTAATTTTAGTAGTCCACTGACTCGACTTTCAAATGTTGCCAGATCTGTACGTTTCTAAGACCCTTATTAAGATTTACATACATACAACTATGACTTTTCTAAATTTTATTCAATGCTTGGAATTTGAATAATCAACTTCAAAACTTGTTAATACAGATGATCTCATAATAATTCTTGAAACGTTGTGGTGGTTTATAGCACTGTTTCTAGCAAACGAATTTTTTGGAATAGAATTCTCAATAATTCTTTTTTCGTTTCCTCCTTGTATTCACCAAACACCAAATAATTCAGAAATGCACGTAAAAACTTGCAAAGTTTACTCGTCTGCAACTTATAATCAAAAGTCTTATAAAGTCAGTCAACAATGCTCAAATTGTGACGAATTTTTTACTATCCTGCGCAATCTATCCATAAAATTTTCGATCTGCGTTTGCATTCTCGTGCAAAACTTCCATCTCCATGAAGAATGTGAGGTTATTGTGTATTTCGTCTCAAATACTTGAATAGAAACTTTATCGTTGCCTTTTTGCAGCACTTGCCATAATGTAGCAAAATCCTCCCGATTCTAAGTGCATTGCAGCCCGGCAAGTAGACGAGACCATCAACATTTTATATTTGCGTCGGAGGTGGTTTGGCTCGAAGTAAAAAGGATATCCGTCATGACTATGATGGAACGTCAAGAGGTTGTTTGTACGCGAGATGTGCCAGGAAAAAACAAATGGACGGAAGTCGGGATAAGCTTGTAGGAAAATGAAATGACAAAAATGAGTTCGTTTTAAGTGAGAATAAATGGCTTTCCCTGCAGTTGGTGTAAAATTGGTTGCGACGAGGAAAATGTTAACATACAATACTTTGAAGAAAAGCACTCAAGCAAGTATTGAGAATTTCATGTTAAACCATTTACTTACCTTAAAATTAATGCCTTTTTGGATGCTTTGCGTTATGTCTATAATGAGAACTACTACTAAAGTTAGATGCTTGCAGATAGCTACATAATTCTTCGTGCTTTCTTTGTCCAAAACAAAATTCACCTGAAACAGAAAAATTATCGAATGAGTTTCAACGTTGTACTAATAGATTAAAAAAATGACTAACAATCTATAGGAAAAGATTAAATAGCTTAAGTATCCTTATTGACGATGACAAAAAGTGGTAAAAAGTAATAAAAGTGATATTGGAAATCAAAGTTGTAGCCAGGGAAAAATTCCGGGAGCGGGTCAGCTTGTCGATGATTGAAAAAAATTTGTTCAACTTGTGCTCAAAAGCCCATTCTATAGGGTTCTTAATTTGATATGTTAAATGAGTATTTTTTCATTACATTTCAGAAATATTTTTCAAACAAACTCTTTTGCCTTTCGTTCAAACTGCATTCATGAAGTTTAATTGTGGTACTGAGTGGACTATGAAAACTCAGAAATTAAAACTATTTAATAACTAGTCAATAATTTTGTTTATTTGATATCCGCAGGCCAGTTTTTTTTTTCTTTAAAAGCCATCGGGTCTTGCGGCTACATTCGAGTCATCTTCAGTGTCTAAAGGATTGTTGAAGCGAACGACTTTATATAGTCGGAGGATGGGTTAAGCGGATGGGTAATTAGCGGCTGGGTAGTTAGCGAATGGGTAATTAGGTCAGGTAGTAAATTACGTCAAGTACCAAATTATGCCAGGTAGAGGGATATTAAGTTTTTGTTTTTTTGCTTGTGAGATGTCCGTTTGTTCTGTTTCAACTCGTTTCCGTTTTTGTCTAAGAGTTTGGTCTAGTACTGAGAAAATTGCGTCGGAATTGATAACAAGTTGTTTGTTGATAATATTGCCGTCTGTGTTTGTATGTTTATAAATTTCAAGCCTTTCTAGGATGTCAAGTCTCGGTCCTTTGTTTGTGTAGCAATTTCATAGAGTTTGTCATAGCGTCAGGCTCATGGCTTGGTTTTGTAGGTGCGTCGCATGCTTGGAGTCTGCCTTGTTGTGTAAGAAAGATCGTAAGTGCTCTTTGTATCTTGTTGTTAGTTTTTGTGTTGTCCTTCCTATATATACCATGCCGCAGTCCTTGCATTTCAGTTTGTATATGCCGCTGTTGTCGTATATTGATGTGTCATTCAGTTTTGGTTTCAGTTTGTTTCCAATGTTGTTGTTCGTTTTGAAGGCAGTTTACAACTTGTATTTCCTAAGGAAGTTAGATAGTTTGTATCCGCGAGCTAGCAAACTCTACGACTTCTTTTTTTAAAATTGACTGAAACTTGTCGACTTTTATCACTAGAGATCACCAACCTTTCATTCAACAGCAGCCGACGATTCACAGATCAACTGCTTAATCTCGTAAAGACCACAATCAAGCAGAACTATTTTAGGTTCAATAGCAACTCTTGCATTGCCAAGGACGGTCTGGGTATGGGACATTCAATGTCCGCAATAATGTCAGAAATATTCTTACAATCTTTGGAAGAGGTCTTTATACCCAAAATTGTGAAAAGATTCAATGCAATATTTTACGGAGACATGTGGATGACTGTTTCATCGTTATTGACTCACAAAAAAATAAACAAGACGACCTACTTACCTATATGAATGAAATTCACCCGAAAAGAAAATTCACTACGGGAAAAGAAACAAACGGACAACTCAACAATATGGATCTAACTGTGACACGTGAACAAACACTATTGGACTACAAAATATTCAGAAAACCAACCACAACTGATCATACCATACAAGAAACATCTAACCACCCCGCACAACATAAACCAGCAGCGTACAGATCAATGGTGCAGAGGCTTCACTCCATCCCCATGACTCATTTACAGAATAGCTAATAATAACGGATACAAAGAATAGCTAATAATAACGGAATACGACATTGACAAACTTGTCACACAGTACAAACAAAAAGAGTAACGCCAACCGACTAAACTCATAAGAGCGACCAACAGTGGGTTTCGTTAGTATACGTAGGCAAAGAGACATACAAACGATCAATCTTCCTTAGGAAATACAAATTGCAAACTGCATTCAAAAAGAACAACAACATTGGAAACAAACTGAAACCAAAACTGAATGACACATCAATATACGAAAACAGCGACATATACAAACTGACATGCAAGGACTGCGATATGATATATATAGGAAGGAAAACACGAAAACTAACGACAAGATACAAAGAGCACTTACAATCTTTCTTACACAACAAGGCAGACTCAATAAATGCACATCAATTTATAAATGCGCATCACTTTTTAAATGCACATCAATTTACAAGAGCACGTCAATTTCGAAACGCAGGTCAATATAGATGGGCGTTAGCTTATAAATGCACGTCAATTCATGTATGCATAGCAAATTATAAATGCACGTCAATTTATAAATATACGCCAGTTTGCAAACATACGTCAATTTGTAAATGCATGTTAATTTATGTATGTACGTAAATTTATAAATGTACGTCAATTTATAAATGCATGTAAATTATAAATTTACGCTAATTTACAAATGTTCGTCAATTTTTAAATGCACGTCAATTTATAATTGCACGTCTATTCATAAATGCACGTTGATTTATAAATGTACGTCGATTAATAAATCAATTTATGATTGCACGTTAATTTATAAATGCATGTCAATTTATTTTTAATGAGCATTAAAACGTCGTAATGAATTGAATGAATGAATTTTTCTGACTCGAACATTCTCGTTAACAATATAATTCTTCTTCTTCTTCTTTTTAACACTACAGCACCTTCGGGCCTTCGCTTCCTGCAAATAACGCCTGCAACTAGACAGAGACCGGTCCATTGACCACGTCTTCCGAGCAACGATGAACTGTCTTCGTCGGCCGAGCCAGACCAGCGTTTCCCTGGCTTTCCCGTTGGTCTCCGGCCTTCAATTCTCCCAACGAATATCTTTTTGAATAGCCGTTGTTCGCCCATACGATTCATGTGGCCAGCCAATTGCACATTTATAAATTAACATAAATTTATGAATTGACGTACATCAATGGTGAAAATTTTGCTCGGCATAATTATATTGTTATCTTAAACGAACAACGGATAACAATTCAACTAGGCCGAGCAAAATTTTCATTATTGATGTACGTCAATTATAAATTTACGTCAATTTATAAATGTTCGTCATTTCATATCTGCACATTCATTTGTGAATGTACATAATCAATTTATATATGCACGTTAATTTATAAATCCACGTCCATTTACAAATGCGCGTCAGTTTATAAATATACGTTTATCAATGAATGCACGGCAATTTATAAATGTACGTCAATTTACAAATGTATGTCAATTCATAACTATATGACAATTTACAAATGTATGTCAAGTTATAAATGTGCGTAATTTTAAATGCACGTCAATTTATAAATGTACGTCAATTTTTGAATTACGTCAATTTATAAATGCACGTCAATATATAAATGTACGTCAATTTTTAAATGCACGTCAATTTATAAATGTGCGTCAATTTAAAGATGTAGATCAGTTTAAAAATGAACGTCAATTTATAATGCACACATCTGTATAAATGCACGTCAATTCATAAACGCACGTTCATATATAAATGTAGTTCGATATATAAATGCACGTCAATTTATAAATGCACGTGAATTCATAAATGTATGTCCGTTTATAAATAAACGTCAGTTTATAAATGTACTTCTATTTATAAATGTATATCAATTTATGAATTCACATCAAATTTGAAATGTACCTCAATTTATAAAAGCACATCACTTTCCAAGTGCGAATTTACGTCAATTTGTAAATGTATTCCAATTTATAAATGTACGTCAATTTATAATTGCATGTCAATTTAAGAATTTACGTTAATTTATAAGTTATAGACAATTTTTGAATGCTCTCTAATTTATAAATGCGCAGACCAGCGCTGCAGTTCTTTATGGACTTTTATATCTACCCAAATCACTACAACATTCATAAATTAACGTGCATTTATTAATTTACGGACATATTTAAATTGCCATACATTTATAAATTGACGTACATTTATAAATTCTCAAACGGGGTTGGGATCGGCTACGGCGGATAATTGATTAGCTCCACTTGTTTGGCATATGTTGTTGTTGCCAAATGTGTTGGATGACTTTTTGAATAGCTTTGTGAACACTGCTACCACCTTATTTGATGAGAACCACTGGAATCTCATCCAAACCTGTCGCCTGGTTATTCTTATGGGCTTTGATAGTGAAATGAACTTCATCCAGAGTTGGTGGGACCCATGAAAGGTCTCCGGAAACATCTATAGGCCTCAATTTTCTGGAGCTATGCAGAGAACTAAGGAGGTTCTTCGAAAATGATGCCCATCCTTCATTAACCTTAGTTTCATTACGACAGAGTGTGGTTTTGGGTTGATAGCCACGTTTCACGCTTTTCATCACTTTGTATGCTACACTTTTCATTTATATATGCACGTTAATTTATAAATGCACGTCCATTTACAAATGTGCGTCAGTTTATAAATATACGTTTATTAATGAATGCACGGCAATTTATAAATGTACGTCAATTTACAAATGTACGTCAATTCATAATTATATGACAATTTACAAATGTACGTCAAGTTATAAATGTGCGTAATTTTAAATGCACGTCAATTTATAAATGTACGTCAATTTTTAAATTACGTCAATTTATAAATGCACGTCAATATATAAATGTACGTCAATTTTTAAATGCACGTCAATTTATAAATGTGCGTCAATTTAAAGATGTAGATCAGTTTAAAAATGAACGTCAATTTATAATGCACACATCTGTATAAATGCACGTCAATTCATAAACGCACGTTCATATATAAATGTAGGTCGATATATAAATGCACGTCAATTTATAAATGCACGTGAATTCATAAATGTATGTCAGTTTATAAATAAACGTCAGTTTATAAATGTACTTCTATTTATAAATGTATATCAATTTATGAATTCACATCAAATTTGAAATGTACCTCAATTTATAAAAGCACATCACTTTCCAAGTGCGAATTTACGTCAATTTGTAAATGCATTCCAATTTATAAATGTACGTCAATTTATAATTGCATGTCAATTTAAGAATTTACGTTAATTTATAAGCTATAGAAAATTTTTGAATGCTCTCTAATTTATAAATGCGCGTCAATTTATAAATGTACATCAATTTATAATCGTACGACAATTTACAAATTTACGTCAATTTATTATTTATTATTATTTATCAATTTATTAATGTACATCAGTTTATAAATGTACGTCAATTTATAAATACACAACAATTAATAAACGTACGTCAATATAAAAATGCACGTCAATTTATAATACACGTCAATTTATAAACCTACGTCAATTTATAAATGCACGTCACTTTACAAAGGTATGTCAATTTATAAACGCACATCAATTTATAAATGTACGTCAATTTATAAATGTACATCAATTTAGAAATGTACGTCAATTTATAAATACACGCCAATTTATAAACGAACGACAATATATAAATGCACGTCAATTTATAATACACGCCAATTTATAAACGTACGTCAATATATAAATCCACGTCAATTTATAAATGTACATCAACTTATAAATGCACTTTGATTTGTAAATGAACTTATAAATGCGCGTCAATTTACGTATGCACGTTAATTCATTAATTCACGTTAATTTATTAATAGACGTCAGTTTGTAAATTTACGTGAATTCATTAATGCATGACAATTTATAAATTAACATCAATTTATAAATGTACGTCAAATCGTTAATGCACGTCAATTTATAAATTCCCATCAATCTACAAATGTACGTCAATTTGTAAATAAATGCTAATGTATGTCAATTTATAAATATATCTCAGTTTGTAAATGTGCGTCAATTTATATATGCACGTCAATTTAGAAATGGACGTCTATTATAAATGCAATTTATAGATGTACGTCAATTCATAACTGTACCTCAATGTATCAGTGCATGTTAAATTATGAATGTACACCAATACATAAATGTACGTCAACTGATAAATGCACATCAAATTTATAAATGTACATCAATTTGTAAATGTACGTCAATTTATAAATGCACGTTAATTTAGAAGTGCACGTCAATTTACGTGGATTTATAAATTGACGTACGTTAATATTGTACGAGTATATAGATGAAGATATATTAATTTGACATATTTATCCATTAACAAGCATCTCTAAATTGGCGTGCATTTATAAATTAATTCACATTTATAAATTTACGTACATTTATAATTTTACATACACTTAATTATAGTACATTTATAAATTGAAGTTCACTGTAGTAATTGAGCAGTGCTCGAAAACCTTTCTAACACTTATCCGAAATTTTAATTGCGGATTTGGGAAAAATTCCATTACTTCCATTCATAGTTATAAATTATAAAATATTTTTTTTTATCATTGCTATTAAATGTAAATTTTATATTATTTTTTTCTATATTAAATTTAAATGTTTCCTTTTAATTTTTTTTCTTTATGATATTTAACTTTTTATGATTATGTAGGATCTTGTTCATTTTTCTTTACTTCTGTTAATTTTTAAAAATTCAAATCTGCAAATTAAAATTTCGGACATGAGAACACTGATTTAATGCATCCCATCCCATATTGCATTGCCGAATGCAGTCTAATTCAGCTGAGCGAACAGCTGGGTTCGATGCACAGTTGAGACACAGGGAAATTATGAAAGATTTGGACGGATGTAGGAGTCCGCTTGAAATCACCAAGCAGCGAGGTCGAAAGAAGAACGCAGATCGCTGCGCGTGTTATTCTGTGTGTGTCCCTACTTAAACCTCCGAAGTAATTAGAATAAAACGCGGCAGTAATACATGTTAATGCGAAGTTATGCAGTAAATTTTTAGTGGAACTGCGGAATATTGCAAAAAGCGCGATAAACTGCGCGGAAATGTGAAAATTGTTGGTTGTGTCCGCACATTTAATTCTTCTTCTGTCATTCTGCCAGCGCTGAAAAGGAGTGAAAAAGTGAAAAGCAAACGCGCAATACAGCCAAGTCACTGCGACGATTTCGACGCGAAAGAAAAGAAAACTTGTACGAAGTAACGGTGGTGAAAATCTCGAGGTCTTGAGGTCGTTTGTGCTACGATCTGTTCACCGGCCCGCTTGTGCACGCGTGTTAATCATGAAAAAACCGGTAAAACACATTTCTTCAATGACTACAATATCAGCGATTTCGTTATGGCACGTGCAATCGATCAAGTGACAGCTGGAACGGATTTTCATTGGCATTTGCACATGAAAGGATCATTTAAAGTAGGAAATATCAACACTTAAGATCTGAAGGCGAAATAAATGGAATTCCCGCAAGTCCATTGGTACTCACAGCAACTGCATTATTTATTTTGTCGCGTGGTAATCAGTTCCTCGCAGATACAAGATAATTGCTAAAGCTAGTTTGAAATTCATAGTTAACCCGATTTTGTTGTCATGGACATTTAATCACTAATTTCTGTATTAAGCTGCTGAGAACAAAAATCTAGTTGCCGCGTCGGGAAGAAAGTGGACTAAGAAGAAAGAAATATTGCAGAATGATCAAATAGGCGCAAAAGCAATGAATAATGGAAAAATTTCAGCGGTTATAATTAATAAAATAAACTAGTGAAATGATTGCAAACCACTCCGAAGAATTAAAACTTATAAAACGCTTTGTATCGGTCGCGACTGGGAGTTATGTTAAATAACCTCGTAATGTTATGTGACACACTGCTTACACTCTTCATCATTATGGCATCGGGAAAGCGAAAGTAAATGCATGGTTATCGAATCTGGAACTTGGCACAACAATTTTTGGGTTACCCCCTGTATAGCATATTGGCTGCAAATATTAAGAGATGCTGATTTTGGGAAACATAATTATTTATCACATATTATATACCCTTGAAACTTACAAGTAAATGAGAAACATTATAAAATCCAAGAATTTTCAAATCAAGCGTCGCAGAAATCCCCAAATTTAATCAGTGCTATGCCCGACATGGTTTTGGTTCGGTGTAAATTCTACTCATTTTGAGTATATCCGTTATTTTCGTGGTCTCTGCTTTATTTTGTCAATCATATTGGGCTTGTACACGTTAAAGAAACACGCAAATAAATTTCTTAAAATGCACGATTTGCATGTAGTTTAAGTAGTAAGAGAAAAAAAAAGTGAAGAACCTGCTTTTAATGGGCATAAAACTTCGCGTATCTGTTATTCTAATGACGATATTAGAGTCTCAGGCAAACTCACAGGCCTCAATACCTTCAATAATATTGATTTGATAAAGCTGCAAGCCATCTTAATAGGACAAACGTTTTGACTTGAAGTGAATTAATCGGGCGGTAAATTTATTTATATATTTCGGGTCTTAATGCGTGACCAAGCTTAACATGTGCACACGTAAAGTTTTGTCGTATTGACCTTTATGAAGAAAGCTGTTTAATTGCCCCGTATTTCCTCTTCTTCTAACCATTTTAGTTTTTATGGGCTCAAGTTAAATTTGAATTAGGGTTTATGCGCTAAGAAGGTTATTTTTGAATTATACATGCATAACTTAGTTTATTTTAAATTTAAAAATAATAAAATAATGTTGAGTTAATGTTAACAGAAAGTCGGTCTTTCCTTTTTGAAAACCTGATCGGGTATGGGACCCTCAACGATGGTAGGCTCCTCCTCTGGGCTAGACATCGGGCGCGCTATTCCTTTCTTTTCGTTAACAAGGGCCCTTGTCGGGCAGTGTGACCTTCCGCTCCCGTGCCCTTTTATGGAATAGAGTTATATGATTCCATCGCATAATGCTATAACATAAGTTAGCTACGTTTGTAATCCTCATTTGATGGAAAGAGTCATGCAAAGTACGTTTGTATGAGTTTTTCACTCAAATGGGAAAAACATGGCCATGTCTACGTTTGGATCTTGATCCGGTTGGAAGGGTGCGAAGGGGTTTGAGGTAGCAGACCAGCGCTGCAGTTCTTTATGGACTTTTATATCTACCCAAATCACTACAACATTCATAAATTAACGTGCATTTATTAATTTACGTACATATTTAAATTGCCATACATTTATAAATTGACGTACATTTATAAATTCTCAAACGGGGTTGGGATCGGCTACGGCGGATAATTGATTAGCTCCACTTGTTTGGCATATGTTGTTGTTGCCAAATGTGTTGGATGACTTTTTGAATAGCTTTGTGAACACTGCTACCACCTTATTTGATGAGAACCACTGGAATCTCATCCAAACCTGTCGCCTGGTTATTCTTATGGGCTTTGATAGTGAAATGAACTTCATCCAGAGTTGGTGGGACCCATGAAAGGTCTCCGGAAACATCTATAGGCCTCAATTTTCTGGAGCTATGCAGAGAACTAAGGAGGTTCTTCGAAAATGATGCCCATCCTTCATTAACCTTAGTTTCATTACGACAGAGTGTGGTTTTGGGTTGATAGCCACGTTTCACGCTTTTCATCACTTTGTATGCTACACTTTTCATTTATATATGCACGTTAATTTATAAATGCACGTCCATTTACAAATGTGCGTCAGTTTATAAATATACGTTTATTAATGAATGCACGGCAATTTATAAATGTACGTCAATTTACAAATGTACGTCAATTCATAATTATATGACAATTTACAAATGTACGTCAAGTTATAAATGTGCGTAATTTTAAATGCACGTCAATTTATAAATGTACGTCAATTTTTAAATTACGTCAATTTATAAATGCACGTCAATATATAAATGTACGTCAATTTTTAAATGCACGTCAATTTATAAATGTGCGTCAATTTAAAGATGTAGATCAGTTTAAAAATGAACGTCAATTTATAATGCACACATCTGTATAAATGCACGTCAATTCATAAACGCACGTTCATATATAAATGTAGGTCGATATATAAATGCACGTCAATTTATAAATGCACGTGAATTCATAAATGTATGTCAGTTTATAAATAAACGTCAGTTTATAAATGTACTTCTATTTATAAATGTATATCAATTTATGAATTCACATCAAATTTGAAATGTACCTCAATTTATAAAAGCACATCACTTTCCAAGTGCGAATTTACGTCAATTTGTAAATGCATTCCAATTTATAAATGTACGTCAATTTATAATTGCATGTCAATTTAAGAATTTACGTTAATTTATAAGCTATAGAAAATTTTTGAATGCTCTCTAATTTATAAATGCGCGTCAATTTATAAATGTACATCAATTTATAATCGTACGACAATTTACAAATTTACGTCAATTTATTATTTATTATTATTTATCAATTTATTAATGTACATCAGTTTATAAATGTACGTCAATTTATAAATACACAACAATTAATAAACGTACGTCAATATAAAAATGCACGTCAATTTATAATACACGTCAATTTATAAACCTACGTCAATTTATAAATGCACGTCACTTTACAAAGGTATGTCAATTTATAAACGCACATCAATTTATAAATGTACGTCAATTTATAAATGTACATCAATTTAGAAATGTACGTCAATTTATAAATACACGCCAATTTATAAACGAACGACAATATATAAATGCACGTCAATTTATAATACACGCCAATTTATAAACGTACGTCAATATATAAATCCACGTCAATTTATAAATGTACATCAACTTATAAATGCACTTTGATTTGTAAATGAACTTATAAATGCGCGTCAATTTACGTATGCACGTTAATTCATTAATTCACGTTAATTTATTAATAGACGTCAGTTTGTAAATTTACGTGAATTCATTAATGCATGACAATTTATAAATTAACATCAATTTATAAATGTACGTCAAATCGTTAATGCACGTCAATTTATAAATTCCCATCAATCTACAAATGTACGTCAATTTGTAAATAAATGCTAATGTATGTCAATTTATAAATATATCTCAGTTTGTAAATGTGCGTCAATTTATATATGCACGTCAATTTAGAAATGGACGTCTATTATAAATGCAATTTATAGATGTACGTCAATTCATAACTGTACCTCAATGTATCAGTGCATGTTAAATTATGAATGTACACCAATACATAAATGTACGTCAACTGATAAATGCACATCAAATTTATAAATGTACATCAATTTGTAAATGTACGTCAATTTATAAATGCACGTTAATTTAGAAGTGCACGTCAATTTACGTGGATTTATAAATTGACGTACGTTAATATTGTACGAGTATATAGATGAAGATATATTAATTTGACATATTTATCCATTAACAAGCATCTCTAAATTGGCGTGCATTTATAAATTAATTCACATTTATAAATTTACGTACATTTATAATTTTACATACACTTAATTATAGTACATTTATAAATTGAAGTTCACTGTAGTAATTGAGCAGTGCTCGAAAACCTTTCTAACACTTATCCGAAATTTTAATTGCGGATTTGGGAAAAATTCCATTACTTCCATTCATAGTTATAAATTATAAAATATTTTTTTTTATCATTGCTATTAAATGTAAATTTTATATTATTTTTTTCTATATTAAATTTAAATGTTTCCTTTTAATTTTTTTTCTTTATGATATTTAACTTTTTATGATTATGTAGGATCTTGTTCATTTTTCTTTACTTCTGTTAATTTTTAAAAATTCAAATCTGCAAATTAAAATTTCGGACATGAGAACACTGATTTAATGCATCCCATCCCATATTGCATTGCCGAATGCAGTCTAATTCAGCTGAGCGAACAGCTGGGTTCGATGCACAGTTGAGACACAGGGAAATTATGAAAGATTTGGACGGATGTAGGAGTCCGCTTGAAATCACCAAGCAGCGAGGTCGAAAGAAGAACGCAGATCGCTGCGCGTGTTATTCTGTGTGTGTCCCTACTTAAACCTCCGAAGTAATTAGAATAAAACGCGGCAGTAATACATGTTAATGCGAAGTTATGCAGTAAATTTTTAGTGGAACTGCGGAATATTGCAAAAAGCGCGATAAACTGCGCGGAAATGTGAAAATTGTTGGTTGTGTCCGCACATTTAATTCTTCTTCTGTCATTCTGCCAGCGCTGAAAAGGAGTGAAAAAGTGAAAAGCAAACGCGCAATACAGCCAAGTCACTGCGACGATTTCGACGCGAAAGAAAAGAAAACTTGTACGAAGTAACGGTGGTGAAAATCTCGAGGTCTTGAGGTCGTTTGTGCTACGATCTGTTCACCGGCCCGCTTGTGCACGCGTGTTAATCATGAAAAAACCGGTAAAACACATTTCTTCAATGACTACAATATCAGCGATTTCGTTATGGCACGTGCAATCGATCAAGTGACAGCTGGAACGGATTTTCATTGGCATTTGCACATGAAAGGATCATTTAAAGTAGGAAATATCAACACTTAAGATCTGAAGGCGAAATAAATGGAATTCCCGCAAGTCCATTGGTACTCACAGCAACTGCATTATTTATTTTGTCGCGTGGTAATCAGTTCCTCGCAGATACAAGATAATTGCTAAAGCTAGTTTGAAATTCATAGTTAACCCGATTTTGTTGTCATGGACATTTAATCACTAATTTCTGTATTAAGCTGCTGAGAACAAAAATCTAGTTGCCGCGTCGGGAAGAAAGTGGACTAAGAAGAAAGAAATATTGCAGAATGATCAAATAGGCGCAAAAGCAATGAATAATGGAAAAATTTCAGCGGTTATAATTAATAAAATAAACTAGTGAAATGATTGCAAACCACTCCGAAGAATTAAAACTTATAAAACGCTTTGTATCGGTCGCGACTGGGAGTTATGTTAAATAACCTCGTAATGTTATGTGACACACTGCTTACACTCTTCATCATTATGGCATCGGGAAAGCGAAAGTAAATGCATGGTTATCGAATCTGGAACTTGGCACAACAATTTTTGGGTTACCCCCTGTATAGCATATTGGCTGCAAATATTAAGAGATGCTGATTTTGGGAAACATAATTATTTATCACATATTATATACCCTTGAAACTTACAAGTAAATGAGAAACATTATAAAATCCAAGAATTTTCAAATCAAGCGTCGCAGAAATCCCCAAATTTAATCAGTGCTATGCCCGACATGGTTTTGGTTCGGTGTAAATTCTACTCATTTTGAGTATATCCGTTATTTTCGTGGTCTCTGCTTTATTTTGTCAATCATATTGGGCTTGTACACGTTAAAGAAACACGCAAATAAATTTCTTAAAATGCACGATTTGCATGTAGTTTAAGTAGTAAGAGAAAAAAAAAGTGAAGAACCTGCTTTTAATGGGCATAAAACTTCGCGTATCTGTTATTCTAATGACGATATTAGAGTCTCAGGCAAACTCACAGGCCTCAATACCTTCAATAATATTGATTTGATAAAGCTGCAAGCCATCTTAATAGGACAAACGTTTTGACTTGAAGTGAATTAATCGGGCGGTAAATTTATTTATATATTTCGGGTCTTAATGCGTGACCAAGCTTAACATGTGCACACGTAAAGTTTTGTCGTATTGACCTTTATGAAGAAAGCTGTTTAATTGCCCCGTATTTCCTCTTCTTCTAACCATTTTAGTTTTTATGGGCTCAAGTTAAATTTGAATTAGGGTTTATGCGCTAAGAAGGTTATTTTTGAATTATACATGCATAACTTAGTTTATTTTAAATTTAAAAATAATAAAATAATGTTGAGTTAATGTTAACAGAAAGTCGGTCTTTCCTTTTTGAAAACCTGATCGGGTATGGGACCCTCAACGATGGTAGGCTCCTCCTCTGGGCTAGACATCGGGCGCGCTATTCCTTTCTTTTCGTTAACAAGGGCCCTTGTCGGGCAGTGTGACCTTCCGCTCCCGTGCCCTTTTATGGAATAGAGTTATGTGATTCCATCGCATAATGCTATAACATAAGTTAGCTACGTTTGTAATCCTCATTTGATGGAAAGAGTCATGCAAAGTACGTTTGTATGAGTTTTTCACTCAAATGGGAAAAACATGGCCATGTCTACGTTTGGATCTTGATCCGGTTGGAAGGGTGCGAAGGGGTTTGAGGTAGCAGACCAGCGCTGCAGTTCTTTATGGACTTTTATATCTACCCAAATCACTACAACATTCATAAATTAACGTGCATTTATTAATTTACGTACATATTTAAATTGCCATACATTTATAAATTGACGTACATTTATAAATTCTCAAACGGGGTTGGGATCGGCTACGGCGGATAATTGATTAGCTCCACTTGTTTGGCATATGTTGTTGTTGCCAAATGTGTTGGATGACTTTTTGAATAGCTTTGTGAACACTGCTACCACCTTATTTGATGAGAACCACTGGAATCTCATCCAAACTTGTCGCCTGGTTATTCTTATGGGCTTTGATAGTGAAATGAACTTCATCCAGAGTTGGTGGGACCCATGAAAGGTCTCCGGAAACATCTATAGGCCTCAATTTTCTGGAGCTATGCAGAGGATTAAGGAGGTTCTTCGAAAATGATGCCCATCCTTCATTAACCTTAGTTTCATTAACAATGATATTACCGATGTCATTACGACAGAGTGTGGTTTTGGGTTGATAGCCACGTTTCACGCTTTTCATCACTTTGTATGCTACACTTTTCATTTGATCATCATAGCATTTTCTTTTCTTAATTCTAATTATCTTATTCGCTACTTCTCTCAGATTTTCATAGTGTTCTCTATTCGTCTTAATTTTTCTCCCTACGTATTCTTTATGCGGCTGATTCTTTTTGTCTAACCCATTCTGGCAGTAATCATCGAATCAATTATTTCTCTTGGCTTGAGTTTGATGTCCAATAGTGTGTTCTAAAATGGCCTTAAAAGCCGCTCTCACTTCCATCCAAAGTTTGTTGCTTATTTTCAGTGACGCGTCTGATAAGTTGGAAGCCAGCTGGTTGTCAATGTTCTCCGTGGAATTGTTGGCCAAAGGCGCTATTTAGAGCCTTTCGATGTCAAATTTTTGTAGCGGGCCGGTCTTCGCCGAATATGCCCCTGACATATGGTATCGAAGGTCCGAATGGGCTGCAGCGCTACGAAAAAAAAATTTATATATGATATCGATAAGCTAATTTGATCAAGTTATGATCCGAGTTACAATTGGCTCTTCAGTATTTACGGACGTCAAGTATGCGTGAGGCCCAACGTTGTTGGATCGAAACATAGTCGATCTGGTTTTGTGTGCTGCCATCCCGGTGATACCCAGGTCATTTTATGAATGAGTCGATGTAGGAAGCAAGTGGAACGTATGACTAGATTTCTGCTACATGCAAAGTCAATCAGGCGCTGGCCGTTGTCATTCGTTTCATGGCGGAGGCTATATCCCCCAGTTGCTCCCCGATGAAATATCTGATTGCCAACCTAACGGTTCTCCAATTGTTGGTTTACTTTCAGGAGAAGAAATCAATGCCGGCCACACATATATTGCATGCACAAAATAGAACAGGCTACAAAGCGACTTCTACATGTAGACGAGAGGGCTCACCCTGGTTAGTATAGTGGCGGTGATGCTCGAATTAGTTGACAAATGGAACCAGGTGGCACATTATGTTAGGGCAGCCCTAAAAGACAAAAGGGACTCTCAGTAGCCGGGAGCGTTGGGGCTGGGGGATAAATTATCTGGCACTTCCTCTTTCCCTCTCCCCTCCGGCTAGAAAAGGGATCCCCCATCTTGAAGGTACCTCACGGCGTAACAAAACAAGCCCTGGCCCGAAGTAATGTGCCAAACGGTTCCACGCTGGGTTCTCGAGTTGACAAGGGAGGTGTGTAGTATGTAGTCCAGTCGCTTGCGAGCATGAAAGTCCTACACTTTGTGCGTAAATGACATTCACCTCCCAACCACAACAAAAAAAACCTGAGTATTGAAATCACCCAGAATTATTTTTGGGTCGTTGGTAGGCAATGAGTCGACTAGTATTTCCAGGTGCTTATAGAACATTTCCTCAGTTTTTTCGTTGTTTGCTTCGGTCGGGGCGTGTACATTTACCAGATTTGGACGAAATCCGTTTTATACCAGCTGCAAAAGACCGTTTTATTAACTACTTTAAAATTAATAAAGTACGATGTGAATTTCCTATCGACTCCGAATCCTCAGTTTTCAGTAGGCTTCCCACTTTTGAATATTGTGTGCGACATCATGTCTTGAATATCATTTTTACCCCGGTTTGTTTCCTGTATTGCCCGCATGTTTTATTTATATTGACTGGCCTGTTGTAACAGCTCTTTTACAGGGCCAGGTAATTGAGTGATCCAACATTCCAGGATCTAATGTCATCGGTATTTTTCCGTTTGCGAGGACGTTGCCGTGAGTCCAATCCATTTTGGGGCCACTCTGCAGCTTTCGAAACATTTTAAGGTTTTTCAGGGACGCGGAGCTAGCCCATCGTCCAACTTTCATTCCGGTGGCATGGTTATTACTTCAATTCTATTATCAGGCGCAGAAGACTCACTTTTGCCCTCTTACGTCCCTACAAAGGAGGTATAAGTAGGGGTTTAGTAGCAGAGCTGTATATGTATTTACAGTAATTAGCATTTGCCGATATTTAATGCCCCATTGTTGGGGAAGCAGTGAACTCAATGTGCGACTCTGAGAATTGGAAATATGTTTATATGTGCAAGAGTTTAGACATTGATTTGAATGATAGTTAAAACCATACAAAATAAACAAATCAAATCAAATCTGGGATTGATTTTTCTACTTTTTATTAGTAGTAGTATTTCCTGGTTGCAAACATAAAAATGTACCCTCAAAGCTTACCTTGCACAACTTCATAGTGATAAATTCCGGTATAGTGAGCTCTTGGCTATAGTAAACTTAATGCACAATCTACGGAATTCCACTATAGTTGGGTTACTTGTATTATCAAAAGTGTTACACTTCTACACAGGCACATTTTCGCAGCACTTCAGCTCCAGAATTGTTGGTTGAATACCGCGATTACCAAAAGTGAAAACACAAATGATGCAATATTGCTATTTTTCGTTTGCATCGAGCGCTCTACACATTCTTTCCCTACTCCGCCATCCTTTGGTTGGAAAACTCATTATGACTGTGAAAGTAACGTAAACAAATAGTTGAGTTGACTTCAATCATGTCTTTAGAAAATTTGTGGAAATGACATAAGACGGAAAACTTCTCAGCCCAGCCACGTGTAAACGGGTAAAAACAGAACGAGAAGGATTGTTTATGTAACGTTTTCCTTATCAATGGATTTTTAGGTAAATTTCGGAGAGTATCATATATATATATATATATATATATATATATATATATATATATATATATATATATATATATATATATATATATATGGGATATAATGAAATTTGTGACCACGCTAGAGATTGCAATTTTGCCCCGATGTTCACCAAATTTTCAGGAAAGGTGTATTGAGTAAATATCTCGGTTAAGTTTGGTAGCCTGCTATATCGGTTTGGCAAAAACAAAATGGCGGTCATTTTAGACGAAAAATCGTGATTTCTGTTCTGACCAAAGTGTAGCTCTGATTTGGATGAAATTTGACACAGGTTCACTGATGTATGTGATGAAGCTCACAATAAAAAATTCAAAGTCGGTACGGCTGAAACGAAATGGCGGCTGCTCGAAGGTCGAAAATCGTACAAAATTGGGTTGTTGTTGTAGTTTTGACCAAAGCTTTCAACCAATGTCAATGAAATTTGGTACTTTGATAGAAATTATAAGTATTTAAATAGTTTTGTAAAAAAACTGGAGGTCAGGTCCCAAAAACAAAATGGTGGCCAGGTGAAACTCAAAATTTCAAAGTCCTCTGAAAGTTACAATTTGGATCCGACGTAAATGATATTTGATTTTAAGATAGAAATTAATTAGTTCTAGAAATTTTGACATTTTGGTGATCATGCATGTCCAGTTTTCAAAATGGCGGCGGTTTAAATATGCGACTTTTTGAGGTTTTCGTGGTCCTCTAGCGGTCACATTTTTCAACGGATTTAGATGAAACTTGAGATTATGGATCTTTGTACTAAGTTCTTGTATTGCGCAGAATTTTTTTTAAATCGAATGAAAAATAAAAAAGTCAAAATTTTAAAACCTAATATTTTTAGCTGGCATTTTCACTAAAATTTGAATAACTCTGATTTGAGCGAGATATGGCACATTAATTGATGAGGTCCTAGCTTACAAAGATTTAAAATAATCCAAAATCAAATGCATGCATTCAAACTGGCGGCCCCCAAAGGTCAGAAGGTAAGCGCAATTTGCTAGTTTAGTAGTAACTGAAATAATGAATAATTTTCATGGAAACGTTTTAAATTACTTTACTTGGAAGTATTTATAAAGCAGGCCATTTTTAGGATATTGTTAAAATATTTTTACAATACCCTAAATAATTGTGACTTGTCTCACTGACTTGTCTGTCCGTCCGTCCATCCGTCCGTTTGTTCGTGCGTCACAGTAAGTTTCCTTGCAAACCACATGAGCTAGAATCGTGATTTCTCACTGACTTGTCTGTCCGTCCGTGCATCCGTTCGTTTGTTCGTGCATCACAGTAAGTTTCCTTGCAAACCACATGAGCTAGAATGAGGAATTTTTCTACGTAGGTCAAAAGTGGTGCCTCTCGAAATTCGCAATGCAAGAAAATATTTTAAAGCGTTTAAGGGGGGCCTCCCCATACAGGGGGCGAATTAATTTTTTTTTTATTTCTTTAGCCCTCTAGCAGCCAAGTTTCTCAACAGATTCCGACGAAATTTGAAATTATAAGTTATTAAGGCAAGTTAATTTAACCTGCAAAAAACTTATGCAAATCGGATGGCAAATGAAAAAGTCGGATATTTACAGCTTAATATTTTTAGCCATTTTCAATAAAAAATCAAAATGGTGGCCCCTGATGGTTCAGAAAAGAATTGAAAATATTTGTATTAATAGCAACGCAAGTGCTGTTTAAACTTTTATGGAAATCTTTTGAAATTATCTATTTGAGCTATTTAAGCCAACAAGTTATCACCTTTGTGTGGTAACCACTGTGAAATGTATAAACAGCAAATGTGAGAAGGACAACACCTGTATTTATATGTTTATAACAATTTATTACAGGTATATGCCGATTTTCAATATGTGATCCATAAATTTGTAACTCAATTGAATGATCAAAATATTTGCGCCTTTATAAAGGGCTTTCAAATACAAACGTCAGCAGATTCTTTTTATGTCAATACATACCCATATGGTGTTAAGGAAATTGCAGTAAGAAGTTTATTACTACACAAGTCAAATTCATTTTCAAAATCTTACGCTACACACGAGAAATTTACCCTTCTCGCTGATGCTACCAACGTGGATTGTTTTATTAATGGCGTAGTTTCTACGTGTCAAATGTCAAAAAATAACAGCTTCAAAATTGACATCTACCGAAATATTGTAGCAGGCTATTCAAAATAACACCTCTTATTGGAAAACCCTTTACATCAAATGAAAGCCCACACCTAATAATTTTTAAATTCACGAACCATCCTTTATTTGTACAGCTTGTTATATGTCAAACATTGAATCTCTCGGCAATTTAGCGTATGTAAACATCTTTCAGGTATTGTAAGGATATTTTTGATATTATTGAGGACATTGAATGTCCCGTATTCAATCTGTTCTTTGAATAAATGTCTTAAGTAGTTCTGTTTGATTGTAGTCTTAATGAGAGTTCTGCGAATCGCCGGCTGTTATTGAATTAAAGTTTTTTTTTTCTTTTAGCATGATCAGTGTTTCATCGATGGGTATAGACGTGTAGAGGTTGGTGATATTTTGTAATAAAAGTCGACAAGAATCAGCCAATGCAGAAAGTTGATGGAGATGAGTAGATCATGGCTGTACCTGAATGTATGTTTATCATTAAAATACATGACATCGGCCAGTATCGTTGCAAAGTACTGTACTACTTTGTAGCAGGAGCTGGGCGATAATTGACAAAAGGCCGAATAAGGATATTGGGTTTGTGGAGCTAAGGTTATGCTTCAAGCTTTATAGCAGTACGTTAGTCTGCTTGGAACTTATTAGTGGAATCTTCGCTCACTAGTTCGTATCCATTGCCGTTCATTAAGTCTGTTTTTTGTATGTAGTTGGTTGTTTTAATGGCCACCATTGTATGTCCTTTGTCAGCGTTTGGCACTGTTAGTGGGTTGCCAGTTCGTTTTTTTTAGTGGTATCTGAATATCTTAAGGACTTCGTAGAAACTCATTTTGTTAATGGTAGTGCTTATTTTTGTAGTATATAGTATATACTGCAGTGTGTCTTGGGTGTGCATGTTGCTCCTGCATGATTCAGTTGATTTAATGATATACAATTTTACTGGCGAAATTGTTAAATTTTACCCTGTTATTAGCAAAGTTAAACGATTTTTAACCTCTAAGTTGTTTTATGATTACTGATTTCATTCTCTGAACAAACTCTCAAAGATATTCTCAATGCTCATCATGCAAATCTTAGAAGATCTTAGTCGATAAAAAGCGCATATTGTTCCATAGCCATGTATTGTTATTGTTATAAAACAGAAAAATTCAAACCACTTCAAACTCGTTAAACACTATCTAACCCTTCTAATGACTTATATCTAAATCTAAATCTAAAATTGATGAATCGTACTATTACTAACAAAGTTGAGTTATTTCAACTTTTGAGTTATTTGTTGTTAGCTCATTGAGATCTTTCATATGAAACCCCACTCGACTAATTTTGATGTAAGTTTTTTTTTCAGGCTCAAAGCTTTTTTTTTACACCAAACATTCAAGAAGTCATCACTCTTGACATTTCGGCCATGAATAATGGCTGTTTGATGTACAGACGGACGGCTGGACACAGGCAAGGTCGTGATTTTAATAGGGTTTTTACTAAACCCTAAAAGTAGTTCTTTATCTAAACTTTCGAGAAGTCCCCACATATGACGGCAGTTTACAAAGGAATGTGCTTTTTTTTCACACGGATGGATAGCTCGTCCAGCTCAATGATTTTTTAGTGTTTCTGTGAAATTTCTTCTACAAATCCTTAAATTGGTAAGAATACAATTGCTCTTACAATTAGAATTTTTTTTGATACAAAACTCAAAATATTATACAAATGATAAACAAATACTGAACCTTTATTGCAGTAACACTAACATATGTACATGGTTAATGCAAATATATAGACATGGTTCAAAGAAAATTGAAGAAGAATCATAACGCTATGACCAATACTGCTTGCAATGCATAATTCACCATACTTGAGAAAAACTTAAAAATATCCCGTCAGAATTTCTGGATGCTATTTGTTTATCAGCTGGAAAACATGTTCCAAAAAAAAAAAATATATATTTTTCGTTTCATTGGAAAAAGATACCTTTCTAAAAATATCAGTCCTTGAATCACATATGGAATGTGTAAAATTTAATCAAAATTTTCAAGAGCATCCATTTCCCGATAATTTTATTGAAAAATTGATTGGCATAAAAGAAAGCTTGCCATTTAGTTTTTATAGCTGGACAAATAAATTAATGAAAACGGCAGCGAAAAAAATGAAACTGCTGCACGACTGGGTTCCTTCTTGAAATGTTCGTTCTCGCCGCTTTCCAGTGTTTAATTAATGAAAGTGCCCGAAAAGAAAGTCCACCGCAAAGCACTGTGGGGAAAAGCTAAAAATAAATATGAGAAAATCGATCTATTAGCGTCTGATAGGATGGAAAGGAAAAGGAATATTTCCTTAGTATTTTGTTTGTTCGAATTCAATTTTGGTGTACATTGCAAGCTATCAAGAACCGAAAAAAAAGAAACGAAAATTATTACTCAGCAGCAGAACGTGGCCGTGGTAAAAAGCTGTTCTGATCAATTTGATTCAATCCTGTTTGTGTTTTGACTACCTTCCAGGGAGTAAATCGATTTGAGGTGAATCTCGAAGATTAATTAACTGTGGAGCAGCTGGGGACCGGATTAGGAAGTAATTTTGGAGGAAGAACGATCTAATTATGATTTTAATGTGTTTACCTAAATTGACTACAAAATGTTTTCACAGTTTTCGTTAGGGGTGGACTGGATATTTTCAAGTGCTTAGAGGTTGTTTGAGTTTGAAATTGAGGATTAGAAAGTTTTTAATTTGAGGGCTATTTCAATATTTTGTAAGGACGACTCTGTTATTAAAAACTAATCTCTTTCAGTTTTATTATGGAATTTGTGTAATTTCATCATTATGACTTAAACAAGTCGAAATAGTAGCGAAGTTTTGTAAAATATTAAGTAACACACACAACGTCTTCTTAAAAACGAAACATTACTCATACATATGTCCTGAAAATGAAGCCTGGGAATAGGCTTCCTTTGGCAAAAAATTTTCAAGGTTCACCCCTTTACAAAGGGAGATCTTTTAAAACCTCATAAAATAATTTGCTCTGAAGTTTTTGGATCTATGTACAAAGTCTCATCATTCTAGTTTATGCGGCTCTGGAGAAAACTTACTGTGACACACGGACGGACAGACAGGTTGCGATTCTAATAGGGTATTGTCAAACTATTTTAACAATATTCTGAAAAACAGAAGTCGACTTCAAAGCGAAAATATTTAAATAAATTTTATGGAATCGGTGCCAAATTAATTTCTCTGTCTCTATCTCATTCTTTGAAGTTGGTTTCCTTTTTTTCAAAAAGTTCTTATCACGCTTTTTGGGGGCTTTTCATTTGAATTGTACTGAAACTCACTTTCTGAATTGCATTTGCAAAGTGTCCGACAGCACGATCTTACCATAAATGTAATGAACTGTGAGGACTTATGCTATCGCAAACTAAAGGGTGGCCCAAGTACAAGTTGGACGTGGCAGCATAAGCCAAGCCTTTTTTGTGGTTGCGAGGTGAATATCATTTACGCACAGAGTGTGAGACTCCCATGCTCACAAGCGAATGGACTAGCCACTAAACGCTCCCCCTGTCAACCCAAGAACCCAGCCTGGAACCGTTTGACACATTACTTCGGGGGCAGGTCTCGTTTTGTTACGCCGTGAGGCACATTCAAGCTGGGGGATCCCTCTTCTAGCGGGAGGGAAAAGGGAAAGAGGAAGTGCCAGAAAAGCGATCCCCCCGTCCCAACGCCTCCGGCTGCTGTGAGTCCTTTTATCTTTTATAACTTCCCGAATATAATGTGCTACATTTGTCAACTGGTTCGAGCATCACCGCGACTATACTATCCGGGGTGAGCCTTCTCGTCTCCCTGTAGAGGTTCCTTCACAGCCTGACCAATTTTGTGCACAAAAAAATTCTCTCCTGCGTAAAACCTACAATCGGGGGACCGTGACCTACCAATTTAAAGACTGAAAACACCCATGCGCACTCAAAAGCTGGGGCAAATAGATGTCAGTCTGACCATGCTTTCGATTTAGCCATGGTCTCACATCCGGGATGAGGCGCGCAGTTTACCATCCTTTCGTGCAATTCACCCAGGACTGCTGCCAGTCGTTGAGTGAGCGCTGTCTCTCCTCGCGGACAACAATCTCTCTCGCATCCTCGTTTTGTCTCTAGCAAGGAGGGGAACAGGTATTACGAAGATGCAATCCTCAGTGCTCCTCTTCTCTGTACCTGTGCCAAGCGTTTTCAGTAATCCTACTTACTGAGAGTGTCGCCCCATATTTCTGCTTCTTATAGTAGCCCTGACCCTACAGCACTCATCAAGAATCGTCTTCTTGAAGTGTTGAGAAGTCAAGCCTTGGCGTGCAGGAATAATCTCCTTCAATCATGACGGTTCTGCGGTCTTGTTCACCAGTTGATCACTCCACCAAGGCTTTGCTGTTACCTTCTAACGTATCTTGAAATGGAGTCCTCGGTTGTCTACCTTGTGCTCTACCCATAGCGATTTCTGTAGCTTAACGCAAGCTAATACAGGTGGTTTGTCAAATAGTTCATACAACTCATCGTTATTACGTAGTCTCTATTTTGTCCTTGGTTTCACTGAGCCATCGATTTTCTGGAACACCTTGCGTTTGAATATGTCTACTGTCTTGTTTTCAGGGACCATGTTTCACTTGCATATAATAGCATAGGTTTGACTAGTGATTTGTACATGCGGAGCTTATTTTACCTGTAAATAAGCCTGAACCTTACAATGGAAAGTATGAAGTAATACGCTTTATTTGCGGCATTTATGCGGCGTTCAATCTCATCCTTTTCCACATTTTTTTTGTTAATGTTGGCTCCAGAATGCACGAAGCCATCCAAACTTTCAAGGCTATAGTCTTCTATAGTCAAATTTTGTCGAAAAGGAGTGTTCTTTCTCGTTTGAGTCATGAATGTAGTTTTGGTTTCATTGACTCGTAGGTCAACTCAGTTTGCTACGAGTTTCGGGCTCAGAAATGGTCTTTTGGCAACTTATATTGAACGTGCCGTAATACTGATATCACCAACATCTCACAGATTATGTGGACTTGAACATTAGTCTACTAGAGGTTTTAGTCGGGGCATTCCCAAAGATATATTCTAGCGCAATATTAATGAGCATTGGAGCAATTCCACCCCTTGTTTTAAGCCTGATTCCATTCTAAAGCAATCCCTTAGTTGGCCGTTCACCATGCTTTAGCACTCTGTGTTTAGCATCGTAGCCGTGACTATACGGCTCTATTTTGTTGAGATGCCAAAGGCAATTATTATTTTCTACAGCGTATTTCGATCGTCACTGTCATATGTTGGCTTGAAGTCTATAAAGGGTTGGTGCACATCGATGTTATATTCTCAGCACTTTTCGAGTGCCTACTCCACGAAGAATATTTGGTCTATTGTCGAGCGTATATTTCAAAAGCCTCCCGTATACCATCCTATAATACTTTCATAGGACGGCTTTAATTTTCTTTCTATGATTTTGAAGGGCACTTTATAACACATTCAAAACAAAGCGTCACCTCTATAATATTCACACCTTTGCTTGTCCCCCTTTTCGTGTACATAACATATTATACTTTTTTGCTAGTCCTCTGGTGATGGCTCTTTTGGGCATATTCTGCATATTAGTCAACGACCCCTGCTCTGGAGCAATCCCGCTGGTAATCCGCCTATTTCAGGAGCCTGATTTTTTCTGAGGTCGCACACTGCTGCCTGTACTTCATCCCTGATTGGTGGTGAAACTCGGACCCTCGCTCTAACTCTGGATTATTGAAAGCTTAGTAACTGCATGGAACGCTGTGAGTAGCTTGTGGAAATATTGCAACCATCTGCTTTTGATTTCAACTGGGTGACATATGCTTGCTCCCCATGCACTTTTACAAAGACTTGTTTGTGGATTGAAACCATCTCTTAGATGTTTCATGGAGGCATATATTGATCAGACTTCATCTAGGGTCACGTCGTTTCTTTTTTTCAATACAAAACCCTATTGAAATCACAACTTGTGTGAGCATTTCTCCGAAACTATGGAAGCTACATCCATGATATTCGGTGAAAAGGTCAGAAGTGATAACTTCTTGAAAGTTTTTGGGTGAATAACTTTTCAGAGAGTTTTAAGAGGGGTCTCCTCATATAGCGCGGGGACCCTTATAAAAAAAATTTCACCATAAGTAGTTGCGTCTCAAAAAGATATTTTCAAAACAAGTCTTAAAATTGCCTTATCAGTATCGAGGGGGTCAGAGGAAGGGGAAATTTACAAAAAGAGTTAGTAAGAGAGTGCTCCTATCAGAAGGGCTTTGTAACCATCGTAGGGCTCAAAACAAGTTTTCTGGTGGCATGAATCGATGACTTGAATAATTCATCCAATACTTGCATAAGTTATCATTCAAATTTATCTAAAAGATTCAGAGTTTGTTGCATAAGTATGTAACAGGTGCCATTTTGTTCTGAATTTTGCGCTGAATAATTTTTCTGAATGCTCAACCAATTGAACATGTTCAAATTAGACACTATTAGTTATATTGTATTTTCGTGAAAACCCGAAGCAAATAATAGTACTTTTGTCAATTTGGAATATGTACCAACCATCAACACGTCTTATTGGCTTTAACTCACTTGATTATGACTCACTTGATTATGATTTGATTTCCATGAAATTTCGTAGGTGAAAATGTCTTATATCAACCTTCATAATTTTAAGAGCCAGGTTAAGATTTTCGGGTGAAAACGTAAATTTTAAAAAACATATTATTACTAACAGAGTTGGATGAATTTTGATTTCTGTGGTATTTGTTGCCCTTGTGTCTCACAAAGACCTACCTTTGTGATTTTTTCAGATATTCGGCTCAAACGTGTTGAGGTGCGGAGGAGCGGACACAAATAGTGTTGGTACATTTTGCCTTCCTCTGGACTCCCTGATACATGAAATGACTTTTTCTTAGATTTTGAAAGTGCTAAGACCTTTCATTTGATACCCTACTCAACTACATTTGCTAAACAAATTATTTAAGGCCCACGTCACTATCAAGGGGAATTTACTTTAAAAAATTTTAAAATATGATAAAACTTAAGCTTTGAGAGACCACCACTTCTATCTTTTTCACAATGTTTGTGCGTTGTAGCTTCTATGTTTCTGAAGCAACTTCTTGTGATGCACAGATAGACGGGCCAACGGATAGATTGACAGATGGATGGACAGACAGGGCACGGAACTAGCAGGTGTCTTTAATAAAACCCTAAAAATCATACAGGTACATACAATAAAAAATGACTTAGAGGTTGTAATTCGTTGCAATAAAATTTACAGAAGTTATATCCGCTTGAATTCCCTCCATTACAGCAGTCATATATGGTTTTTCTACTACATGGGCATTTCATTAAACCAGATACTACACTTTTGATTGGATCTTCTCCAAATTTTCAGATAACATGGATAACAAAAATACATTTAAGATTCAGGTCAAACAATGATTTTAGCAATATTAGATCAAAACTTTTGCACGTTAAAATGGAGTTCTTTTAAAGCAAGTATATATATTTTATAAATGTCATTAAAATTTTTCTCGAATGAAAACCTTCTACATATCGGCATATCATATGTTAAGTACAAAACCCTTCTGACTTGAGCGTAGTTCCATCTACCCTTGTCGTCGAAGGGTATTTTATTATTCTTTTTTGGCTCGAGTTGGCTAGTGGATGTATTCTTTGTACACCCAGTTCCTTTTTTTAACAGCTTTTTTGCATTCTTTACCATACCAGTCATTGCTAATTTCATTTATCTGGTGCCACAAGGCCTCCTCGGCCGCTTCTGTTACCACATTTCTTACTGTCATCCAAATGGTTTTGATGTCGTCATTTCTATCTTCCGCTTTTGGGAATATGTTGTTCCAATTTTGTAGTGCTGGCATGTATGCGAAGCTTTAATTTAGTTTGTGTATTTGATATATTGAGGTATCTGATCTCCCTTGTTTACAGCTCTTACAAATGCGGCATAGGAACTTGACTCTTACAGATAGTGCACGAAACAAACGTGTGTCAATATTGCTGATGGTCGCTCGTTTTCTAAAAGATCATGATTAATCTGATTGAATGTGTGACTGTCTCGAGATGCACGTAGGCTGTGCCCTCCGGGTGCTCACCTACGTGCTATTTCTTGGCCGAGCTTAACATTGAAGCCACCCAGAGCAATTTTAATGTCATTTGACGGCAACACATCCACAGTGCATTCCAGGATGCTGTAAAATTCGTCCTTAACTGCCTTCTATGGGTGCGTGACAATTGACCAGCCAGACATTAAAGAAAGCCACTCCAAAATCATGGCTTGCTTCCAATTTTCAGTTGCTAAAACCGGTATGCATTCATATGTCAAATGTTTCTTCACCGTACCACCTGCACTGCAAGGATGTTGGTTCTAAATTTCACAGAAGTTATCGCAGTGCGATTGGTCTGTTCCATTATCTAACATTCTACATTCCAAAAAAAATGGTCCTTCATACGTTGCGATAGTTGTTGCCGTTTATGCAAGCCAATCCGAGGCCGTTGTCAGTATGTGAGGCATTATCAGTGCTTTGACTTAGTCAGTTTTTGGTCTACGAACTGTACTTTGTTTCCTACATTTTTGCCGGCTAGCCAATTAGGGTACCCTCAACCAGCCATCTGAGGTCGCTATTAAAGAACTGTTTAAATATTGGCTAGCATTTGGGTGCATGCTTTTATGGAAAGATTCAAACCTACGAACTTCAATTCTTAAGTTTCATGCTTGCTAAACACTTTATGGCCGAGAATGGCATCTTTGCAAAGACCTTTCATTTCATTTTTAACGTTGTATATTAAGAACGGACTCTTTCAACATATTAAACAGGATTCAATTTTTTCAATCTTTTGAAGACGGTCAATTTTCTGGAGCCTTTTTGCCACCTTCATTATTTTTCGGGAATTATAAAAATATGTGTACATTTTTTCATGAACTCATTTCAGGTCCAAAATAACCACATTTATATCAAAATATTTAAATATTTTCAAGTTATATGTTTTTGAGAGTTTTGATATGTATTCAACCTTGGTCTCATTGTCTTCATGTTTCTCGAAGGCTTCCACCACGCGACGGAGCCGGTTTTAGATTTCGAGGCGGTCCGATAAGTATTTAGCCTAAATACCTGATGACGCCACTATCGCACAAAAGGATTCACTATTGTGTTAGTACATGCTTGCAGACGGCTACTATCAGCATTTCAGCCGAACTGGTCTAGTAATTTTGGTTTTGACTACGGGTGGAACCTGGTGGGTTCGTGGATTTTCAAAAAATGTAGAAAGAGCAAGTCCCAATCGGTGATCCAATTCTTGTTTTGGAAGAGAAACCACGCAGTGAAACCAAAGAACGCTTTGATGCTGTGTACGATGACTCTGCTCCTCCAATGGTGACCATAAAATGTTGATTTACCGAGTTTCACCGTGGTCACACGTCAGTTTTTGATGAGTCACATCCAGGTGCCCCAAAAACGGCTAACGTGGCAAAAATCCACAAGGTCGTATTGGCAGACTATCAATTGAAGGTGCACACGATAGCTAAGACAGTAGATATCTCACTGGTTCGCACTAGAGATCAAGGAGCAGTCGAAACCGTAGAATTTGCCCAGCGAACGTGCTCTGAAGAAAGTAAAGACTATTCTATTGGCCGAAAAAGTGATGGCTAATTGAATTGCAAAAAAGTGCTCTTCTAGCACGACAACGCACCAGCTCACACCTTCGCCGTTGCCACGGCCAAGTTGGTCGAATCGGGCTACGACCTGCTAATACACCCACTGTGTTCTCCAGATTTGGCCGATGCGGCTTTTTTTTTTAATTTCCAAACTTAAAAAAATCCCCGTTGGCAGCATCAGCCGGAAAGGTAAATTTCTCGTATGTAGCATAAAGCTTCGAAAAAAAATTTGGCTTGCCTACTACTCAACTTCTTTCTGCAATTTTCGTAGTACCACATGGGTATTTATTAACATAAAAAAAATCTGGCCACGTTCGTTCTTAGAGACCTTTTATCGGGGCGCAAATATTTTGCTAATTAAATTGAGTTGCATACGGATGGATTACATATTGAAAATCAGCGGATCATAAATTGTTTTAAACATATAAATACCGGTTTCGCCCTTCTCGCATTTGCTGTTTACACAGTTCACAGTGGTAACCACACAAAGGCTTAAATAGCTCGAATAGTTAATTTCAAAAGATTTCCATGAAAGTTTAATCAGCACTTGCGTTGCCATTAATATATACATTTTCAATTTTTTTCTGAACTATGAGGGCCGTGATTTCAATTTTTATTGAAATCGGCTGCTAAAAATATTAAGCTGTAAATTTTTGACTTTTTCATTTGTCATTCGATTTGCATAATTAAATTAAATTAACTTGCGTTAATAACTTATAATATCAAGTTTCAACGGAATCTGTTGAGAATCTTGGCTGCTACAGAAATAAAAAAAATTGTATGCCACCCCCCTGTATGGGGAGACCCCCCTTAAAATACCTTAAAATATTTTCTTGCACTGCAAATTTCAAGAGGCACCACTTTTGACCTACGTAGAAAATTTCCTCATTCTAGCTCATGTGGTTTGCGAGAAAACTTGTTTTGACGCACGAACAAACGGACGGAAAGACAGACAAGTCGCGATTTTATAATTTTTTTAGGGGATTGTTAAAAAGATTTTACAATATCTTAAAAATGGTCTGGTTTATAAATTCTATCAAGTAAAGTCATTTAAAACGTTATCATGAAAAATATTCATTATTTCAGTTGGCACTAAAATAGCGAATTGCGCTTGCCTTCTGACCTTTGGGGGCCGCCATTTTGAATGCATGCATTTTATTTTGGATTATTTTAAATCTTTGTATGCTAGGAACTCATCAATCAATGTACTATCTCGTTCAAATAGAAGTTTCACTCTAGACAGGGCAAAATAATTCAATTTTTAAAGAAAATGGCAGCTAAAAATATTAGGCTTTAAATTTTCGACTTTTTTATTTTTCATTCAATTTTAATAATTTCCTGCATAATACAAAAACATAGTACAGAGATCCATAATCTCAAGTTTCATCAAAATCCGCCGGAAAATGTGACCGCTAGAGGGCCACAAAAACCTGAAAAAAACGCATATTTAAACGGCCGCCATTTTGAAATTTGCTCATGCATGATCACCAAAATATCAAAGACTGTAGGCCTAAATAATGTCTATCTTGAAACCGAATTTCGTATATGTCGGATTAAAATTGCGACTTTGAAAAGCCTTTGAAATTTTGCCTTTTAACTGGCCGCCATTTTGTTTTTTGCAACCTGACCTCCAATTTTTTCACGTAATTCTTTAGATACTTGTAATTTCTATCAAGTTATCAAATTTCATAAAAATCTGTTGAAAGCTTTGACCACTATTACAACAACAAAGTTTTGCACGTTTTTCGAACTTTGAGCGGCCGCCATTTTGTTTCTGCCGTACCGACTTTAGATTTTTTATTGTGAGATTCATCACATACAGCAATGAACCTTTGTACCAAATTTCATCCAAATCGGAGCTATACTTTGGTCAGAACAGAAATCACGATTTTTCGTCTAAAATGGCCGCCATTTTGTTTTTGCCGGGCCGATATAGCTGGTTCACGAACTTAACCGAGATAATTACTCAATACACCTTTCCTGAAAATTTGGTGAAAATCGAAGCAAAATTGCGACCTCTATCGTGGTCACAAATTTCGTTATATCTCATATATATATATATATATATATATATATATATATATATATATATATATATATATATATATATATATATATATATATATATATATATGATGCTCTCCGCAATAGGTAAATTTCTCTCGAGAAATTTACCTAAAAGTCACTCGCCCGGCAGAAATTTGAGTCGAATGAGAAGATTATCGCCGCCACGGTGGCTTACTTTGTAGAATTCGAGAAGACGTATTTTTCATATGGGTTGAAGAAGTTGGAGCACTGCTGGATTAAGTGTATCGAGCCAAGAGGAGATTATGTTAATAAATAAATTGCCACTTTTCCAAAACTTTCGTTTTTTTGTAGGCTAAGTACTTATCGAACCCTCCTACAATAGCACAATTCTTTAAACAGCAAACACATAAGATACAAATCTCTGTTACCTTTTTCCGACGCTCAGTACGATCGGATAGAGTAGCTGTCACCCCTCGCTACAACCCGGTGTTGTGGAATCAATATGATACCGTGCTTACTGGTAATCATAAAACGAACAACCTTAGTAAGGGGTGGCATAACAACTTCAATCCAGGCGTTGAGAAAGCATATCCTGACCTGTAGTCTGCTGGGACCGGGTTTAAGAAGAAGTAAGCCCACACAGCCAGTATGATCACCGAAGGTAGAAAAATCGGTATATTATGTGTTTGCTTTAAAAAATATTACTGGCAATTAAGGCAAAAGCTGTTGCTAAAAGATATGACTGGTAGTACACAATTGGCTTCATTGTATGCTGAAAGGCTACAAGGGACATGGAGATGATAGAACCGCGATTGAAAGTCTGAGATGTGGTCTGCTTCGAATCGCTCTAGACGTAAACACTTATCCATATTTACCCCTTGTTAATGACAATGTAGTGAACTTGAGAACTGCTTTTTATTAATAATGAATTGTATACCCGAAACAATGGTTGTAATCAAAAAGAAATACATGTATGTACGACAAAACATGTATCTATGACAGAGCAATTAAACTAATTATAATGACAGATTTTAGCTTGATTAGGTATTACACTTTTATTTGACTTAAGCAGTCACTCATGAATAGCGTAAGATAATTATATACATTGCATATGTTGGATACAAAACTCTTCTGGTAGGAGTACACTATTGCCTACTCAACTAGTTTAAAAATTGCAAATAAATTTACGTTTTTCATATCAGATGACCCATTATCAAAGACTTTCATGGCCAATCCAGCGGGATCGCGAGGCTTTCTAAAATTTAATATGTTAATGATCATTTGTCAAAATTCTATAAATAGCGGCGCACTAGCTTCTGCTCATATTTAAAATATGAATATAGATCGAAAAAACTTCCATCATCACCATCGATTCGGAAAATCCACATAAAAATATGATTCTACTCGGTGTCAGATCTTTGGCATTATGAGCAAGTTGTTAATACCACATAAAATGTTGAATAAATAGGAAACCCCATTAACATGGACCAAATATATTACCCACAGCATAAAATCTTGGCGAAATGTAAATAAAAAGAAAAAAAATCATATTCAAGTCAATATAGACACGGCGAATGGATCATTAATTTCGCATTTTATTATCGAATAAACAGAGAAACGCATAAATGTAAAAATAATATTCATTCCTCTTGTAAACATTATGCATTTGCCGCCATTTGTTGTCCTTTAGACGAATTATAATTGAAATGGAAATTGTGTCTTCCGTTTTTACGACACTGGTAGCAGGTGTGGGAGATAAGGAGTGTAAAAAAGATGAAGGCGTAAGTTCAAAATTATTTTCAGTTCTCGCAGATATTTCTCATTCATTCCGCCGGAAATATTTGGAACGTGCCGGGTTAAATGTTGATAATTTATTGCGGGCAAAGTGTCCTTTTTATGGTTTTCGCAAAATATGAGCGAAAATTGAATTGAAAATGTTCGTATATCGAAATGTACGAGCATGGCGTGGAACATAACGAATTGTGACAGGGTGAATTTTTATGCCTTTCGGCAGTTTGAATATTTTTCATTTGGCGAAATACTCTGGTGAAAGCACTGATTCTTCCATGGGGAACGATATCCATATCACGAAATCAGCGTGACTGGATTCTCAAATACTTGAAAAATTTTCCGTCCAACTAAGGTCCCGTGAGGATCAAATACTAAATCTTGAACATGATGCATCCTGACTTGCAAGGGACACATAAATAGGCGCCTCTTAAATTGCATACCGAGGTAGAACCAGTAGATATTAATATGCGGGACATACTCGTACTTAGAATTTCTTCAGTTCGCTGCCCCTTTGGTAGGATTTTTCGTTCACCAGTTTAACTTGCTTAAACTTTTCGATTGGAATTTATGGATAAGAACTCCAATGCGAGATTTATATCCGAAATAGAAATCATATATAAATACTGCATGCAGCACCCTAGCGAAAAACCAATCAACGTTTGGGAGAAAATACATCATTTTCTATAAGTTTTATATACAATACTTCCTCATTCCAATCGTTTAATGTTCCAACAGTGACATAATTGCAATACAACTACATAAGAAACTTTATTTCAATCAAGTAAAAACTTCAACAAAAACATATCAGACGCTTTATTCCAAATTTAACTTAAATTTTATCTCTTATTGATAATCCACCCTTTTTCCCTTCCAAAGAAAGTGAAAAAATAAAGTCTCAACATATCTCTTTTATATTCTTGATGTACTAGTAAAAATCGATTGATTCGGTTTTCCCATTATTGCCTCTGTTTCATGGCTACTGATTCTGGAGATTTTATCTTGGGTTACTTTTTATTTTAAGGATCAAATTTATGTATTTTCGAACACGCAATGTGTTTTTCGAGGATGAAAAAGACCTTCAAACACGAAATAAATCACCCTCTTTGCGTTGCTTAAGAATGTTCCGAGATCAGGATATGAATTTCAATGAAGATTTCAATCCATTCAGTAATTACACAAGCGTTACATTTTCAGACCAAAGATCAAGGAAAATTTTCTTAAGAATCCTCATTATGGATGCTGAAGACATTCATCTACCGAAGAGCTAGTCGGATGACCCACGCATTCTCAATTTTATTAGATTTCATTATGGCTATAAATTTCAAAATCAGCATTGACAAACGCTTGACGCAGTTGAGGTCAGAATGCGGGCAATGTAGAGAGGGTTCGGATATAGCATATATTTGAAAAGTTTTAATTTTACACAAATAAATTTGCTTTCATGAAAGTATAGAAGAAGAAATTAAAGAAGGTTAGGGTTAAACGCTTCATCAGCAGTACATGTTAATTCCACATTTAAAGTTTTTATTGGGTGAGTTCTCTAATTTTTAGATGTATACATGTAGCAATCGAGCAGCCACATAAGCAAACTGCCCGAAAACCTTCCTCTCTCTTATTCAAAATTTTAATGGCATATTTAAGAAAATATTCAATTACTTCCATTCATAGTCGTAATTTGTAAAATAGTTTTCTTTCTTATTATTATGATTAAATTTAATTTTATATCAACTTTCCTTTATATTAAATTTAAACGTTTCTTTGTAATTATTTTCTTCATGAGATTTAACTTTGTAATGAATCATGCGACGCCGCTGGCGACCACTACTAACACACCTTGCTGCTAGGTGGCTTGTCATTTCACGTAGGTTGCGACGAGCGCACATCCCATGTCAATTTTGCCGTGGGATGTCAAGAGGATTTGACAGCCACATGGCAGTGAAGTGTGCACGTAGTGGCCGCCACGCAAGAAGAATCAGTTTACGAACCAACCGAAAAGGAGCATTTGCTGGATGAAAGAGCAGCCCGTGAAAATTCACCATCTGATATGCATCATGGGGTTAGCGATTCAGTTCGATTCAAAGTGCCACTCTAAATATTTCACTTATCGAAAAAAAAACACTTTATAAATAAAAAAAAAACATATACAATTGCAACCCAATTAAATACTATATATATATATATATATATATATATATATATATATATATATATATATATATATATATATGTATATATCAAATAAACAAAGTTATTGACTACAACACTGCCAGCCAGGCAAAACTGTTGCGTTCATTCCAATACCGTACCCTAAAACTTCATCAAACAATAGCAAACATATGGTTCAACAAACAGTGCTTGAAAAACAACATTACACCAGCATTTGCAAGAATCGTGATAAAACAAAACACAATCGCTGCACGTAACACACAACGTAGCGCACAGATGCTCCGCATTAAAAACGAAATAAGAACACTGTACGTAAAAAAGGACGAAATCAACCGACAACTACTACACTCACACTTACAATTAACTAACACTATACAAACTGAAAACTTTCTACAGTTTTATAATGACGTGAGGCAAAACATTGATATTCAGCTCAAAACTAAATATGAGACCATGACGAAAAAACTTGACAAATTGATGAAAAAACAAAACAAAATGACCACACCAGCGAACAGAACTTTCTATCCACGGACTGTAAACCTATCAGATACGCCTTTTACGACACAAGAAATGGAGCTATTAAATAAGGGACTGAAACACAACTTACATAATACAAACCGCAACAAAGACCTAGAACAACTAGTAATCGACACTGAACTAGCCATTAACAAACTGCCGCAGGAACAACAGACACATGCAAGACATACTGCAGTAGACATACTACAAAAAATACGCACTAGCATAAACAAAACGGATTTCCACGAAGACCATAAGATATTAAGACACATTCAGACAAAGCTAACGGATAACCTACTAACAGTGACGAAGGCTGACAAAGGACATACAACGGTGATCCTAAAAACAACGGACTATGTACAAAAAACAATAGACTTCATTAACGCCAACGGCTACAAACTGGTAAACAAAGACCCCACCAATAGGTTCCAAGCGGACTTACGTACCGCCATTATACAATCCCCACTAATTATTCCTCCTAATACTAAGCAACGCTACATAAACCCAAATCCATGCACACCACCCCTTAAAGCACAACCTAAGCTCCACAAACCCAATATTCCTATCCGTCCTGTCGTCAACTACCGCCCAGCTCCTGCATACCAATTAGCACGGTACTTGGCAACGATAATGGCTGATGTCGTGCACCTTGACGACAAATACGCATTAAAGAACAGCCGCGAGCTAGCAAATTCTACCACTTCTTTAAAATTGACTGAAAATTGTCAACTTTTATCATTAGACATCACCAACCTCTATACGTCTATCCCTGTCGATGAAACACTGGCCATACTAAAAGAAAAACTTTCATTCAACAACAGCCGACAATTCACAGATCAAATACTCAATCTCATAAAGACCACAATCAAACAGAACTATTTTAAGTTCAATAGCAACACATACATTGCCAAAGACGGTCTGGGTATGGGACATCCAATGTCCTCAATAATGTCAGAAATATTCTTACAATCTTTGGAAGAAGTCTTTATACCCAAAGTTGTCAAAGGATTCAATGTAATATTTTACAGACGATATGTGGATGACTGTTTCATTGTTATTGACTCACAAGAAAATAAACAAGACGAACTACTTGCCTATATGAATGAAATTCACCCGAATATAAAGTTCACTATGGAAAAAGAAACAAACGGACAACTCAACTATATGGACCTAACTGTGACACGTGAACAAACACGATTGGACTACAAAATATACAGAAAACCAACCACAACTGGTCATACCATACATGAAACATCTAACCACCCCGCACAACATAAGCTAGCAGCGTACAGATCAATGGTGCAGAGGCTTCACTCCATCCCCATGACTCCTACTAACTACTCCAACGAACTAAACAACATTTACAGAATAGCTAATAATAACGGATACAAACAATGCGACATTGACAAACTAGTCACACAGTACAAACAAAAACAGGAACGCCAACCGACGGAAACTCATAAGAACGACCAACAGTGGGTATCGTTAACATACGTAGGCAAAGAGACATACAAATTATCAAACTTCCTTAGGAAATACAAATTGCAAACTGCATTCAAAACGAACAACAACATTGGAAACAAACTGAAGCCAAAACTGAATGACACATCGATATACGAAGGCAGCGGCATATACAAACTGACATGCAAGGACTGCGACATGGTATATATAGGAAGGACAACACGAAAACTAACGACAAGATACAAAGAGCACCTACGATCTTTCTTATACAACAAGGCAGACTCCAATTATGCGACGCACCTACAAAACCACGCACATGAGCCTGATGCTATGACAAACTCTATGAAATTGCTACACAAACAAAACAAAGGACCAAGACTTGACATCCTAGAAAGGCTTGAAATTTATAAACATAGAAAGACAGACGGTGACATTATCAACGAACAACTTGTTACCAATTCCGACGCAATTTTCTCAGTCCTAGACCACACTCTTAGACGAAAACGGAAACGAGATGAAACAGAACAAACGGACAGCCAACAAGCAAAAAAACAAAAACATAATATCCCCCTACGTGGCATAATTGAGTAATTTACTTCCTGACCTCATTACCCATCCACTAATTACCCATCCGCTCATTACCCATCCGCTAATTACCCATCCGCTAATTACCTATTCGCTAATTACCCATCCTACGACTATATAAAGTCGCTCCCTTCAACACATCCTTTAGACACTGAAGATGACTCAAAGTAGTCGAAACGCGTCTGCTCACACAACTAAGCAAGGCCCGACGGCTTTTAAAGAAAAAAGAGGATTGGCCTGCGGATATCAAATAAACAAAGTTATTGACTACAACACTGCCAGCCAGGCAAAACTGTTGCGTTCATTCCAATACCGTACCCTAAAACTTCATCAAACAATAGCAAACATATGGTTCAACAAACAGTGCTTGAAAAACAACATTACACCAGCATTTGCAAGAATCGTGATAAAACAAAACACAATCGCTGCACGTAACACACAACGTAGCGCACAGATGCTCCGCATTAAAAACGAAATAAGAACACTGTACGTAAAAAAGGACGAAATCAACCGACAACTACTACACTCACACTTACAATTAACTAACACTATACAAACTGAAAACTTTCTACAGTTTTATAATGACGTGAGGCAAAACATTGATATTCAGCTCAAAACTAAATATGAGACCATGACGAAAAAACTTGACAAATTGATGAAAAAACAAAACAAAATGACCACACCAGCGAACAGAACTTTCTATCCACGGACTGTAAACCTATCAGATACGCCTTTTACGACACAAGAAATGGAGCTATTAAATAAGGGACTGAAACACAACTTACATAATACAAACCGCAACAAAGACCTAGAACAACTAGTAATCGACACTGAACTAGCCATTAACAAACTGCCGCAGGAACAACAGACACATGCAAGACATACTGCAGTAGACATACTACAAAAAATACGCACTAGCATAAACAAAACGGATTTCCACGAAGACCATAAGATATTAAGACACATTCAGACAAAGCTAACGGATAACCTACTAACAGTGACGAAGGCTGACAAAGGACATACAACGGTGATCCTAAAAACAACGGACTATGTACAAAAAACAATAGACTTCATTAACGCCAACGGCTACAAACTGGTAAACAAAGACCCCACCAATAGGTTCCAAGCGGACTTACGTACCGCCATTATACAATCCCCACTAATTATTCCTCCTAATACTAAGCAACGCTACATAAACCCAAATCCATGCACACCACCCCTTAAAGCACAACCTAAGCTCCACAAACCCAATATTCCTATCCGTCCTGTCGTCAACTACCGCCCAGCTCCTGCATACCAATTAGCACGGTACTTGGCAACGATAATGGCTGATGTCGTGCACCTTGACGACAAATACGCATTAAAGAACAGCCGCGAGCTAGCAAATTCTACCACTTCTTTAAAATTGACTGAAAATTGTCAACTTTTATCATTAGACATCACCAACCTCTATACGTCTATCCCTGTCGATGAAACACTGGCCATACTAAAAGAAAAACTTTCATTCAACAACAGCCGACAATTCACAGATCAAATACTCAATCTCATAAAGACCACAATCAAACAGAACTATTTTAAGTTCAATAGCAACACATACATTGCCAAAGACGGTCTGGGTATGGGACATCCAATGTCCTCAATAATGTCAGAAATATTCTTACAATCTTTGGAAGAAGTCTTTATACCCAAAGTTGTCAAAGGATTCAATGTAATATTTTACAGACGATATGTGGATGACTGTTTCATTGTTATTGACTCACAAGAAAATAAACAAGACGAACTACTTGCCTATATGAATGAAATTCACCCGAATATAAAGTTCACTATGGAAAAAGAAACAAACGGACAACTCAACTATATGGACCTAACTGTGACACGTGAACAAACACGATTGGACTACAAAATATACAGAAAACCAACCACAACTGGTCATACCATACATGAAACATCTAACCACCCCGCACAACATAAGCTAGCAGCGTACAGATCAATGGTGCAGAGGCTTCACTCCATCCCCATGACTCCTACTAACTACTCCAACGAACTAAACAACATTTACAGAATAGCTAATAATAACGGATACAAACAATGCGACATTGACAAACTAGTCACACAGTACAAACAAAAACAGGAACGCCAACCGACGGAAACTCATAAGAACGACCAACAGTGGGTATCGTTAACATACGTAGGCAAAGAGACATACAAATTATCAAACTTCCTTAGGAAATACAAATTGCAAACTGCATTCAAAACGAACAACAACATTGGAAACAAACTGAAGCCAAAACTGAATGACACATCGATATACGAAGGCAGCGGCATATACAAACTGACATGCAAGGACTGCGACATGGTATATATAGGAAGGACAACACGAAAACTAACGACAAGATACAAAGAGCACCTACGATCTTTCTTATACAACAAGGCAGACTCCAATTATGCGACGCACCTACAAAACCACGCACATGAGCCTGATGCTATGACAAACTCTATGAAATTGCTACACAAACAAAACAAAGGACCAAGACTTGACATCCTAGAAAGGCTTGAAATTTATAAACATAGAAAGACAGACGGTGACATTATCAACGAACAACTTGTTACCAATTCCGACGCAATTTTCTCAGTCCTAGACCACACTCTTAGACGAAAACGGAAACGAGATGAAACAGAACAAACGGACAGCCAACAAGCAAAAAAACAAAAACATAATATCCCCCTACGTGGCATAATTGAGTAATTTACTTCCTGACCTCATTACCCATCCACTAATTACCCATCCGCTCATTACCCATCCGCTAATTACCCATCCGCTAATTACCTATTCGCTAATTACCCATCCTACGACTATATAAAGTCGCTCCCTTCAACACATCCTTTAGACACTGAAGATGACTCAAAGTAGTCGAAACGCGTCTGCTCACACAACTAAGCAAGGCCCGACGGCTTTTAAAGAAAAAAGAAAAAAAAAAAAAAAAAAAATATGTATATATATATATATATATATATATATATATATATGTATATATATATATATATATATATATATATATATATATATACATATATATATATATATATATATATATATATATATATATATATATATATATACATATATATATATGCTAAAATTCAAAAGGATATTAATAAAGCAAAAACAAAAGCATTTTAAAATTTGGATGTATAGATTGAAAGGAGTGTGAATTAAATGTAATACTTACAATACACATTTTATATATTTACATTACAAACAATACCTTGAATCCGAAGTAAGAAGAAATAGGAATTATATAAATAAGAAAAAAAAAGTATAATATGGACTAAGTTTTGTATTAACAATTTTTTTATTCTTATTATAATTGATGAAGAAATACGGAGTAACGTAAGGTAGGTTTCCTCTCCATATGGTTTTGTTTTGTGACGCGTTTGAAAACGGGCATGTATTAGTGGCTGAAGATTGTAGATGAGCGTAATCCATTTGGAGAACCGCGACCGAAATCCTCTCCGATCTAGCTGGCCGACAGGCAGCCACCGCGAAAATGGATTACGGTGCACGGATTGGTTGACCGGTTGGTACCATCCGTTGGCACTACTCAGACTTAACGTCTAGAACCAATGAGAGGTCGGTTCCTCGTTCGGATCAAGATTTAAAATCATTACAACTTGTATTACTATTTAGAATCTTTTTCGTTTTTTTTTTAAATTCAGTTGATTTTCCTTAAAAATTTTTTTTTTATCTGCCGATTGAAATTTTGAACGCAAAAACACTGATTTAGTGTATTACATGACTGAAGGCGATTGCACGCGGCTGAGTGAACTTCTGATGCGATTTTACCGTGTACATTACAATTTTTTTTTGTGGTAGGGAGGTGAAGGCATTTATGCCCGCCGAGTCTGACAGTGTGGGACTCCCATGGAGGATACCCTTGAACTACCAACTAAATACCTCCCCTGTCAATCTGAGAACATAGCCTGGAACCGTTTGACACATTACTTCGGGCCAGGTCTCGTTTTGTTACGCCGTGGGGCGCCTTCAAGCTGGGGAGTCCCTTTCTTAGCGGGAGGGGAGAGGGGAAGAGGAAATGCCAGAAGAGCGATCCCCCAGCCCCAGCGCCTCTGGCTGCTGTGAGTCCCTTTTATATTTTAGGACTGCCCGAGCATAATGTGCCACCTGGTTCCATTTGTCAACCGATTCGAGCATCACCGCAACTATATTATCCGGGGTGAGCTCTCCCGTCTCCCTGTAGAGTTCTTTTCGCAGCCAGACCCATTTTGTATACGCAAAAAATGTGTGACAGGCATTGTCCTCCTCTCCTGGGCAAAACCGACAATCGGGAGACCGTGACTTACCGATCTTGTGCAGGTAAGACTGAAAACACCCGTGCCCGCTCAAAAACTGGGTCAGATAGAAGTCAGTCTCACCATGCCTTTGATTTAGCCACGGTCTCACACCCGGAATGAGGTGCGCAGTCCACATTGCCTTCGTGCAATTCACCCAAGACTGCTGCCAATCGTTGAGCGAGCGTTGTCTCTCCTCGCGGACAACCATCTCCCTCGCATACTGGTTTCGGCGCAGGTAAATAGCGCGGCGCTCTCTAGCAAGGAGGGCGACAGGTATCACGCCTGCAATCATTCTCACCGCCGAGTCGGAGACTGTTGGATACGAAGATGCAATTCTCAGTGCTCCTCTTCTCTGTACCTGTGCCAATCGTTTTCGGTATACCTCCTTGCTGAGAGCGTCGCCCCATACCTCTGCTCCATACAGTAGCACTGACCCTACAGCACTCATCAAGAGGCGTCTTCTTGATGGGCTGGGTCCCCCTACGTTGGCCATAAGTCGACTCAGGGCCGATATTCCCGAAGCAGCCTTCTCAGCCGTTGCCCTGATTTGCTCAGAGAAACTCATCTTCGAGTCGATCAGTAGCCCCAGGTACTTCACCGCTGGCTTCGATTCGATTTGTATATCTCCAATACTGATCATCCTTACTCTAGGGATTCTCTTTTTTTGTCAAGATGACCACTTCGGTTTTCTCCAGTGCTAAACTGAGCCCGCGAGCAGTCATCCAGTCCCTCACTCGGCGGATTAGTATACCTAGCCTTAGTTGCGCTTGTTCAACGGTGTTTTCGGTGACCAGAGCCGCAACATCATCCGCATAGCCGACCAAGCGCGACTCATCTGGCATCTCAAGTCTCAGTTGCCCGTCGTAAGACACGTTCCACATGTCCCGACCAAGGATAGATCCCTGGGCAACACCCGATGTAATTTCCATCTTTCGTTGGCCCCGCGTCGTATTGTAGAGCAGGCTTCGGTCCTTCAGGTGGTTCCTCAAAAGCCGCATTAGATATTCTGGAACTTTAAAAGAGTTTTCCAGCGTGTCCAGAATATCCACCCATCTAGCGGAGTTGAAGGCATTCCTGACGTCGAGTGTCACCAACAGGACGATCCGTCGCTTGGTGCGACTATATGCCTCTGCTTTTTGGACCGCGTTCACCACCTCTGCAATCGCATCAATGGTAGAACGTCCTGCTCTAAAGCCGTACTGCCGAGGAGATAGGTCTCCAGCAGCATGAATCACGTCAGTGAGTTGTAGTGAATATAAAAGTTTCAAAAGTCCGTGAAGGACTGCAGCGATGTTCTGCTGCCTCGGCAGAAGAAGATGGAAGTATCTGCCGAGAATGCCCTCGGTGGTGATGGAGCTCCTTCGCACCCACCCAACCGGAATAAATCCATATTTTGTTGCAGTAGCCAGGTTTTCCTCTTCTGACTGGAAAACTTATACAACTTGACGTGTATGAACTTTCCCATCAGAAGGGGAGTACTCCGGTGACCAATTTATGCCATAGAATTATACCATTCGATTGCATAACGCTATGCCATAAAGAGGCACTCTGCTTGGGCCACTCAACCCGCGATGTCACCTGAAACAAAGAAGGATTAGTTAAGTACCCGGCGACTGGCTCATGTTTTTAGGGGGCAGCCTGCCACCGTACCGGGTCCTATACCCGGGCAAAGGTTATCGGAAAGGAAAGACCGATTTTCTAAAAAAATTTAGCACTTCATTTTTTCTTATGTTTCTTCACAAGTATTTCTTCTTTTATATATAATCTGTGGTCAATATTCCGATAAGAAAATTCAATAATATTCTTTCGACACAAATTAACTGGTTAAACTTCAAATAATGTTTGTGGAATATAACGCAAAGCTTTATGTGTAAACTGATCGCAACAAAAAAAATATGCAAAAAAATATATGTATCTAAATGTGCAAAAAAATATATATATAGATATAACAACGTGTGCAAAAAGAATATATGTATATGTATCAATATGTGCAAAAGAGAAAAAAATATATGGATTTGATAAAGTGTGCAAGAAAGTATAGAGATAAATTTAAAAATAATATTTAACATTATTTAAAAAAAGATTATTTATAATTTATGCAAAATCATTACTTCTATAAAAATATAATTTAATTTAAATTATAAATAATATAAATAGAAAAGTAATTTATAATATAAAAATTTTTTAAAATATTGACGAAATATTTAATATAATATAATATACGAGTGTATAATGACATATAAGAGTACTCACCCAAACATCCTCGTCGGGCACCCGCTGATGAGTTGGGTGGTCCTGAAATTCAAATTTTTCTTCCGTTATAGCAACTTTTTGACTACACAGATAGCAAGCCCGTCGGCTGCGTCCTAAAGCAGGCATTTACAACATTGAATGACTATTTTGCAGGTTTTACGAGTTGATCCGTCTTAATAACTCCCTGGCGCTCTTGCTGTACGGTAAGTGTTATTCTATCGATTATTTAAACAAGTCGTTTGTAGTAATTAGTCGTCTCGATTATTTTGACAAGTTGTTTAAAGTAAGTATTAGAGTAGGAAATCCATTGCATATCCAGGCTTTCAAAATTTTAACAATATTATTTACAAAATGGCCCAACACTATTGTTGCAGACAATCAGTCGACTGTTTTTGCGTCGCAGAAAATAGTTCCACTCACTTCCAACCGTCCATCTGCGCCAAAGGCAAATAAGACTTATCACCTGAAGGCGAACACTCTACTATCGCTAAACTACCCGAACCATAAACCGATCACTTAATGGACACGGAATGAAAATCAGATTCGGTTAAACAATTCCTTTGTTCTTTCGTTGATTGCGATATTCAAAACGTCAATCGTCAATCTGTTTTGCAAATTCTGGATGGACATACGATAAACAAATTAAACACAGGCAAGAAATACAACTGCCAATCGAATATCGGGCACAACTTGTCAAATCCAGATTCTGAAATCAAACTGCTCGCGTGTACGACGACTAGGCTCGAAAGATCTCGTCCTCCTCATTCACTAGATTCACCTGCAAGCATGCAAATTAAAAAAAAAAAAAAAGAACCCAGACTAAAATGACAACAGTCAAATATCGAACAGATGGAAAAACTAACTACCGAATATTTCCTTACATACATCAGACGGATCCATATCCCATATCGCTGGAATTTTAGTTTTTGCCTTTAAATGTTGAACATGATCGGGATCCTTTCGCAGAAGGCAATCACTCTGAAGAGGACAATCACACCAATTCGTTATTTCTTCCTCTTGTTCAACGCACTCTTGTTCTTACTTGAACGAGTTCTGAACGTCACAAAAACTCTTCACTCGCCAAGACTTAACCTCCTCCTCCTTCACTTGATTACCACACCTGCGCCCTCAACTCGTCCCAGATCAATCTTAAAGGGCTGCGTTCATTGTGATCAAATGGAGGGAAATTGATCTCCCATACAATTTGCACAAAGCAGCTGGTTTTTCGTTTGTTTAGTTGATCTGGGACATATTATGCCTGAATTTCCTTTAAACCTTTGCCGGCGCCGAATAATCGAGCAATTTTAGTTGTGCGGAAGAAAAAAAAATAATAATAAGAGAAAAAATCTATAAATTGACATGAATAGAATTTGAATTCTATGTGGATTGATCCAATAATTTTAAGAGAAAAAAGGAAGAGAAAAAAAAATAGTAAATTTAACTAACTGCTCGATTACTACAGAGTCTTCCCTTGATGAGTTTCTCTTGCACTTTCCCAGCCGTGTCTAGCATGCATAACGGGCGGTATGCAGACGGCGATTCGGGATTTCCCTTCCCCTTGCTGATCAGCACGAGCCTCGCCACCTTCCATCGTACCGGGAAAACCCCGTCCCGTAGGCAAGCGTTGAATGTGCTGAGCAGCAAGTCAGGACAATGGTGATAGACGAGGCACAACACCTTAGCTGGAACACCATCTGGACCTGGAGCCTTCCTCGCTTTCAGGGAGAGAACTGCCTCCTCCAGTTCCAGCTGTGTGAATAGTGGGCACTCTACTGCTGTTTCACCATGGACAGCGTCAACACGGACGGGATGGGCGGGGAAGAGTCCCCGCACTGTCGCGTCCATCTTTTCCGCGTCATGTATACAAGGTTTCTGTAGGGCACCAAGTTTTCCCATGACCAGCTTGTAGCCAAGGTCCCACGGATCTTTGTTCACATTGTCCACTAGGTCTTGCCAGCAGCGAGCCTTGCTACTGTTGATCAGTTTGCGAAGGCATTTCCTGGCCGACTTATATGCTGCCACCTAGTTGCATGCCTCGTCACGGTTCCGCGCCCGTTGAGCCTCACGCCGAAGCTTGTGACACTCCCCCCGCTTTACAGTGATTTCAGTAGACCACCAGTACACTGGGGGCTTGCCGTGCCGGGGTCTTCGACGGGGCATAGAAGCGCAGCAAGTAGTCGTGATTTTGCTCATAGCAGAGTTCACCACGTACATTACAATGGAAAGAAGAAAGGTTGGCAATTTCTGAGACGGATCGAGAGTCGACTTACACCCGCTACTCGAAAAGACAAGTTTGGGACGGATCGTGCAGTGGAGCTACGATCGCGACGGAGATTACGAGAAGAGAACTGCAATATTTTCTTAGCCGGTTTTAATGTCGGGAAGATTGGGAATTAGATCGAATTGGATCCGAAAATGGTTTTAAGGGTTGACAAAACGTACATGTGAGATGTGGAAATTGATTTGATTACTGCGTGTAGTGTTCAGAAGCCCTTTTTGAAAGTGAAAATTAGCGGCCCCATTTGTCCTCTGTTCCCCATAGAGGATCTTGACACCCCGTTCGTGAAATCAATTTGAGGTGTGAATTTGTGAAAAAATAGAAGTACTGAAAAGCAATTAAAAGATTTCAGAAAAATAAGAGGACGTCTTGTATCGATCATTTTCCGTTTGCTAGAAAGAAAAGATTCTTCACTTCACATTTAGCATTTCGTTTTGTAGTGAAATTGTCGATGCAATTGCGTGAGTGACGAGAACGACAGAAATTAGTCAACCACGCGCGAGTTAACGTACCCTTGTACTTACACTATAGATAGCAACAAATTAGTCATAAATCCGAACATGATGCACCTACGATTCGACTTGGGAATAACACCAATGTAAGCATGACCTATGTAGTGTAATAGATAAGATAGGATAAGCAAAATGTATACATGTACATGACTTTTGTATGATGTAAACACTAATGACCTATGAAGCGTAACAGATAAGATAGAATAAGAAAATGCATAAATAACCGAGTCCGGTTTGGACGAGTGTTCTTAAGTAATTAGCCGTACAAGTGTAATGTTATTTTTTGATTAAAATAAATCAAGTTCACGAAAAAGTTAATTCATTTTTGTTCCTTGTATTCTTGTAATACAATAATTGGGGGCTCAGCCTGGATAGTGCAAAAGTTGTTGTACTATCCAAGCCAAAATTCAAGTGCCGTATCCTGATCGAGAGTATACAGTAGGAGACAAACGAGCAGCGAAGGACCACAAGTGTACGAAGCAGAGCTACGAATCATCCGACAACACTGAACAATCGACCAACGTACTTGAACGTCGAGAACTATTCCTGGACGTAAAAAAGGATTCACCTGGAGTCAACGCATGTATATGCAGACAAGGTATTTAGAAACTAAATTTCAACAAGGTGATTATAAATATATAACCTAACCTAACATACTGTGGATACAGTTAATAAAATCAATAAAAGTGGACGAAATAATAAACAAATTTTCTAAATTAACAACTAAACCTGTAGATAAAATGGAATTAAACGCTGTAAAGGCCGAGTGTGAAATTCTTAGACAACAAGTAATAGGACTACAAGAGCAGTTGGTTGCTCAAAACGAACTAATATTAAAAAGAATAAGCGCAGTCGGAAGTGTAAACATAATAACTAATAGCATAACAACCCATGAAGAAGAAATATGTACTTATGCATCGGCAAATGATATAAACATTAATATATTTAAATCTTTACAAACTTTTTCCGGTAATTTCAACGAATATAGACCATGGCGCAAGATGGCCACAATTCTATTTAACACAGTTAAACCTTTTCGCAACCACAACATTTATAGGGAAGCATTGATCCTTATAAGATCAAAAATAATAGGAGTAGCCTCGGGAATGTTAATAAATAATAACACGAAACATAATTTTGACGCGATAATCGAACAACTAGATACCGCGTATTCCGACAAACGCCCTCTTTACGTTTTAGAAGGTGAAATGACTCGAATCCGTCAAGAGAATAACTCGTTAGAAACATTCCATGACAGATTTAACCAGAAATTGAGCCTGATCATATCTGAAATAGCAATGAGTCACAACAACGAACACGCGATAAAAGCTCTAACATTTGAAGCAGAGAAAAAAGCGATTCGAACGTTTACTTTAGGGATAAATAGTCAGTCAATCAAAAATATGCTGTATGGACACAATCCTAGAACTTTAAGTGAGGCATTTGCCTTAGCCAGAACTATGTTCCATGATGTTCAATATCAAGGTTTAGAATTCACGCCGAAACACCCTAAACCGCAAATAACCCATAGACATCAAAATGAACCTCCAAAACCTCAGTTTTAGCAACAAAAGAACTTCAATTCGAATGAAAACCATCCGCAACAATTCGATCAAAGACATTTTAACCCTATGAATAACTACCAAAATCCAGAACCAATGGATATAGATTCATCTAAACAATTCACAAGATCATTTTATAACAACCCAACAAAAAGAGATCGTGAAGTAACTAATTCAAATTTTAAAGTACCATATAAAAATCAAACATTAAATCAAATACAGGATTCTGATAATGAATCAATAGTAGCAAACACCTCTGAAGATAATGATACACAAGAAATCAATACTTTTTTAGCCTTGTGAACGGCTTACCATATTTAACGCTTAGAACTGTATCGGAGAGTAAGCCACTCAAAATATTAATAGATTGTGGAAGTACAAACAATTACATTAGCAAAAATAGTTCAATTGGAAGAGACGTAAAACTTAACAAAATAATTAGAACAAAAACCTTACATGGAATATCAATAATAAAAGAGAAAAGAATATTAACTTTATTTAACACGCGTTTAGATTTCTACGGTCTTGAAAATGCAAGCACTTTTGAAGCTATTTTGGGTTTAGACGGGCTCACTAAACTTGAGGCAAATGTAGATTTCACAAACTTGCAGATAACCTTTTATACAAAACATCCAAAGAACCAATATATAAATTATACTATAGATAATGAAGAATATAAGGATAGAATTGACGAAATCATGAGAAAGGATCAGGTTGACGATATGTTACCTTTCACTAAAACAATTCAGGCCACCATTAGGACCAAGAATAGCTCCCCAGTATGGACTAAGCAATATCCCTATCCTTTGAGTGACAACGTATTTGTAGAGAAGGAAATTGCTGACTTATTAAAAAAGGGAATAATCAAACCTAGCAAAAGCCCTTACAATTCGCCTGTTTGGACAGTTCCCAAAAAAGGCACCGATGAACAAGGTAGGCCTAAAAGGAGGACGGTAATCGATTTCCAGAAACTAAACAACCAGACCATTACTGATCGTTATCCCATACCTGATGTTAATATGACTTTACAAAATTTAGGTAATGCAAGAATATTTTCGACCTTGGACTTGGAATCAGGATTCCATCAAGTATTAATCAAAGAAGAGGATAGAGAAAAAACGGCTTTTCAGTAAACGGGGCAAAGTATGAATTTATTAGAATGCCATTCGGCTTAAAAAATGATTTCGCGAAAATGACGAAACCCTTAACCGTCTATTTCGGGGGAGAAAAGGTAGGTAAAAGTGAAAGTAAAGGCAAGATTATCAAAATTGTATTGGATGAAGAAGCTCTGAAATCAATGAAGGTATTAAAGGAAAAGTTGCAGGAAAAAGTCGAACTTTATCAACCCGACTTCAATAAATCCTTTGAACTAACGACTGATGCGAGCAATGTAGCAATTGGCGCTGTACTAAGCCAAACTAGAAATCCCATTGTTTTTATTTCGAGAACTCTTTCCGAAACTGAACAGAATTATTCTACAAATGAAAAGGAACTATTAGCTATTGTATGGAGTCTCCAAAAGCTAAGAAACTACCTATACGGTATAGCTGACTTAACCATATACACAGACCACCAGTCCCTAATATTCTCTATATCTGCGAAAAATCCAAATTCAAAATTAAAAAGATGAAAGAATCTAATAGAAGAGTATGGAGCAAAGCTCATTTACAAACCTGGACATCAGAATGTTGTTGCTGATGAACTTTCCAGACAATTGATAAATGTGACTAAATCAGATTGTAGTATGCACTCACAGGAAAGTTCCGAGCGTAACCCACAACCCGTAAACAGTTTCAAAACCCAAATAATCTTGAAAGAAAACTCATTTGATCAAATAAATATAGTGAACACATTTAAAGGATATGTAAGATACGAGATTAAATTCTGAAATATACAATTTATAAAAGGACAGTTGAAAACAATTGTGAACCCAAAAACAATTTCAGCGATAAACTCTGACTCGGAAACGTGGTTCAAAATAAAAGAGGAAATACTAAAACATTACCAAGCATATAAAATTGTATTCTCACAAACCCTGTTAGAAGATGTAAAAAATAAAGATGAACAAAAGAACCTTATCAACGAAGTGCACAAACGAGCACATAGAAGTTATGAAAATAATTTAAAAGGACTCCAAGAGAAATACTTTTGGCCAAAAATGAAAAATGAAGTGAAAAACCATACCAAACAATGTGAAATTTGTCTGAGAACAAAGTATGACAGACATCCTAAGAAACAGTTACTTAAAACAACACCTATTCCAACCAAAGCTGGCACCCAAATCGAATAGATATCTTTTACATGGCCAACAATAAATTCATAACTTGTATAGACAAATATTCTAAATATGCGTATTTTAGGAAAATACCTAACAAAATCAACGCATTTGAGCATTTGGAAGAGATATTCAGAACAATCTTCCCACATTGCCAATCATTAGTAACAGAAAATGAAATTATATTCACAAATTCTAGTGCCAACGCCTTACTGAATAAACTAAATGTAAACCATTTTCAAACACCAGTTGCCCATTCGAACACAAATGGACAGATCGAAAGACTACATTCTACGATCATAGAAATAACAAGAGCATTAAGTAAGCAAAATAAGACTGACCCAATTAACGAAATATTTAATGCCATATTCGAATATAACAATACAATTCATTCAGTCACCAATGAGAAACCTATAAACGTATGTTTCAATCAACGCAATTACTTTCAAGTCACAGAAAGAATAAAACATGCATCTGAAAATTCTCAACAGCACGAAAATAAAAGCAGAACTTACAAATCTTTTCTGGTTGGAGCAACCATTTTTGCTAAGAATAACAGAAGAAATAATTATTATTATTAATAAAAGTTACAAAGTAATTAAAATTACAATATAACAAACGTCTTAAGCGCTAGCAACAAAGGCCTTAGGCTTACATAGATATAGTTTTTTTTTTAATTGAATTTAATGGGAGATATTATTTATAATTGGTAGTAGATTAAGTTATAATGTAATTTTTAATAGATTGAGTAATGTATTTATGTTCTTTATGTTGGCTTCAGAGGTTGTTGATATGTATGTCATCAAGTTATTTTCTACATTACAGCGAGTTTTGGATGATCTTACAATTTCGCATTCAGCTAGCAGATGTTGGACAGAGATGAGATGATGATTGCACAGTGGACATGGTTCTGGTTGCTTTTTCTACAGGATGTGTTCATGAGTTAGTTTAGTGTGTCCTAGCCTTAGTCTGATGAAGTTACGAAGTTGATGCGGTGGAATGTTGTTTGGATAGGACGCGGGTTGCCGCAGGGGGTTGGCTGTTTTGTAGTGGTGGATAATATTGCTCCATTCCACGGATGTGAGTTCGTTTATATGGTCATCTATCAATTTATATAAATCTCTTTTGTTGAAAGCTATCGTGGTGAGGATGGGAGCGTTTTGTGCGTATTTTGCTGCGCTATCAGCATATTCGTTCCCCTCTATCTTCGAATGGCTTGGTATCCACATAATTTTCAATTTATTTTTTTTGTAAGAGATGGTGTTTTTCATTATGCTGATTGTTGGGTTTAAGTTGCTCGGGTTCAGAAGAGCATCTATGCAGGAGTGGCTGTCTGTGCAGATTATGTATTTACCAGGTGATTTCGCAGCGAACAGTGTTGCAGTGCATATTGCCTCTAGCTCAGCAGTGAAGATGGAGTTGTAAGTTTCCAGCCGTGTTAATTTAATAATCTTCCCGTCTTCCGTTGTAACTGCGAAAGTTGTGTTAAACTCAGTTTTGGAACCATCTGTGAAAATGAGTTTCCAACATTTGTTTTTAAATGGCTGTACAATTTCATTGAACGATTGTTGGTATATTAAATGGTTCGTTGTTTTTTTATTGTAAACGCTTAGGTTGTTTATAATGCAATGTGTTGGAAACGTCCATGGTGGAGGGTTGGGTTTGGCTTGCGCTGGGAAAATAATTGAAACTCCTAACTGCTTTATCATGTTTAAGGAACGTAAAATTGATGATTGGCGCCTTGATTCTGATTTCCTTGAAAGAGCCGAGCTGACGTCATTTTGAAGAATAGAGTTTTTTGATTCGAGGAGTTTTGAGATAAGTCTTCCTGTAAGTTGATTTCGCCTGTTTTCAATTGATGGTAGACCAGTTTCCGCTAATATGAATCGAATAGGTGTCGTCCGAAATGCTCCAATCGCTATCCTTGCTGCTGAGTGATATACCGTTTTAATTTTTTGAAGCTGTGTTTTGCAGGTGTGACCATAAATTGAAAGTGCATAATCAATTCTTGATAGCATTATTGACTTTATTATTCGGATTATGCAGTGTGGGTGAGCTTCTGACTTAAAACTACTCAAACATTTTATTAAATTTAATTTTTTATCTAGGGATTTTCGCAAGATGGCTATGTGCTGAGACCAAGAGTACTTATTAGTAAACGTTAAGCCTAGTATCTTAAGAATATTTGTATTAGTGATCACAAAGTTCTCATGAGTGAGATGTAAAGGCGAACAATTGTATTTGTTACAGATGTGTATGTGTTTGGATTTAGTTGGTGACATTTTCGCACCTGATTTACGACACCATTCTGAAATCTTTAATATTATGGAGTTAAATTTGTGTTGGAAGAGTATTGAGTCAGTTAGCTTTGCGTAAATGAATAAGTCGTCTGCATAGATGCAGTGTTTGAAGATTTTTTCCTGTTTTATTAAAATGTTCAAGTCTTCAAAGGCTATCAGAAATAGAATAACGGAAAGCGGAGAACCTTGGGGGATGCCATTTTTAAGGGGAAATGTTTCTGATAGATAGCTGTTTACCCTTACTTGGATTTTTCTATTGGTGAGGAAGTTTTTAACGTAGTTGTTTGTTTTTAACCCCACTTTCCATAGCATAAATTTTTCCAAAATCATATGTCCACCAATTCTATCGAAAGCTTTTTCAAAGCCTATATTAATGATTGATGTGTGGTTACGAGTTGAGAGGGTGTTAGCAATAAACTGATCTAAGTGAAGTAGGATATCTAATGTACTTTTTCTTCTTTTAAATGCTCTATGATTATTGGAAAGAAAATTATTTTTGTTAAGAAACCAAGAAAGACGAAGTGAGATTATCTTTTCTAGTACTTTTGAAATACACGGGAGAAGGGAGATCGGTCTGTACCCTGGAACTTGGTTGACTGGTTGATGTGGCTTATGAAGTGGAAAAATCATAGCGGTCTTCCATTGCTGTGGAATGAGACCGTTTTGGAATATTGTGTTGTAAAGTGCGAGTAATCTGGTTTTAAATTGAATTGGTGATTTGCTTAATATGCAATATGTTATTTTGTCAACACCAGGTGTATCACCTGTTAGCAATGAGAGGCATGAATTTAGTTCTAGCATCGTTATGGGGCTTTCTATCATTCTTGCTGATGGTGTGAGAGATGATAGATTGTAGGTTTTGTTAATTGTGTTTAGCTTACAAAGGTGAAATGTTGGGTCAAAATTTGATTCTCTTGAGTAGCTGGACCATGTCATAGCTAAAAGGTTTGCCATTTCTCTTGGATCTTCTATAACTTTCTCTGTGGAATCTGATAGATATTTAATATTGAATTGTGTTGGCTGCCTTTGAAGTTTTTTAATGCTCCGCCAAATAAGTTGGCTTGGTGTGTTTGGGTTGATTGTATTTGTTAAGGTTTGAAAGTGTTGGATCTTAGCTTGCTTGCAGTTCCATTTGAATTTGCTATTCAGTTTTTTGTATTCTAACATGTTTTTTAATGATGGTTGGTTTGTAAACATGCTAAAAGCTTTCTGTTTAATTTCGCGGAGTGTTGCCAGTTCATTAGACCACCAAGGGGTATATTTTGTGCAGTATTTTGGAGATCTAGATGGAATTGAGCTGCTTGCACAATATTTAATGGATTTAATCAAATTCGCAGCTTCTTTATTGATATTGTTGCTACTGGGAACATCTGCTAAATGTAGTATCAGATTATTTTCAAATTTTGGCCAATTGGCTAATTTCGTTTTGAATTTGGATCTGAATTTATGTGGTCGCTTTTGAGATACCGTTCCAAAGGATAGGGATAGTGGAAAGTGATCGCTCCCATGAAGATCATTTATTCTATGCCAAGTGATTTTGGAAAGCAAATTGGAAGTGCATAAGGAGATATCAACATGTGTGAAGGAGTTGTGAGTAGAAAGATGAGTAGGCAGTCCATTATTAAGAATGGAAAGATTCGAATTTAAGAGAAAATGTTCAATTTGTTTACCTCTAGTGTTTACAGAGGTTGAGCCCCATAGAGGGCTCCAGCCATTGAAATCTCCTAGAATTAGCATTGGTGATTGGAGTTCATTGTATAGGTTTGTTAAGTCATCAGAATGCAAATTAATGTTAGGGGGAATATAAATGGAGCACACCGTAAATTTTTCTGATGCTACGATTGTTGCAGCTATTAAGTGAACTTGATTACGCTCGTTGGTATTTATAATTTCGTGTTGTATGGTTTTTTTGATGAGTAAGGCAACACCATGTTTGCCGTGTGTATTAAGGGGCGAATTGTAGAAGTAAGCTTTATATTGCATCGGTGGGAAGATTTGTTCGTTGTGTTTTACGTGTGTCTCTTGTAGTGCAATGATGTCTGGAGATAAATCTTTAATTAATAGTTGCAGAGCATATAAATTATTTAGGTAACCGTTAAGATTCCACTGAAGTATCTTAAGGACCATTAGAAAATTGAGGGGCTGCACTTGATTTAAACATTATTTATTTGTCCATGAATATGTTAGGTGAATTTTGCTCTTCAAAGGGAATTGTGATTGAATTTGGGTTTAGTTTATTCGGAACTGTAGCTTTTGGTTCATTTGTAGTTGTTTGCATTTGTGTTGCAGTTTCGATTAGGTGTGTTGAAATACTTTGCGGATTTGATGAACTTATATCTCTGGGGTTATGAATATTTTCACTTGTGTTAGAATTTGATTTGCGTGGAGGAGGGGTAGTTTCGGAGTTATATACTATAGATGTAGTTGTATTATTGATGCTAATGAGAGGCTGTGGTGATCCTCTATTGAGTCTTAATTTTCTATTTTGAATTGCTAAACCTAGGGGTTTTGTGATTGTGGTGGTAATTGTGGGAAAATTATTATTCGCTGTTTTGTTAATATTTTCTGTAGCTACCCGAAACGAGCATTTTTTCAATTTTTTGTACTCTAGTATGCGTTGTTTTTTTGTGTATGTTGGACATGCTTTATTAAGAGCGGAGTGTTGTTGTTTGCAGTTGATACACTGAATACTATTGCATGGGATTGGATCATGTATTGGCAAGGTGCAGATATCGCAAGATGAGGGGCTTTGGCAGTGTTTCTTGGTGTGTCCGAATTTGAAGTAATTTTTGCATTGTAATGGCTTTGGAATGAATGGTTTGACTTTCACGTTAATGAAGCCGACTTTGATTTCTTTTGGAAGGGTGTATTCGTTGAACGAAAGAATATGTAACGGAGTATTTTGGGATCTTCCATTGGAAAATTTTGTAATCTTTTGGCATTCGATTACCTTTTGCTGGCTTAGACCCTCAACTATACATTTTTCATCTAAGTCTGTTAGTATGGGTGCATAAATAACACCTTTTGTTGTATTCAATTTTTGGTGAAGGTCGATGGATACATCACAAATACCAGGTAAGGTTTTTACTTTGCAAAGCTTAGCTGCTTGTAGCTCATTTTTCGTAAGTAGGAGAATATCACCGTATCTTTTGAAATTGATGCTGAGTGGATTTGAAATAACGGAATTTAGAGATTTAGAAAGAAGAAATATGTTATGGGATTTTAGATCCTTATTTGAAATTTTGCTTTTAATTAAGACAAACTTTGGAGAATCACTCTTATGGGGCGCCGCGCACTGTAGCTCGGGGAAGTTAAAAACATCATGGGAGGGTGTTTCACGTTGTTTTTCTTTTTTATGTGGGGGGCTTTTAGTGATTTTATTTACGGAGTCCAGAATCGAATAGTAGTTTTGTTTTCGCTTTCCTCCGGAGTCGGAGGCCATGGTTAAAAAGGGCCAGTCAAACACGGTATTAGTTAAAAACTGTGCACAGAATCATACTGGAAGTAGGAAAACAGGGGGAACCAGATAGCACTCTACACCAGAACTTTTCGCTGCGAACAATAACTAACTTGACCGAAAGTGAACCGTTCATCAAATACAAAGTTAAGGAAAACCGTGACGACACAGTTCTAGCAACTTCAGGGAAGATCATTCACAAAGATGACATATGTACGCACAAACCATACTTTGCACACTTCTTGTAATTGAAGTTTCATCTATAACAAATATTACAAACTTTGAAAACAAAAAATTCATTTTAATTCCTGGCGGTGATGCATACACGAAGAAAAAAAATGTAGTGAACGGTATGAAAATTGTAATGAATCGCATTGCAATTACAATAATATTTGACCCCATTGCAGTTGTTGTAATAAGTATTAGCACAGAAGTTAAATCGGTCATTGAAGTGTTGTAATTTTTATTATTCGTTAATGAATATTCACATCCCATAATATGATAATGCTTACAACCACTGTAGTAAAATTCACCTTCCTATGTCGGGAAGTTCATCATTTCGTGTTGTTATTAAGCATTACAATTACGATGATTTTTACATAGAAGAGCAATATTATTCACAACAAATGCAATGAATTATACCACGCACTAATGTGAATTTATTACATTTCAATGAAAGATACTGAGCGAAATTTCATTGCAATGCTATAAAAATAACCAAATGTGCCATTGAAGAATGATAGTAGTAAAAGTTTGCGAAACATAGCTTTAAAAGAATTTATTTTCGTCTTCATGTTAGCTTTTTATTTCATATTTCTTTGAAACGTATATAATATTCTTTATTCAATGAATGTGGTAAGGCAGGAAAGTAGTCAAATTCGCTTATATTATTAAAACTTAAACAATTAGTAGTAGTTTCCTTAATTTTATAAGAATTCAAACGGTTATCGAAAAGTATCGCACACTTTTCAGCAATTATTATCGCCTTATCTAGGTACACAACAAATTCAATAATTTTGTAAATAATATTATCTCTTTTTGATTTCATAAGAAAATAATTACTTTTGTAAACAGTACCTTTGTATTTTATTTCAGTAGCTAATATTGCATTTTCAAAATTTATATTAAAATCTTGCAACTTATCAGAATAGTTAATTTTGTTAGAAGACTTTGATTTTTTCTTTACAAAGAGTAAAATATCTTTGGTATCACCTTGCAAAAATAAGTAAGCTAATTTTAAAGAGATTTTTATTGCAAGAGAATAGCAAGAATTGATTCGAGAGGAATTGTTTGTAAAATATTGCTTTAATTCTTTGTGTTTGCTTTCATTCCTCATACTCCACATCAATTTCAACGGGCCAGATTTTTTTATAACTGTAGAATAATGAGTAAGAAAATGAGCTTTTGGCTTCAAAGGAAGCTTAAATAATGAACAAAACTTTTCATTATGATATTTAATAGTTGCATCAAGGTGTATCAAGTCACATGAAGAAAATCTTGATTTCATAGTTATTTCAATTAAGTTCTGCAAATTCAGAAAGAAAAGCCATACTTCATCGGTTGGTGGAACAAAGTCACCCACCATGAGCCCGAAAAAGCGAACAAAAGCACATTAATTCGCTAGCTGACATTTTTAAACTATTATGAATCGCTTCTGGTTTGATAGGAGGTGAAATACATCCAGAATCTATAGATCCATAATCAAATAGCTGTTTTCTATCATTAAGGTCTGCCAAAGTAAAATACTTTTTGTCGATTATGAAGTTTGAAATTATGAAAGACATATTATTCTTAACGAGCCCTTCAAATAAATCATGCATTATATCAACACTGTAATTGCTTGCAGCGTGGAAGGATGGTAAATTGTTAAATACGCAGGGCGTAGACACTCCGGTACTTTGGAAGTTATTCGTTAATAGGTCTTCAGTATAGTTTTCTATGTTACGCAGCTTTTCTTTCATCTCAGTTGATAAATATTGAGTTTCTGATTTTGAGCATTTACATATGCGGCAGTAGTATACTGCAGAAAATGAGCGAGAAAATCCGAGAATTGAGTTGATGCCCAAGTTATCACCAATAATAAGGCCGAGTATAAAATAAATTTTAGTATCAGATCCATTAACAGAAAATGTCAATCCATTTACTTCTAAGTCTAACAAAATATTTAAAAGGCTTTGGAGAATATCCTCATATTCATACTTTTTCATATACTTTGCAATCATTAACATTACAGGTAAAATGCTCTGTAGTAAGGAAAATTTATGACGTGGAATTGTAGGAAAGTTCAAGTAAAACGCGGAAATTGAATTGGCAGATGAGTGGGAACCCAATATGTTTCCAGGATCAAAGTCGTCATAATATAAAAAATATGGGATAGCAATCTTATTTTCTCTTGATAAGCGAAAGTGTATATCTTTCCAAATTGCTCCAGAAGCAAAGTTATCAATATCTTTTTCATTTATTGCACAATTTTGAGTAATTTGAACGGTTTCCTGAAGTAAATTTTGCCGATTAAAAAAGTTCGTAATTATGAGAGGTATTGACAAAAGAGTTGCCTTGACATTCGAATACTTCAATGAAGGAATGCCGTTTTTCATTGTGGTTTGCATTTCCGTAGAGATTGTAATGTTTTGGGGCATTTTCATAAGATTTTAAGTTTCTAATAGTTTAATCAATTTGTATTCAGTGTTCATGTTGTCTAGATTTACTTTTAGAAAAGCTGTGAATATTTCTAAAGCATTTGAAGCGGTCGAATGTTTAGCTAATTCTATGATCGGATCGAAAAGATACATTTTGATATCATGCAATATCCGAAATGCTACTTTTCTATTTAAATTATTCGTATCTATCAATTTTAATACAAAACTCAAGAAAAAAGAATTCAAGTCATTTGAGTAATTTTCTTTTGAAGTACAAACTGGAATTTTTATGGGAAATATCATTTACTGTCGTTTGCATTGAATTATTATCAGCATTTTTTGGCATTATCTCTATTCTTACTGCTTTATCAAAATTTTGGTCAGAAGTTTTTGAGATGTTCTACTTTTTTTGTGGAGATTCGTATGTATCTGGTTTATTTCCTTTTAAATGAACATTGACAATATGACGTTTCAATTTATTGAAGCAAGAAAATTTTTGGGGACAGTTGCCTTGCGTGCAGTCATAATTTAAAATTAAATCGTGTTTGTGAAAATTTTTAAAGTGACTGGTATAGCTTCGCATGAAACAGAATTTTTCATTGCAAATAAAACAAGTTAGCGTCAACATAGCGAATCTTTCAAAACTTGAATGAATTCAACAAACCATTAACGTTTGATGAAGTGTTTTCTAGTTTGATCCCATAAAAATATTCTTGGATAAAGTACCAAACATTAATGCTTTGGTGAGGATATTCGATGTTTAGCACATAAAATAATTTGAACAAATTATCCAAGGATGATAAAAATGACTCTACTTTATGGACTATATTGTCAACTACAATATAAAATTGTGATTCACAAGTAACTATTAGTGGTTGCAGCCGCACACCTAAAGTGTGATACTTATCACCTAACTTCCTATAAGCCACTAAAATATCAGCTTGATTGTTGACATTGATAATACAACTATCAATCGAATCTTTCACTGAAGTGTGCCAATACCTATCCTTTGCCTCATTGGTGTCCTTCAGCTTGATTTTTTTAGCTGATGGTAGTAAGTAATGCAGGATCTCGAATGTTAAGCAATCGTTTGGATCTAAACAAAACCACGTCAGTTTTTTTTCAACGCACATGAAACTATTTACCTTTATTAATGTCATCGGTTTTAACTTTTTCTAAGATTTCTCTGACTCTTGAATGCTGCTCGTTTGCAGCAATACTATATATTTTAGTACAGAACGCTATCCATTTTGTCCGGAGTGATAGTGAGCAAGTCTCTCCAAACAAGCTTACAAAATCTAATTCGATCTAAAAACGAAACAATGAGAATTTAAATGAAGAAGAAATATTAACATAAGCAAAAGTATATACTCTTCAAAGCATACGCATATACTATTTAATTTTTGAATAAAATATATAAAAAAAGGATTTTTTATTTATATTCATACCAAACGCAAGGCTCTAGATTGTGTCAAGAGGGGCCATTCTTTGAAAATGTCTATCATTGGTTTTAATAGAATATCTGATCGCCTTCTTGCATAAGAATCAATCCACTTTATCTCAACTACCTCCCATAGTTCTATGTTAAACCGTAGCCAGTTTTTCAATTTCAGATCTGAAAAGATTTTACTTTGAGTTGGTTTATCAAAAAGGTATTTCAAAAACTAACAGTCAATTGATTGAGAAGTTTCTGTTGGTAGTTTCACTTCTAAAATCTTCTTTTCAGGCTTTTTGAATACTCCCTTCAGAATTCCTTGCTTTCGGAGATATTTCATTCTGTTGTTGTAACTACTGTATAAAGGCCCTCGAGTTCTTCCCGCCAATCCAGCTTTTATAAAATAACTTTCCTGTTGAGTTTTGAAAATAATATAAATTTGCAACGTGGGCAGCTTTATTTGACAGACCTTTGATTCCAGTGGGAAAAGTTGTTGAATTTTGGCAGCTAAAACTTCACATAGCTCAGTCCTTAAAGAAATATTTTGATTTATGCAGAAGTCAACTTATATAAATACTAGGGTTTTCCTCTGCGAAGAAGAAAATGGCTTGTTTTCATTAGCTTCTAAAAGCAGCAGTTTTCCTTTACTATTCGTAAACAATACTTGCTGAACATCCTAATGCAACAAAATTAAATCAAAAACTAACTTGCTATTAACATTTAACTTACCAAATTGTCGATTTTTCGAACATTTGGACAGGAGCTACTTGGAGATCCAGGGGAGGATGATGAAAATGATTCATTTTCAGCCCATTTGGAAACTTCACTTTGAAAAGTTGAGTTCAAGCTCAGAGTATCCGCAATAGAAGCCGAACAATATCCCTATATTTCAGGCTTAGTTTAGTAACAGTTTGAAAGAAGAAAAATCTCAGCTCTGATATCCTCCACTGTTGTAATTTTGTCTTTAAATTTTATTCGTAAATGAAGTAGATCCTTTGGAATCAACACATCAATATCAGAATTTGTTATATCTATCAGACATTGTCGATCAATTTTGTATTCTACAGTTAAAAAGTTAGAACACAACTTGAAAAATTACTAAGGTACGAATGACAACCTTGGAATATACTTTGCAGTTCGAATAAGCCCCATTCACCAAGCAATTTATCTGTATCCGAAAGATCACTTTCCGATTGTAGAACATAAATTACACTTGACACTGTTTCAGGACTAATCAAAGATTCTTGCACTTGCTCCATTTCTTGGGCCTTAACTTATTATCAAGTGCGTGTAGGTAAATTAGTGAATTCAAAAGGGCTAAATATACACCTATACTTACATTTCAATGGGTCCTTGCAAGACAATTAGGTAACGCGTTCTAATGTTTATCAACACCGGTGTCACTATCAACTACTAATGCACGAACTACGAACTACACAGCATAAACCGATCCGTTCAAGAAAGAAGCGTCACTGCGTAGGAACATTTTACAGCATATGAAATGAATTTCATTACTGCATAGGAACATTTGACTACATATGAAATGAATTTCACCATTGCTTAGAAACATTTGACTACACATGAAATGAATTTCACAACCGTCAAGTGAATTTTTTGTTTTCATTGGATTGAGTTGTAAGAATTACTACAAATATTAGATTTTAAAAGAAACTGCGTGCAATGATTTCAATCACTACAGTACAATGAATTAAGGATTTTACAATCGCAATTATAATGATTACATCTCTGATAAGTTTTATTACGAAATTGGGAATTGGTGGGAAATTTCACTGAAATGTAGGAAATATAACGTGTAATGAATATTATTGCTTCATTTTGTAAAAATCATTACACATTTTTCTCTCCGTGTATGTATATGAAAAGACAGAGTTCTTATACCACATGAATAATATTTCCCATTATAAAACAGCTCTTCAAAAAGTAAAAGAGAATCAGTTCATTGATAAAATAGACCAAAACACTATCTTAAAAACCGAAAACCTCTAAAACCAACTAGACGAGCACAGTAGATTCAAAAGGGCAATCAATTTTTTAGGTTCTATTATAAAATTCTTATTCGGCAATCCCGATCATGAGGATGCAATTGAAATACAAACAGCAATAAACAAGTTAATCGACAATAATGAGAAGCAAAAGAGTATTAATGCAGACTTCGACAAACGAATAACCATTTTGCAAAAGTCGGAAACCCATTATTGCTTTCTCCTTCATGAAATTTATATCTAAATTAAAAACATAATTGAAGCCATAAACTCAGTACAAAGTAATAATTTCCTATCAACTATATTAAACTTTAGAGAAATAAAGAAAATCATGAAATCTGAAAACATAGACATCCCAATGTGAACATTTTGGACTATTCTACAATACATGTAGTCAAATATGAAGACACTGAAATGTAGGAAAACATAGGCAAGAGTGTCAAGAATGGCATTCTTGAACTGGAGGAGCTTTTTGGCCGCATAACGCACTACAGGCGGAGGTGGCTTGCAACCGAAAAGTACCAAAAAGACACGCTCTCCCTCGAGGCATCAGTGGGTCCTAGCAGCAGCAAAAGAATGGCCGGTAGCCCAATTGAAGGCGACCGTGAGAAAAGGAGGAAGGACGAGACCATAAACGAAGTTGCACTCCAGGCGAGGAGTTTCATGTGGTGCGAAACAAGGCCGCGAAAAAAGCGGCCAAAAAGCTACTCCTAGAAAAAACAGACAAAGAGCTCAACCACGAAAAGAACAAAGAACCCCCCGATATACCGCAGAAAACAAAAAGCAAACCGCGGCGAAAACCCTTGCGAGAGGCACTGCTTATTAAACCCACTAAGGGCCGAACCTACGCAGATGTCCTCCGTGAAATTAAAGGAGTGGTCAAGCCAGACGACACCGAAATTGCCATCAAAGCAGTTCGGACCGGTGGCCTGCTGGTGGAATTCGGGCCAGAGGCCACAAACAAAGATGCATTCCGTGACGCGGTTCAAAAGGTTCTTGGAGATGCGGCAACCGTTGCCTCGCTCGAACCAATGGCCACCCTGGAAATCAGGGACCTCGACTGCGTCACGGACAAAGCTGAAGTAGAGGATGCCATTAGGAGGGAGTTCCCCAGCTTAAGTGAAGTCAAGGCAAGATTGACACGTGAAAACACAAGGGGGCAACGCATGGCTATTGTCGAACTAGCTGATAAAGACGTCCAGCAAATCCTGGCGAAGGGCAAAATTAAGATAGGTTGGGTGATCTGCAGGATACGGAGAAGAGCGATCCCTATCCGCTGCTTCAAATGCTTCGAATACGGACACACCGCGTATGGCTGTAGGGGACTCGACAGGAGATCTCTGTGCTACAAATGTGGTGAAACGGGGCAAAAAAGGAAGGAGTGCACGAACGAGGCAAAATGCATTCTTTGCAACGATGCTAAGCTAGCACCCGGCGACCTCAAACATAAGCCGGGGACAGGGAGATGCCGGGTTTTCAAGGAGGCCCTAACTAAAGCCAAATCGATACTCAAATGATCCGTATCCTGCAGGTCAATTTGCACCGAAGCACAAACGCCCAGGACCTACTTGAGCAGTTTGCGAGGGATAAGAAAGCTGACCTCCTGTTGCTGAGCGAGCAACATCATAACAAGGACTCGCAAGCGTGGTACCCTGACAAATCTGGCACCTCGGCCATCTGGGTTCGAGGCAGCGCCCGCCTTCAGGTGCAGGGCCATGGACGCGGGGATGGTTTTGTGTGGGTGCGGTGTTCAGGGATAACATATTTCAGTGTTTATCTGACGCCTAACGAGGCAATGCCATCTTTTCGAACCAAACTCGATGCCCTGGAGGACGCTGTCTCGAACACAGAGGGCCACATGCTGGTCGGGGGAGACTTCAACGCTAGAGCCATTGAATGGGGTATGCCACAATCCAACCCAAGGGGAAAGCAAATCTTGGACATGGCGGCCAGAACAGCGCTTTTTGTCCTTAATACTGGTAACACCCCTACTTTCCGCCGCTGGGGTTGCGTAGGAACCATACCCGATGTGACACTCGCTTCGGAGTCCCTGGTACCCAGAGTACACAACTGGCGAGTACTAGAGGACTACTCGGCTAGTGATCACCAGTATATAGCTGTTGAGATTCACGACAGTGCGACTCTGCGTGCATATGCCCAAACTTCAATCCTCGGATGGAGGACTGGGAGGATGGACGTTGAGAGGTTTGCTGACGCGCTTACGGCAGGCGCACCGTTGCTGGGAGCTCCGCCAGGGAGTGGAGGGCCTACAGCCAAGGACTTGGTGAACTCAACTATGAGTACCATCATAGCTGCCTGCGAATCTTCCATGCCCCGTCGGAGACCCCGACACGGTAAGCCTCCAGTATACTGGTGGTCAAACGAGATCGCCGAACAAAGAACCGAGTGTCACACACTTCGGCGAGAGGCCCAGCGGGTGCGAACACGGGAGGAGGCAGACGCTAGGCTAGCAGCATACAGGTCCGGCAGGAAATATCTTCGCAGGCTTATTAACAAGAGCAAGGCCCGATGCTGGCAAGACCTCGTGGACGATGTAAATAGGGATCCGTGGGGCCTTGGCTACAAGCTGGTCATGGGGAAACTTGGTGCCCTACGGAAGCCTTGTATACATGACGCGGAAAAGATGGACGCGATAGTGCGGGGACTCTTCCCCGCCCATCCCATCCGTGTTGAAGCTGTTCATGGTGAAACAGCAGTCGAGCGCCAACTCTTCACACAGCTGGAACTGGAGGAGGCAGTCCTCTCCCTGAAAGCGAGGAAGGCTCCAGGTCCAGATGGTGTTCCGGCTGAGGTTTTGCAGCTCGTCTATCACCATTGTCCTGACTTGCTGCTCAGCACATTCAACGCTTGCCTACGGGACGGGGTTTTCCCGGTACGATGGAAGGTGGTGAGGCTCGTGCTGGTCAGCAAGGGGAAGGGAAATCCCGAATCGCCGTCTGCATACCGCCCGTTATGCATGCTAGACACGGCTGGGAAAGTGCTAGAGAAACTCATCAAGGGAAGACCCACTGACGCGATTCGTGCTGCTGGGGACCTATCTCCTCGGCAGTACGGCTTTAGAGCAGGTGATTCTACCATTGATGCGATTGCAGAGGCGGTCCAAAAGGCAGAGCCATATAGTCGCACCAAGCGACGGATCGTCCTGTTGGTGACACTCGACGTCAGGAATGCCTTCAACTCCGCTAGATGGGTGGATATTCTGGACACGCTGGAAAACTCTTTTCAAGTTCCAGAATATCTAATGCGGCTTTTGAGGAACTACATGAAGGACCGAAGCCTGCTCTACGACACGACACAGGGCCAACGAAGGATGGAAATTACATCGGGTGTTGCCCAGGGATCTATCCTTGGTCCGGACCTGTGGAACGTGTCTTACGACGGGCTACTCAGACTTGAGATGCCAGATGAGTCGCGCTTGGTCGGCTATGCGGATGATGTTGCGGCTCTGGTCGCCGGACGCATCGTTGAACAAGCGCAACTTAGGCTAGGTATGCTAATGCGCCGTGTGAGGGACTGGATGACTGCTCGCGGGCTCAGTTTAGCACTGGAGAAAACCGAAGTGGTCATCTTGACAAAAAAGAGAATCCCTAGAGTAAGGATGATCAGTATTGGAGATATATAAATCGAATCGAAGCAAGCGGTGAAGTACCTGGGGCTACTGATCGACTCGAAGATGAGTTTCTCTGAGCAAATCAGGGCAACGGCTGAGAAGGCTTCTTCGGGAATATCGGCCCTGAGTCGACTTATGGCCAACGTAGGGGGACCCAGCCCATCAAGAAGACGCCTCTTGATGAGTGCTGTAGGGTCAGTGCTACTGTACGGAGCAGAGGTATGGGGCGACGCTCTCAGCAAGGAGGTATACCGAAAACGATTGGCACAGGTACAGAGAAGAGGAGCACTGAGAATTGCATCTTCGTATCCAACAGTCTCCGACTCGGCGGTGAGAGTGATTGCAAGCGTGATACCTGTCGCCCTCCTTGCTAGAGAGCGCTGCGCTATTTACCTGCGCCGAAACGAGGATGCGAGGGAGATGGTTGTCCGCGAGGAGAGACAACGCTCGCTCAACAATTGGCAGCAGTCTTGGAGGAATCGCACGAAGGGAAGGTGGACTGCGCGCCTCATCCTGGATGTGAGACCGTGGCTAAATCGAAGGCATGGTGAGACTGACTTCTATCTGACCCAGCTTTTGAGCGGGCACGGGTGTTTTCAGTCTTACCTGCACAAGATCGGTAAGTCACGGTCTCCCGATTGTCGGTTTTGCCCAGGAGAGGAGGACAATGCCTGTCACACATTTTTTGCGTGTACCAAATGGGCCAAGCTGCAAAGGGAACTCTACAGGGAGACGGGAGAGCTCACCCCGGATAATATAGTTGCGGTGATGCTTGAATCGGTTGACAAATGGAACCAGGTGGCACATTATGCTCGGGCAGTCCTAAAAGATAAAAGGGACTCGCAGCAGCCGGGGGCGCTGGGGCTGGGGGATCGCTCTTCTGGCATTTCCTCTTCCCCTCTCCCCTCCCGCTAGGAAAGGGACTCCCCAGCTTGAAGGCGCCCTATGGCGTAATAAAACGAGACCTGGCCCGAAGTAATGTGTCAAACGGTTCCAGGCTAGGTTCTCAGATTGACATGGGAGGTGTTTAGTGGGTAGTCCAACGGTATCCTCCATGGGAGTCCCACACTGCCAGACTCGGCGGGCGTAAATGCCTCCACCTCCCTACCACAAAAAAAAAATGTAAGCATGACCTGTGTAGTGTAATAGATAAGATAGGATAAGCAAAATGTATACATGTACATGACCTATGTATGATGTAAACACTAATTACCTATGAAGCGTAACAGATAAGATAGAATAAGAAAATGCATAAATAACCGAGTCCGGTTTGGACGAGTTTGGACATTAATTAGACGTACAAGTGTAATGTTATTTTTTGATTAAAATAAATCAAGTTCACGAAAAAGTTAATTTATTTTTGTTCCTTGTATTCTTATAATACAATAATTCGCGTGTGTGACAAGTTCTTTAAATATACGCAATGGTCGAATACGGATCTGGTTACGGAGCATTTTGTGATATTAAAGTGAACCTATGCTGATAGTGATTGCTTACATTGGTCAGGCTTTTGGGGTGCAAATTTTTCTAAAGAAACAGCCAATTATCCAATAACCTATGGTAGAGCTTTTCATGTGGGGTCTATTAGCATAATTTTGACCAGTTATTTAAATAAGTTTTTTTTTTGTGGGGTAGGGAGGTGAATGCCATTCATGCACAGAGTGTGGACATCCTATGCTCGCAAGAAGGCGACCGGACTACCCACTAAACACCTCCCCTGGCAACCTGAGAACCTAGCCTGAAACCGTTTGACACATTACTTCGGGCGAGGTCTCGTTTTGTTATGCCGTGACGCGCCTTCAGGCTGGGGGATCACTCTTCTAGTGCGAGCGGAGGGGGGAAGAGAAAGTGAAAGACAAGCAATCCCCCAGCTCCAACATCCCAGGGTGCTGTGAGTTCCTTTTATCTTTTAGGACTGCCCGAATATAATGTGCCACCTGGTTCCATTTGTCAACCGATTCGAGCATCACCGTGACTATATTATCCTGGGTGAGCTCTCCCATCTCTCTGTAGAGGGCTTTTCGCAGACTGTCCAATTTTATGCACGCAAAAAGTGTTTGGCAGACCTTATCTTACTCCCCTGGGCAAAACCAACAATCGGGGGATCGTGACTTGCCAATCTTGTACAGGTAAGGCTGAAAACACACATGCCCACTCAAAAACTGGGTCAGATAGAAATCAGCCTTACTATACTTTCGATTGAGCCACGGTCTCACATCCGGGATGAGGTGCGCAGGCCACCTTCCCTTCGTGCAATCGACCCAAGACTGCTGCCAATCGTTGAGTGAGCATTGTCTCTCCTCGCAGACAACCATCCCCCTCGCATCCTCGTATCGGCGCAGGTAAATAGCGCGGCGCTCTCTAGCAAGGAGGGCGACAGGGATCACGCCTGCAATAACTCTCACCATCGAATCAGAGACTATCGGATACGAAGATGCAATCCTCAATGCTCCTCTTCTCTATACCTGTGCCAAGCGTTTTCGGTATACCTCAAGGCTGAGAGCGAGTCATGTATATGGTAACAAACAATTCTCATAAAAATATTGAAGAACTTTTGCAGACGATGCATTTACCTAATTATGGAAAATGCAACGAGATCATTTCTTAAACGACACATGTCTAATCCAGACATAGTGGCAGCAAAACTAGAGTATTTAGGGAAACCGTATCCACGCCGTCGCCCCCAGTCTGTAACCGGTACGCTAAGCGTGCGAATTGTTAAATAAAAGTTTGTTAAAAGTGGTAAAAGTGTGTGTTGTTATTTGTGTTGGTGGAATTATTCTTTTTTTATTCTATGCCTTAAACGACTCTAAAACTGGCGCAGTCGGTAAACGCGATCCGCGACTCGAATAAACTTATAATAAAACAGGGTATTGCAAAGCCCAGGCAGAATTATAAGAGAATTCGCCTCTGGCCTCAATTGAATAAATTGGGAGTCAGTTAATCCAAACCCGTGTTTTAAACTTTATAAACATTTATAAAATCCATTTGGGGGATCAAATTAAGCCTTAAAGATCCTCAAATTTGTGAATGAGGCTGTTCACAATCTCAAAGTTAAAAAAAAAAAAAAAAAATTTCATAAAGAAACTTTAAACCACATCAAGTGAATGAACTAAAATATAAAATCATAAACAATCTAGTGAAGTGAAAGTGAATGAACAAAAACGATCTGACCTTTATTACGAAAGAAGGAAAATATCAAGAGAAGTGATGGCAGAAGAAATCCAACAATTGCAACAGGAGATCCAAGTGCGAGATGCTCAAATAGCCCAACTGGCTGAAGCAATCCAACAATCAAGACTCGACCGTGAAAATAACGTAAAAGCTATGGCAAACAACGACGCTAGAGTACGGGAAAACGTTCTCAAGGAAATAAGGCATATGTCGAATTTCACGGGTACGTCCGAGATAACAATAAACAGCTTCATTGCTAGCACGGAATATTACCTGGCGAGCATCAACGACGATGAAACAAGAAAAGCGGCAACCAGAATGATCTTTTATTTGAAAATTCAGGGAGAAGCGAAACAAGGAATTATCAACACGGAAAGAACAGACGATTGGGAAGTAATAACAAGTTGGGTAGACAGACCTATGCTCATGTCAGAAGGGTTTTGTACTTAACTTACAAAATGCAGTAACCAGCAACGAATAAAATCAAGAAACATGTCAAGAGACGATTTTATTGGAGAAAATGTGAAATTCGAGGATCATACTATTATTAACAAAGTTGAACGAATTTCGACTTCTGAGGTATTTGTTATAGTTATACCCATAAATATCTCCTTTGATAATTTTTTCAGATTTTTTAGATCAATGGTGTCCATTCGCGAGGGAGGAAACACATTTTTCATGTATTTTCCCCCTGTGCCCCCACTGAAGCAAAAACTGTCAGTTTAAGAACTGTTTTGAAAAGCTTTCATAGAGAACTTTCAGTTGATACTCATATCGGCTACCTTTCATGAAATTTTTTTTCAGGGGCCACTCTTCAGTACTGTAATCATCGATTCATGGCCTATTTTTTCGAATCCTAGAATGGTTACAAAGCCCTTTTGCTAGGAGCTCTCTCCTGCCGCTTCGACTTGTTTCAATTGTATGTACTCATCTTCATGATACCTATCACTCCTGAAATTTTCATGCAAACTCTAGCAAAGCTGTAGTGTCTAAGTCGGTAAAAAGCGCATATGGCTCCATGGCCATATGTTTCCATAGTAATACAGGGCATATTGCTCCATAGTAATACAGGGAAATTCAAATCGCTATAACTTCGTCAAATACTATTCGATCTTTATGAAACTTTCAGAAATTATCAATCTTATAAATAGTCATCTGTTTTTTTTATTGAATTTAGGGGTACCGTTTAGATTTTATTCAAGAAAACACAAAATCGATAAATCATACTATTACTAACAAAGTTGAGTGAATTTCGACTTCTCATGTATTTGTTGTTCTTGCACTCATGAAGGCCCACAGATTTTTTGGATGGAAAGTGTCCAATCGCGTGGGGGGTACGCGAAAAGTTCGTACATTTCCCCTTCCCCTGCCCCCCTCGGTACTTATAAGGCAATTTTAAGACTTGATCTCATTAAGACCTTTCCAACGACACCCTACTCGACTACCAATGGTGAAAATTTTTTTTAAGGGGTCACCTCCCTATATGGGGAGACCCCCCTTAAACGCCTTTGAAAAATTTTTCCACCCTTGAACTTTCAAGAGGTCACCATTTCTGACCTTTCTACAAAGTTTCATGGCTGTGGCCTCTACAGTATCGGAGAAAAAGTGCTGTGACATACAGACGGACGGACGAACGGACGGACGGACGGACGGACGGACGGACGGACAGACGGACGGACGGACAGACGGACACAGGTCGTGATTGCAATAGGGTTTTGTATTTTAGTACAAAACCCTAAAAAAGGCGCTCAAATATCTCTACAGACCGGACACGGAGATATATCGGAATATTTGCAAGCTTTCTAAAGCAGATCTCCAAACAGTGTTACCAGCTTTGTGCGGTGGAAGGGGAGTGAAATATTTTCAAACAAACTACCAGCACAAAAATAATTATAGAGATGTTAGCAATTCAAGCGGTCAAAATAGGGGACCGAACATTACCAGCACTAATAATAATGGTAATCAAAGTCCTGGGCGGAAACGATTGGAGCAGATCTCCTAAATATCTTAGGAACAATTATTGATTTCGACGAAGGGACGATCGCCCTAAATGGTCAATCAATTAGGTTTTTAAATACTCCCTACACATTTCAGGAAGTTGCTAACTTAGAAGCATCAAGCTCTGACTTCTTGAACAGACTTAAGTTAGAACATTTAAATTTTGAAGAAAACAGGGAACTATTAAAAGTTCTCAAACGATTCGAAACTATATTCTTTAGAGAAGGGGATAAATTAACAAGTACCCCAACAATCGAACATGAAATTAAAACCATAACAGACAAGCAGATAAATGCAAAATTATATAGGTATCCCCCAAAACACGAACAAAAAGTTCGCAAACAAATCGCAGAAATGGAAAGTCAAGGCATTATCCAAAGAAGTAATTCAAGATATTCCTCTCCTTTGATAGTCGTTCCCAAGAAAACCGATAGTTCTGGTACAAAAAAATATCGAATCGTCACAGTCGACGATAAATTCCCTTTGCCAAACATCGAGTCGATTTTGGGTAAATTAGGGAGAGCACATTACTTCTCCACAATTGACTTGGCCAAAGGGTACCACCAAATAATGGTCCGCAAAGAAGATCGTCATAAAACGGCGTTCGTCACACCACATGGTCTCTATGGGCTCTTTCACACGGGAACGGTAAAAACCCATATCCAAACAGGTTTCGCGCTTACGCCCTTATGTTTACACGTTGCATAGTTCAGCCAACCTATTTTTGTATACGATACCCGTCTTGCGAGTGTATGTGTCAAAAGGGTCATTTGATCGTTAAACATCGTGCCGACAACATGAAAGCGAGGAAAGAGAGATAAGCGATTGAGAATTTACATTTTAGCCTTGAATTTTGTACGAGGTAATAAAAACTGGAAGGAAAAATGTATTTTATGATTGTTAAAGTTTGTCGATTCAAATTTATCTCTTCGATTTATTTGGATCCTCCGTGTTTTTCCGCTTTCTGAAAATATATTCCAAATTTGAATTCCTTTTTTAGTCGCATAACTTGCTTATCATAATGTGATTCTATGAACATTATGCGTACTGTTAATTTTCTATGGATTCACAATAGGCAATTTAACTTTACTGAAATCGTGATATTCGTCGTGTTGTTTCCTGAAATTGAACATGGCCTCCACTTTTATAAATTTATTAAATAACGCGTAGCTTCTCGCATCCACGCATCCATTTTTGCACGCAAATTAAAGAAAGTCAATCGTTTCGTGACGACTACCTTCTTCACCGAATGTTCAATTCGGAATGATTATCGGCGTTTGCATAAAATTTCCCCCACCAAATGATCAACAAAGTGCGTTTGTGTATGTGCGTTGCGCTCGTTCACCGTAAAAAATGATGGCTTGTTTTTACCATCAGGTCCCCTCAATGCCTCTTACTAATCTTGCCCATATAACCTGTTTAACGCTCACTTTTAACGCTGCGTCTGAAAAAGCCCTATGAGTTTGTTACGATGCCATTCGGGCTGAAAAATGCTCCGGCAACCTTTCAGCGTTTAATGAATGATATCCTCCGGGATTTTATTAACAAATGCTGTGTAGTATATCTTGACGATGTGCTAATATTTAGCACATCACTTGAAGAGCATATCAAATCTCTAACACAAATTTTCAAAGTCTTAAAAAACATCAGTTAAAAATTCAAATTGATGAATGTTCATTTATGCAAAAGGAAACTTCCTTTTTAGGTCACGTAGTCACTAAAGACGGCTTAAAACCAAATCCGGAAAAAATTCAATCAATACAAAAACTTGAACTCCCAAAAACAGAAAAAGAACTTAAAAGCTTTTTAGGAGCCACAGGGTATTACCGCAAATTTATTAGGGATTATGCGAACGTCGCACAACCCCTAACAAAATACTTAAAGAAAGATTCGAAAATCAATACCAAATGTCCAAATTACAGAGAAGCGTTTGAGAAATTGAAAGCACTTATTAGCACACATCCTGTTCTTCGTTTTCCTGAATTCGATAAACAATTTCAATTAACAACAGATGCGTCTAACTACGCCTTACGTGCAGTATTGTCGCAAAACGGACATCCTGTGTGTTTCGCATCACGAACATTGAATAGTCATGAACAAAACTATTCAGCAACGGACAAGGAATTCCTTGCTATTATACGGTCCGTTAACTATTTCAGGCCCTACTTATATAGAAATAAATTCGTGATCTATACAGACCATCAGCCAATAAAATTTTTACAAGCCAAGTATAAAGGCAAGGATTTATCACCACGCCATCAACGCTGGCTGTTAAAACTAGGAGAGTATCAATTTGATATTGAGTATTTAAAAGGAAAGGAAAATAGAGTAGCCGATTTCCTTAGTAGGATCAAACATCAGCAATCCGAAAAAGAAGAGGCCCAAATAGATAGCCGCGAAGCCAATTCGTATTCTGATCTAGGTATTTGGAATATGGAAAATGAGGAATGTTCAGATCTGGCCACGATTCACTCTGCAGAAGAGGAATTACTAGATCACATTCCTATAAAAGATGAAATTGTCAACAAATATAAGACACAATTTATCTCTACAAACGATAAAACCGTGGAGTTTGAAATCATCCATGGTAAGCGAATAATATACGAGGTGTGTTCAAAAAATATCACGAATTTTGTTTTTTTTTCAAAAATTATTTATTTATTCATGAATATCTATTTTGTCCCCTTCAAAGTAATCCCCGTGAGATATTATACACTTGTGCCAACGGTTTTTCCAATCTTCGAAGCACTTCAAAAAATCATTTTTTTTAATCTTGTTCAGCTCCTCCTTCGATGCCGTCTTTATCTCGTCAAGCGTAGTGTAACGTCGTCCTTTCATGGGCCTCTTCAGTTTAGGAAACAAGAAAAAGTCACAGGGGGCCAGATCTGGAGAATACGGTGGCTGCGGCATCATTAGTGTGTTGTTTTTGGCCAAAAAGTCGCGCACAAGCAACGATGTGTGAGCAGGGGCGTTATCGTGGTGCAAAAGCCATCTTTTGTTCTCCCACAAATCCGGGCGTTTCTGGTGGATCGCTTCGCGCAAATTGCGCATAACTTGCAGGTAATATTCCTTATTGACCGTTCTTCCCTGTGGCAAGAACTCGTGATGCACCACGCCCCTGCAATCGAAGAAAACTGTAAGCAAAACTTTCACATTCGACCGAACTTGGCGCGTTTTTTTCGGTCTTGGTTCATGCGGCAGCTTCCATTGAGATGATTGAGCTTTGGTTTCCACGTCATAACCATAAACCCACGATTCATCACCAGTTATGACCCTCTGGAACAAATTTGGTTCGTCGCGGACAGAGTTTAACATCTCATTAGCAATGTTCATGCGTTGCTGTTTTTGGTCGCAATTGAGCAATTTTGGTACGAATTTCGCGGCGACCCGTCTCATGCCCAAATCGTTGATAAAAATCGAATGGCACGAACCAATCGATATGTTTAGGTCCTCAGCAACTTCTCTAACGGTGATTCGACGATTGGCCAATACCATTTTCTCCACTTCATTAATTTTTTCGTCTGTTGTTGAAGTGCTCGGGCGTCCGGCACGCTCTTCGTCGTTCACATCTTCTCGGCCTTCTAAAAACATTTTGTACCACCGATAAACGTTGCTTCGGTCCAAGGTAGCTTCTCCGTATGCCACAGTCAACATTCGGAATGCATCCGCGCACTTAATTACGTTTTTCACACAAAATTTGATACACGTTCTTTGATCCATTTTTTTGAATAAGTAAAAATCGAAGACGATTGAAAACACGTGCAAGTAAAGCAGCTATCACCAATCAAGTGAACATTCAAAATGGCCGAGCTTGTCGGCAAAAGTGACAGACATGAGTACCAACATAACGCCACAAAAAAAAATCGAAATTCGAATATACGTAACCCGCGAAAATTCCAAATTCGCAATACTTTTTGAACACACCTCGTATATATCCGAACATGATTTTGAAATTTTAAATCATATTCTAAAAACGTATGTAAACAAAGGTACAATAGGCATCTACACTGAATTAGATGATAGTAAGTACAATATTGTACAACAAAAAAAAGGAAATTATTCCCAAGCAAGAATTCAGTAAAATTTTGCAGATGTTCACTAAGAGCCAAGGATATCGAAACAGAAACCGAAGCCGTCAAACAAATTGCATTTTATCATGTAAAAGAAATAGAGGAATCTTACGCAGTGTTGAAGAATAAAATTTATTTCCCGAAGCTCCTTGAGCTTATAACAATTGTAATAAGCCAATGCGAAGTTTGTCAAAGAGTAAAATACGACAGGCGACCCATTAAACCAAAATTTAAAAACACTGAAACTCCTTCCAATATCAACGAAATAGTCCACGTAGATATTTTTATAATAATGAAAAATAGTTTTTTAACTATAATAGATAAATTTTCTAAATTTGGTGCTGCTTATTATCTAAGCGACAGAAACCATGTAACAACTGTTGAACAATTAGAATATCATTTTGCGAAAATTGGTAAGCCAAAGAAAATCATTGCAGGAAATGAGTTTAGTGGAGTCTTATTGAAAGATTTCTTACAGTCTGAAGATATTATCTTACAATTAACTAAACCTCATAGTCATACAGGAATAGCCGATGTTGAAAGGCTACATAATACCATACTTGAAAAATTCAAAACTCTAGTAATTGATAAAACGAAACTCTCTGTAAAAAGTACAGTTCAAAAGGCTATCAGGAACTATAATGAAAGGTATCACTCGACAATGAAATGTACCCCAAGAGAAGTGCAAAGCGGTCAAGTAAATTCTGAGAAAATAAAGGCAAATATTGAAGAAACCAAGTACAAATACCTGAATAAACTCAACCAAAATAGGGAAGATGACAATGAGACCAGATCTACAGGTTTCATCAAAAACTATAAAGCTGCTAGACGTAAAAACCTCCACAAATATAGGAAATCAAAACTAGATAATGTTCATCCGACAAACATTAAGAAAGAACTAAAATATGCCGACCAAAGCAAAAATATAGAAGAGTTCAGTTGCAAACCAATGAAAATTAAAGGAAGTAATCATAATACTAATAGCGAGATTTTTAATGAAGGCCAAAAACTTATTCTAGAAAATGCAACTAAAAAGGGTCCTCCTGAAGAAATCATAGTTTCAAAATATAATATAAATATCACAAGAAGTGATATTCAGACATTAAACGGATTAAATTTGCTAAACGATAATATCATTAACTTTTATCTTAATTTAATAACAGAGCAAAGTGTGCAAAAAGATGGCAAAAACCCGTTAAAAGTTTATGCTATGAACACTTTCTTCTTTTCACGATTATTAGAGACTGGATATAACTCAGTGCGCAGATGGATCATAAAATTCAATTTATTTTCATTCGATTTAATATTAATTCCGATACACGTTAATAATAACCATTGGTGTATAGCAATTATCAACATTAAACAAAAATCTATAAAATATTACGATTCTTTAGGAAATCAAAACGCGCAAGAATCATTTGATAAATTAAAACAGACTTTAGACACAACAGAATTTACAAAAGAACATGCCAGCAATATTCCGCTTCAAGCTAACGTAAGTGATTGTGGAGTATTCAGTTGTATTTTTGCTCGATATATTAGCAAAAACCAAAAAATTGATTTCACACAATCAAATATGCCTTATCTTAGACAAAAAATGATTATTGAAATAACTCAAGCTCAGCTTTTCTATCGTATTGTCTTTTAAACCTATGTATACATTTTTCAGCCCCTCATGCCAATATGTCTCATCTTAACCGTACTTATCCAATCAACAACTGGGATTCTTAGAGTTCCCTTCGCAGCCTGGCCCATTTGGTACACGCAAAAAATGTGTGACAGGCATTGTCCTCCTCTCCTGGGCAAAACCGACAATCGGGAGACCGTGACTTGCCGATCTTGTGCAGGTAAGACTGAAAACACCCGTGCCCGCTCAAAAGTTAGATGTCGGGATTGAGAAGACGATTCTTGTTCGAGCAGATTCTTTTTGCAGCGAGAGACCGACGATTTTACTCCGGCTCATCGATGTCCTGTTGTTGTTTCATCATCTTTAATGCGAAAGAATAGTTCTTTGAAGCGCCGATCAGTGTCAGAGGAAGATTCAATGTTAGTAAAGCGTGCTTTGCATCTGAAATGCTCGAAAGAATTGTAAGCAATTGCAGAACGATGAACCCAAAGATATCAATTTAGTGCGAACGCGAAGGGGATTATGCACGGCAGATTGTTGTCGACAATAAATTTCCGGACTTGATAACTATCAAAGAAGTCGAGGACGTGGAAATGTCGGATGGGATTGAGGAGTTGATATAATATCCGAACGAATGAAATACTGTCTATTTTGCGAATCAATGATGATGCGATGTTGATCACATGAGATAATTGTTTAAAAGAAAATGCGATGATGTTTCCAGTTAGTGGAATATAAGGATATAGCGAGGTTTATGCGTTTGATTTGAACGTTATTCGAAAAGGTACAATAACTCAACAACCTGTTGAAAAACAGTTCATTTACAGCGCAGAATTAGTGATTTGAAAATTTCCTCCGCATTTCAATTAAACACACAAATCGTCAACGGGCGCTCGTCGAGGATTCCAGTGAATGCGCCTTTTGTCTTTTCCCTTTTTTTATTTTTTTTTGAAAATATTTATATATACATATACAAATTTAATGGTACTCAAGGTACCATAATAGCTCGAAGGAATTTCAAATTTCTATAAATATTAATGCGATTTCTATAGATGCTGAAATAATTAAAGCTTTGGTAGACAGAAAAGAGATTTGATGGATACGCGAATGATTTATTATTCGTATCATACAATTTATATGCGGATCTAGTGTTGTTGGATAGAAAATAATATTAGGCAGAAGAGGTGAAAATATTCTAGAATCTTTTTTAAAAATAATTTTAACATATAGCTATCATACTAATTTCTTAAATTGTGTACATTCATAAGAATAATCTCTAAACAATTTTAGGAATGCGAAAAAAAATAGAATCGTCTATGTAAGGCCTTAATTTTTATGTCATCTTGTTTATTTCGTGATAAGGTGAATGAATTCTTATTATACATAACGTAAAAAATATTTTGCTCCTCATAATTATTAGTTAATATTATTCTTTATGTTTGATTTTGTATAAAATTTATTTCAGTTCCTAGATTCTTTCGCGTGCGAAAAAAAAATAAATCCAAGTAAAGGAAAAAAATTCAGAAGGAAAAAATTAAGAAAATAAATGAGATAGTTATGTTGAATAATTGAATTGAAAACACGGTCTTTCCATTTTTTTTAACCTGACCGGATATAGGACCCGCATCGATGGCAGGCTCCTCCACTAATATGGGATTGCCATCGGGCGCACTCTTTTAAGATATAGGGCTATGTGATTTCATTGCATAACCTTATAGCATAAATTGGTTACGTTTGTATTTCTCATTTGAGGGAAAGGGTCAAACAAAGTACTTTTGTATGAGTTTTTCACTCAAATGAGAAATGCATGGCCACGTCTACGATTGGGAGGGTGCGAGGGGGCACCATCTCCATCTGGATGCCCCACTCTTTTTTGTAGGCCATAAGAATCGTCGGTAACGACGAGGTCTTCTTAAGTCCGTCCGTCTGTTTTCCCCAGGCCCAGTTTGTCCTTTGCATCAGCAATATCCGACTCTTAGTTACCTCCTTTTCGATTTCGGTCAACATTTTTTTACCCCGAAATTCGTGAATGCGAAATTCTTTTTGTAGTGGGTCCTTGTGCTGGGGGAAAGAACCCACCCCACGACACTGCAACGCTAACCTGCCACGCACTCACGTATCTCCAGACAAGGCTAATCTCGGCGAATCTTATCAGCAGACCATCGCTGCAGTCCTGAACGGACATTTAATATATCTACTTCACTACATACAATTCATAAATAACTTAGCTTTACAACATTCATACCAGTTGTGCCTTATGGCTTTTTATGGAGTTCAAGAATCATTTGCTTTATTTTAGTTTGCAATATTAATTAATCAAACAAAATTATAAATGTTGAAATTCACAACATTATCAAACATTAATAGATTATAAAAGAAATTAGATATGAGACTCATTAATTTTAACAACTGCAATCATAAACATTGAATTTTTTAAATTTATGTACATTATTCGCTTGAGACTACTCATTCACTGCATCCATTGAACGGCTATGCCCTGACTTATTCCGCTTTGTGTTCCATGGCTCTCTTAATTGCTGACTCCAATAGTTTTTCCGTGTACAATTTGAAGGGCTCCATCGCTGCTTCCTGGTACAGTGTCTCGTTGGGGTAACACCGGCCATCCTCCCGTCTGTAAAGGCCTGCGTAAGGCCGAAGAATTTTTCGCTCCACTAATCCTATCATGCCCCATTTTATTTTCGAAACTACTTTCCATATTCTCACCGCACATGTGATGACCGGACGAATCAGGGTTTTATAGGCCAAAACCTTGACGCGCTTGCTCGCTGTTGAGTGTTTTCTAAAAAGAGGTATAAGAAAAGATGGCAAACATAAGTCACTTTTTTCAAAATACTGTCAACGTTAGCACTGAAGGTAGCTTTTCTAGCCACTTCGTTAGCCTGGAGTAGTGCACCATCTCCCAATTCAACTTAATCCTAGAGTCACAGATGCCTCTTGCACGGCAACCAAAGTTTGTGTGGGGGTAGATGAATACAATTAATTCATCTTTCTTTGCATTTGCCTTGATTCCCCATTTCCGGTAGTGCGCAATAAGATATTCCAAGTATTTTCGGAGCCGTATCTTAGCCAAGCGCAAATTATTATTCGATGACCACACTAACAAATCGTCTGCAAAGAAGACCTGAATTCCGGACTTATAACCGTCTCTTAGGCCAGGGATGTCGAAAGTGAATATATTGAAAAGATATGAGCCTAATATAGAACCCTGTGAAACCCCCAAGTCAACGAAGAATGGGTTTGACCTAGCCACTGCAAAGGCAGTTCGTCCCCTCAAAACTCAGCCACCGGTTTAATTGCCCGATTTAAAATGCGTCGAATGACTTACAACGACTCTACTTCATATTATGTAACTTCATTCTACGGCAAAGGAACCAAAACAACCGCTGAAAAAATGGGCGCTCCCGAATATAACCAACGCGGTGCCTGAAATAACCTGCTCGAGTTCAAACCGAAAACATCTACTCTCAGGAAAAACGCAAACTTAATCTATGGCCCCGCGTACTGACCGCCACGTAAAACCAACCTTTCCCGGATCACTGAAACCCTATCCTTGCGGCACCATACTCAACTGTTGCCGACATTATCCTGCTGAAAGAAAACGGTTTTGCTGGAAAAGAAAGACGTGAATTAATTCAGTAATTCATTATAAAGTTTAATTCTTTTTTTCTTCTTTTAAATTTATAAATACATTTTAAGATGCTTGACGGTAACATATTCTGCTTTAAGTTCTCTTCACTTTCTATTTCCATTCTACTTGACGTCTTCCAATCCTAGTAACTACTAAAATATATCCAAAGAGCCCTCTTTTTGCTTTTCAAAAAAATATCGACCTCTACTTTTATAAGTGTTCTTTCTTATGATTTTTTTTAGGGTTTTGTAAAATTATTTTACAAAACCCTTCTGAAATCGCGTTCTGTCTGTCCGTCTGTCCGTCTGTCTGTCCGTCCGTCCGTCCGTCCGTGTGTCACAGCAGTTTTTCTCGAAAACTACTTAAGCTAGGAACATCAAATTTTGTATGTAGGTGTAAAGTGGTGATTTCTTCAAAGTTCAAATATAAAAAAATTTTATAAGGCATTTAAGGGGGGTCTCCCTATATAGGGGAGTGACCCCCCGAAAAAAAAATTTCATTGAAGGTGGCCGATATGAGTATCAAATGAAAGGTCTCGACGAGAACTTTTCAAAACAGGTATTCGTTTGGCAAAGTTTGCTTCGAGGGGCGCACAGGGAGGGGAAATACACGAAAAATTTGTGTCCCCCCCCCTCGCGATTGGACACCTGTGATCCGAAAAATCTGAAAAAAATCAGGAATGTAGGCCTTGGTGAGTACAACAACAACAAATACGTTAGAAGTCGCAATTCGCTCAAGTTTGTTAGTAATAGTATGATTTATCGATTTTATGTTTTCTTGAATAAAATCTTAACGGTGCCCTTAAATTCAATGAAATTCAGTACACAGATGACTATTTATAAGATTGATTTACCCTGCAAGTTTCATAAAGATTGAATCATATTTAGCGAAGTTATACCGGTTTGAATTTTCCTGTATTACTATGGAACAATACTCGTATGCGTTGTATGTATTACTATGGCAACATATGGCTATGGAACAACACGCGCTTTTTACCGACTCAGACACTACAGTTTTGCTAGGATTTGCATGAAAATTTCAGTAATGATAGGTGTCATGTATATCTTTGAGAATCGGTGGAGCTGGTGGTATCAGTAATCGTAAAACAAGAAAGTGGCTGTTTTAAATGCGAAGATTGAATAATTTTGAGTTAGTTTTTCCCACCTTCAACGTTTAAGGTGCATGCTTTGAACACTTGATTCAATTTAATGAATGACTGTAGATCAGTACCTACAATTAATGCTTATAAGTGAAACAAGTCAAGGAGGCGGGAGAGAGCTCCTAGCAAAAGGACTTTGTAACCATTTTAGGATTCGAAAAAATTGGCCATTAATCGATGATAACAGTACAGGAGAGTGGCCCTTGAAAAAAAAATTCATCAAACGTAGCCGATATGAGTATGAAATAAAAGTTTTAATGGGAGCTTTTCAAAACAGTTGTTAAACTGCCAGTTTTTGCTTCAGTGGGGCACAGGGGGTAAATACATGAAAAATGTGTTTCCTCCGTCGCGGCTGGACATGTGAAATAATTATCAAGGGAGATATTTATGAGTATACCAATACCAAAAACCTCAGAAGTCGAAATTCGTTCAACTTTGTTAATAATAGTATGATCTTCGTATATCATATTTTCTCCAATAAAATCGTCTTTGACATGTTTCTTGATGTGATTCGATCTGGTGACTGCATTTTGTAAATTGAATACAAAACCCTTCTGACATGAGCGTAGGTCTGTTTACCCAACTTGTTTGTGTTTATTTTATCGAGCTTCGTTTCGATAAAAAGGACGGGAAATTAAAAGCTCTCAAATATTTATTCAAATTTATCTGCCATTTATAGGAAATGTAATCCTTGAGATCGTAATATCTTCCTGAAATATGACAGCTGAATGAAAACCTTTATAATGATCTTAAAATATAACTAACACGTCCTTCAGAATTATGGTTTTCTGTGTTGAGTTCTCAAAATAGAAACAAGTTGAAGTAGCAGGAAGATGCTCCTGCCATAAGGGTATTGTAAAACAATTAGTAAATCAAACAATATATTCTGCATATCAAAACTTGACTAATATATAGATTCCATAAATTGAATTCGAAAACTTATTATGGTTATTATGAATATAAACTTGCCAACACTTTGTTTCAAGTGGTTTGACCCCGTCGCTTGATTAGTCATGATAACACATGGATATTACAAACCATTTCTAAAGTTTTTTTTTAAAATTCCTACATATTTGTAGTGTCTAGGTCCGTTGCAAGCGTGTATCTCCCTAGTATCACGTAATAATGTTGCTGTAATTGTTAAATATTCAATCGGCTGTAACTTAGCTGTTTATGGTTCAATTATTGTGAAATTTTCGAACCATATACAATTACTTTCAAAAAACTTAAATTATAGATTTTGGGGAATTTAAGGGTCCCATCTAGATTTTATAGACAAAAAACAAAATTTATAAAATGTACTATTATTAACAAAGTTTATCGAATTTCGACTTCTAAGGTATTTGTTGCCCTTGTGAAAGAAAAATTGTCAGTTCAAGTACTGTTTTGAAAAGCTCTTATAAAGAACTTTCATTTGATATTCATAGTGGCTACCTTTGATGAAATTTTTTTTCAGCGGCCACTCCCCTGTACTGTAATCATCGATTCATGGCCCTAGAATGGTTGCAAAGCCTATTTGCTAGGAGCTCTCTCCTGCCTCCTCGACTTGTTTCACCTATGAGTATTATTTGTAGGTACTCATCTTCAGTCATTCATTAAATTGAATCAAGTGTTAAAAGCACGCGCCTTAAACGTTGAAGTTGGGGCAAAATAACCCAAAATTATCCAATCTTCGCATTTGAAACAGCCACTATTTTGCTTTACGATTACTAATACCACTAGCTGAGCCAATTCTCAAAGATATTCATGATACCTATCATTCCTGAAACTTTCATGCAAATCCTAGCAAAGCTGTAGTATCTGAGTCGGTAAAAAGCGCATATTGTTCCATAGCCATATGTTTCGATAGTTTTTTTTTGTGGTAGGGAGGTGAAGACATTTATGCCCGCCGATTCTGGCAGTGTGGGACTCCCATGGAGGATAGCCATGGACTACCCACTAAACACCTCCCCTGTCAATCTGAGAACCTAGCCTGGAACCGTTTGACACATTACTTCGGGCCAGGTCTCGTTTTGTTACGCTGTGAGGCGCCTTCAAGCTGGGGAGTCCCTTTCCTAGCGGGAGGGGAGAGGGGAAGAGGAATTGCCAGAAGAGCGATCCCCCAGCCCCAGTGCCTCCGGCTGCTGTGAGTCCCTTTTATATTTTAGGACTGCCCGAGCATAATGTGCCACCTGGTTCCATTTGTCAACCGATTCGAGCATCACCGCAACTATATTATCCGGGGTGAGCTCTCCCGTCTCCCTGTAGAGTTCCCTTCGCAGCCTGGCCCATTTGGTACACGCGAAAAATGTGTGACAGGCATTATCCTCCTCTCCTGGGCAAAACCGACAATCGGGAGACCGTGACTTGCCGATCTTGTGCAGGTAAGACTGAAAACACCCGTGCCCGCTCAAAAGCTGGGTCAGATAGAAGTCAGTCTCACCATGCCTTCGATTTAGCCACGGTCACACATCCGGGATGAGGCGCGCAGTCCACCTTCCCTTCGTGCAATTCCTCCAAGACTGCTGCCAATCGTTGAGCGAGCGTTGTCTCTCCTCGCGGACAACCATCTCCCTCGCATCCTCGTTTCGGCGCAGGTAAATAGCGCGGCGCTCTCTAGCAAGGAGGGCGACAGGTATCACGCCTGCAATCACTCTCACCGCCGAGTCGGAGACTGTTGGATACGAAGATGCAATTCTCAGTGCTCCTCTTTTCTGTACCTGTGCCAATCGTTTTCGGTATACCTCCTTGCTGAGAGCGTCGCCCCATACCTCTGCTCCGTACATTAGCACTGACCCTACAGCACTCATCAAGAGGCGTCTTCTTGATGGACTGGGTCCCCCTACGTTGGCCATAAGTCGACTCAGGGCCGATATTCCCGAAGCAGCCTTCTCAGCCGTTGCCCTGATTTGCTCAGAGAAACTCATCTTCGAGTCGATCAGTAGCCCCAGGTACTTCACCGCTGGCTTCGATTCGATCTGTATATCTCCAATACTGATCATCCTTACTCTAGGGATTCTCTTTTTTGTCAAGATGACCACTTCGGTTTTCTCCAGTGCTAAACTGAGCCCGCGAGCAGTCATCCAGTCCCTCACTCGGCGCATTAGCATACCTAGCCCAAGTTGCGCTTGTTCAACGATGCGTCCGGCGACCAGAGCCGCAACATCATCCGCATAGCCGACCAAGCGCGACTCATCTGGCATCTCAAGTCTCAGTAGCCCGTCGTAAGACACGTTCCACAAGTCCGGACCAAGGATAGATCCCTGGGCAACACCCGATGTAATTTCCATCCTTCGTTGGCCCTGTGTCGTGTTGTAGAGCAGGCTTCGGTCCTTCATGTAGTTCCTCAAAAGCCGCATTAGATATTCTGGAACTTGAAAAGAGTTTTCCAGCGTGTCCAGAATATCCACCCATCTAGCGGAGTTGAAGGCATTCCTGACGTCGAGTGTCACCAACAGGACGATCCGTCGCTTGGTGCGACTATATGCCTCTGCCTTTTGGACCGCGTTCACCACCTCTGCAATCGCATCAATGGTAGAACGTCCTGCTCTAAAGCCGTACTGCCGAGGAGATAGGTCCCCAGCAGCACGAATCGCGTCAGTGAGTCTTCCCTTGATGAGTTTCTCTAGCACTTTCCCAGCCATGTCTAGCATGCATAACGGGCGGTATGCAGACGGCCATTCGGGATTTCCCTTCCCCTTGCTGAACAGCACGAGCCTCGTCACCTTCCATCGTACCGGGAAAACCCCGTCCCGTAGGCAAGCGTTGAATGTGCTGAGCAGCAAGTCAGGACAATGGTGATAGACGAGCTGCTAAACCTCAGCTGGAACACCATCTCCACCTGAAGCCTTCCTCGCTTTCAGGGAGAGGACTGCCTCCTCCAGTTCCAGCTGTGTGAAGAGTGGGCACTCGACTGCTGTTTCACCATGGACAGCGTCAACACGGACGGGATGGGCGGGGAAGAGTCCCCGCACTATCGCGTCCATCTTTTCCGCGTCATGTATACAAGGCTTCCGTAGGGCACCAAGTTTCCCCATGACCAGCTTGTAGCCAAGGCCCCACGGATCCCTATTTACATCGTCCACAAGGTCTTGCCAGCATCGGGCCTTGCTCTTGTTAATAAGCCTGCGAAGATATTTCCTGCCGGACCTGTATGCTGCTAGCCTAGTGTCTGCCTCCTCCCGTGTTCGCGCCCGCTCGGCCTCTCGCCGAAGTTTGTGACACTCGCTTCTTTGTTCGGCGATCTCGTTTGACCACCAGTATACTGGAGGCTTACCATGTCGGGGTCTCCGACGGGGCATGGAGAACTCGCAAGCAGCTATGATGGTACTCATAGTTGAGTTCACCAAGTCCTTGGCTGTAGGCCCTCCACTCCCTGGCGGAGCTCCCAGCAACGGTGCGCCTGCCGTAAGCGCGTCAGCAAACCTCTCAACGTCCATCCTCCCAGTCCTCCATCCGGGGATTTAGGTTTGGGCATATGCACGCAGAGTGGCACTGTCGTGAATCTCAACAGCTATATACTGGTGATCACTAGCCGAGTAGTCCTCTAGTACTCGCCAGTTGTGTACTCTGGGTACCAGGGACCCCGAAGCGAGTGTCACATCGGGTATGGTTCCTACGCAACCCCAGCGGCGGAAAGTAGGGGTGTTACCAGTATTAAGGACAAAAAGCGCTGTTCTGGCCGCCATGCCCAAGATTTGCTTTCCCCTTGGGTTGGATTGTGGCATACCCCATTCAATGGCTCTAGCGTTGAAGTCTCCCCCGACCAGCATGTGGCCCTCTGTGTTCGAGACAGCGTCCTCCAGGGCATCGAGTTTGGTTCGAAAAGATCGCATTGCCTTGTTAGGCGTCAGATAAACACTGAAATATGTTATCCCTGAACACCGCACCCACACAAAACCATCCCCGCGTCCATGGCCCTGCACCTGAAGGCGGGCGCTGTCTCGAACCCAGATGGCCGAGGTGCCAGATTTGTCAGGGTACCACGCTTGCGAGTCCTTGTTATGATGTTGCTCGCTCAGCAACAGGAGGTCAGCTTTCTTATCCCTCACAAACTGCTCAAGTAGGTCCTGGGCGTTTGTGCTTCGGTGCAAATTGACCTGCAGGATACGGATCATTTGAGTATCGATTTGACTTTAGTTAGGGCCTCCTTGAAAACACAGCATCTCCCTGTCCCCGGCTCATGTTTGAGGTCGCCGGGTGCTAGCTTAGCATCCTTGCAAAGAATGAATTTTGCCTCGTTCGTGCACTCCTTCCTTTTGTGCCCCGTTTCACCACATTTGTAGCACAGAGATCTCCTGTCGGGTCCCCTACAGCCATACGCGGTGTGTCCGTATTCGAAGCATCTGAAGCAGCGGATAGGGATCGCTCTTCTCCGTATCCTGCAGATCACCCAACCTATCTCAGTTGTTTGACGATATTCCCCGCTTTCCGAGTATGCCGCTCCTCTTCGGCGCGGTCAAGGGCGATTGTGTTATTTGGTGCCACCTCTTGGGAGAGGCCCCCGTTTCCTAGCTCTTTTGCTTCTATCGCTTGGGTCGCGTTTGAAGTGGCGTCGGCCAACGGCAAAACTTCTCCCTCCCCCAGTCTTACACTGGCCTCTGTTGGTGTCGCAGCTTGATCCGGATTGTGTACGTCTTACACTGGGCGCTCCGGGGTGCGCATAGTCCTTCTACTGTGCCCAAAGGCCGCAATGATGCCAGGTTGCACAACGCACTCTGCCTTCTTTCGTTCGTTAGTCCGTCTGTGGTCTGTCTCCGATGATTTAACCTGTGATGTTGACTTTGACAGTATTTCTGGGGTTTGCTGCCTCCCCCCGCAATCGGTGACTTGTTTTATCGGTGTTCTTGCCAACAGCGGTTTTTGCCTGAAAGGGTTCTCCGTGCTAGCGTCCTGTTTGCTTGTGGTTTCATTTGTTTGCTCCATTTTATTGGGTCCCCCCTCGGAGCCGCTATCTCCGTTCGTGTGTGTAGTCGCCTTTTTGGTCCCATGGTTATCTTTGCAGAGCAGGGAGGCCATGCGAGAGTTGGCACAAGCCCTTATGGGGACAAGTGCTCAGAGCCAGACCAGCGCTAATCGGGAGTCCGTCTCAACCGAGCCTACACCACCAACCCAATGGTGCGAACTTCGAACGTACTCCGAGGCCTGCCAAGGTTTTACTGGGACGGAGACGGTATGATAGTTGAATTGGAGCCGTTCACACACGAGTTTCACCTCGGCGCTACTGTGCAAAGCAACTAGGTCCAAACCATCACATCCGCCAGCCCAAAGCGTCAATTCCAGTTCGTTGTCCAAAGCGTAGTCCAGATACAATAAGAGTCGTTACCTGTCATCCCAGGAGGGAACCTCACGGCACCCACCATATCCTCGGGTCCGTGGGGGCGGCGCTCCCCAAAGAATGCTAGCCTCCAAGAATGTTCTTGTCGACCGGCTTTCTTCCTGCGGAAATTTCCTCGGGTACGTGGGGGCGGAGCTCCCCAAAGAATGCTAGCCTCCAAGAGTGGTCTTGTCGACCGACATTCCCCCTGCGGAGTTTCCTCGGGTACGTGGGGACGGAACTCCCCAAAGAATGCTAGCCTCCAAGAGTGCTCTTGTCGACCGGCATCCCCCCTGCGGGGGCAAATTGTCCCATAGTAATACAGGGAAATTCAAATCGCTATAACTTCATTAAATACCATTCGATCTTTATAAAACTTTCAGGACAGATTATTCTTATAAATAGTCATCTGTGTACTGAATTTTATTAAATTTAAGGGCACCGTTAAGATTTTATTCAAGAAAAACATAAAATCGATAAATCATACTATTACTAACAAAGTTGAGTGAATTTTGACCTATAATGTATTTGTTGTTGTTTTACTCATAAAAGGATATATTCATGATTTTTTCAAATTTTTCGGTTCAAAGGTGTCCAATCGCGAGGGGGGGACACAAAATTTTTGTACGTTTTCCCTCCCCCTGCGTCCCTCGAAGCAAAATTTGTCATTTTAAGACCTGTTTTGAAAAGTTCTCATTAAGACCTTTCATTTGATACCCATATTGCCTACATGCGATGAAAACTTTTTTTCAGGGAGACCCCCCTTAAAGACCTTATAAATTTCTTTTCGGGTTGAAACTTTGAGGAGGGCGTCACTTCGCACCTACCTACAAAATCTTATGTTTCTAGCTTATGTGGTTTGCGAGAAGAAGTGGTGTGACACACGGATGGACGGACGGACAGACGGACAGACAGGACGCGAAACTAGCAGGGTGTTGTAAAATGATTTTACAATACCCTAAAAACAAAATTGTTCATCTCGCATTACCTCAAACTTTAATATTGACTTATTTCTACAAACTGTGAAATTATTACAATAGTTTAGTAGAAACTCATTAAAACGATTCGATTTGTTTATTTATTTATATTTCTATTGCCTTATGGCCCAAGAATCAAAAGAACTCGGGAAGCCAGAACTAATTTTGTTTAATTTCTAAGACGAATGTTTTTTCCAATGAATTTCGTCCAAGATAACTCGACTTCAATCGAATTTCAGTTGGGGGAGTTATTGACTTTGGGGAACCCATTTCCAGGACCCAACAAAGAAATCGCTCGGAAAATGGAGCAAAGAAATGGAAAGAAATTGTCGATTCATAACATCATCAATGAAAGCAACAACAACTAGGGCATTTTAATTTTGCAGGATTGGCGATGCTTGGGTAAAAATATGCTTCCTGATGCTGCTCGAGTAGTTGCTGATATTTAGGAGCCCCCTAAATGGTTTGTTGTCTCTTCCATTTCATCGGTTCTGTGAATTAATTTTCGGAACTTATGCTAGACAAATTAAGTATGAAAATATATTTTGCTTGAAAATCTTTTCTGAAACTTGACGAATTTCAACTTTCTGCTTATTTAGAAGAAGAACAACTGATCAGACGCAACGTGAAATCCCTTCATTAAATCTATGCAAATCTATGCAAAACTCACGGAGAAAGGAATATTTTTTCCATTCAAATTGACTTCTTCAAGGGTTCCAATCTTTTGAGATTCTACCTCATTTATAGATGACGTCGACAGCCACAATGGAACTTGTTTTTACTCATTGACATACTTTTCTCCCCCATTCTTACCATTGTCCTTACAGTGAAAAGTTCTTTGACACCTCAAACTTAATTTTTCGCAATTTCCGTTTCCAAGATTAATTTGACGATTAAACTTGGACGCGGCTCGCTTATTGTTAGATGCAGCAAAACAGAATATGCTGTGAAAATATGATAATTGAAAAATTATACAAAAAGCTAGTCAACCGCACTTTTAAATTGTAAATACAATATTATACATTGTGTTATATTTATAAAGGGTGATTCGTTATGTGGTTTGATTTTCAATCGACTTTTTCTGACAGAACACGCGTGACTCTGGTCAAACTGTATTGTAATTTTCATGAAGTATTGCTCGAAAAATCGTCTTGAAAAGACTGATCTCGCAACAACGTATCCAAATTGTTCAACTGTATTGCCAAAATAAGCGTTAAAGACGGTGCCTCTTCGCATACAGCGAGAGAATCATTTTGTAATTTAAAAGTAGGCATATTTGACTGATGAATGCATTGAACATAACTTGCATTTCAAAAGTCGCTCATGTTATTAGCTTAACTACATCGCTCCAAACCGTGTTGATATTGAATCCATCGCTTATGGTGACAGTCGACATAAGCGACAAGTTTGAGGCTATTTCATGACGGTTGGAGATACAAATTTTTTTTACAGTGCAATATGTACTATAATACAATGAATGCACACACACACACACACATATATATATATATATATATATATATATATATATATATATATATATATATATACATATATATATATATATATATATATATATATATATATATATATATATATATATATATATATATATATATATATATATATATATATATATATATATATATATTTGTTACACAGCCAGTATACACTATGTATACTGGTATGAACTGGAAGCTCCACTTGATGTGTATCCTTTTACATACATCATCAAGGCTCCCGGGGAGAAATCTCTCTGCATAACACTTACTTGCTACTGTATCCATCTAAACCAAATCAACAGAAGCAAACGTTTATTTTACTAATTATTTTATTTTTTTGTTCATTATTTTTTTTTTCAACATAACATGTCACATATTAAATTATTGAGAACCTATATCAATAATGAGTGAAGCACTTTTCACTTTAACCCTGACTTGACGCGCTTCATAGAGGAGCGCCAGCCTGTAGAGGGAATCAACTTGACGTATTAATGGTTCGGGGTGGCCACACGACGTGGAACGCTAGAAGGCCGATTAAGGATCGTGGCGCAAACCAACACCTCACCCCTCACAATTTTTTGGGCACTGAACAATACCTCCGTCTAAAATTTTACTCGCGTACTTACACGTTGTAGTTAAAGAATGGGTAAAAGCACGCTGCCTTATAGACTCGAACAAATGTTGCGAGCGAACAAATACAACATACTCGTGTATACTTACGCTTCATCACTGAAGAAGTTGCGAGCTAGCAAACACTACCTATGTACTCGCGCTTCGCCAACGAAATTAGTCAAGCAAGCATATACGCCCATTGTTATCGAAGCATGTCGTCCAATGATCAAGTGTAAAAGTAAAGAAGTGAGCAGAAAAGTAAATAAAAAAGATTAACTCGCATCGTAAACGACAAGCTTTGGGTGTGCTCCGAAGAGAGTTAAGCTGAAAGGAAAACTGAAAGCTCCAGCGTAAACGCTCTCTTGTTCAATGTCCCCAGTTTCGCTAATTCACCTCAAAAGATCGTAGGAAAGCCAAAAGCTTAAACGAAAAGCACTCTTTTGCTCAATTTCCCCAGTTTCGCATATTCACCATCCGAGCAAGTGAGACAGGGCGGGGAAGAAAAGCTTTCGCGGAACGAGAGCGCATGTGCTCGGCTAATCAGCACCCTTTAAGAAAATTGAGGTTGAAAGCTCACGAAAGAACGGTATTGAAAGTTCTTGGGCAAAGCATGCCAGGCAGTCTTGTTCGAGTCCAGTAGGGAGCGTGCTGCCACCCAATTATTATTTTCATCGCTCAAGTAGTGACATGACATCTGAGGTTTAAGTTTGGGTTGCAAGTGCTGTTCGGTGATCAATAGACTGTAAGGGGTGAGGTGCTGGCTTGAGCCGCGGACCTCAATCGGCCTTTTGGCGTTTCACGCCGTGTGGCCACCCCGACCCATTTACTCATCTTCTCCAATTTACTTTACGGGCTAACGCTCATATGGGAAGCGCGATAAGTCCCGCAGACATCAGGGGACTCCAAATCAAAGCGGAATTTAAGGGCGTCCTAGTTAATTAATCGGTTTGGTGTTAATATAAATGTTTTAAAAATGGAACAAAAAATAAAACAATTAATAAATAAACATTCGCCTCTGTTGATTTGGTTTAGATGGATAGAGTAGTAGGTAAGTGTTATGCAGAGAGATTTCTCCCCGGGAGTCTTGATGATGTATGTAGGATACACATCAAATCGAGCTCCCAGTTTATACCAGTATACATAAGGTATACTGGTTATATAACAAAATTGGCACAACCGGTAGGATCTTGGTTTTGCAGGGACTATAACGTAGCGCATCGTGTAGCAAATTTGAATGGGATGATAACCTCTTTCCCAGCCGATATCACCCAACCCTTGTATGACATCATTGCCACTCATACTGTCCATCAAAATAGATCAACTTTCTTAAAAAAATCCAAATAATAATTTTAGTCATTTAAATAACAAAAATATAGCATCAATATCCAAATATTATATTGATCTTATTCATACAGTCCATGAAACTAGATCAATCTTCTTATGAAAAATCAAAAAATAATATCAATATCCAAATATAATATTGATGCTACACATACAGTACCTAACATTAGATCAATTTTCTCAAGAACAAAAATTAAATAATCATATTAATCATTTCAACAACAAAAATATAACATCAATATCCAAATATAATATTGATGCTTCTCACACTAACCATCATAGATCATTCTTCTTGAAAAGGATAAATAAAGTAACATTAATCGTTTAAATAACAAAAATATAATATCAATATTCAAATATAAATCTACTTGCAAAAATAAAATAATTAATTAAATTACTTAAATTCAAAAAAATAAAACAATATCCAGACATAATATCAATAAATTGATGCTATGTCCATCGTTTTCTAATGTGTAAAACATAAAATGAAAATATTTGGTTTTGGTTTCTTTAAACATTAGATTAATTTTTATTTTTGTATAACGAAACTTTTTCGATCACTATTTGTGATCTTCTTCAGTACAATAAACTAATCTTGTCAGCAGCCAGTGTATCATCGAGTGATACGCCGCCATTTTCTGCGCGTATGAGTGAAACGAGTGGCTGGTTATTGTACGCCGAGTGTAGCTTTGTTTCCGATGAATATCGAATTTGATTTTACCATCATTCCTGATAATCATCTTATCTAGGAACGGAATTGCGTCATGTTCTGTTTCCGTGGTGAATTAGATTTTTGGATGGATACGATTTATACATTGGAAGATATTTTTCAGTTCATATCTAGGAAGTATGGCCAATATGTCATCTACATATCTTACCCAGAATATTGGCATCAAGCCTTCCTTTTCGATAGTGTCTTAAATATAAGCCATAAAGATTTCGCTGATCACTGGGGATAGCGGGATTCCCATTGCCGTTCCTGATGTTGTTTTATAGAATTTGTTTCGGTACATGAAATAATTCTCGTTCATGCACAACCGTGCTAGCTTCATATAACACTTCACTTTCGCTTTCCATTCAGCTGTAGTTTCAATGTTTGATAACCGATTTAAAAAAGATACAATGCCTCTTTTACTGATACACTTGGGAGCAGAGCTTTCACATCGAATGAAACTAAAAGGTTTTCCAATAAGAGGTGTTATTTTGAATAGCCCGATATTTCGGTAGATGTCACTTTTGAAGCTGTCATTTTTGAAATTTGACAAGTAGAAACTACGCCATTTATAAAAGTGGTACGATACACGTTTCAACAATACATTGAAATTATTAAAATTCACTATAAAAATGGTGAAAATTTGGCAGAGACGGTTCGTAAAACTCGAACATTTTTGGGGTCGTCGTGAAGCACCTTGTCGGACCGCAATACAGAAATTGGTGGATAAATTCGAGCTGTTGGGACAATTTAGTGATGTGAAAAATAAAACCCGTGCAAGTCACTCAAGAACAGCCGGGAATATTGCTGCTGTAACTGAGAGTGTTGAAGAAAACCTCGGTTTACCCATTCCTCGTCGTTCATTGGAATTAGGCATTCCACAAACGTCATTACACCGTATTTTGCATAAAGATTTCGATTTTAAGGCTTATAAAGTTAAGTTAACACAAGGCCTCAAGCCGGTCGATCATCAATAACGTCGTGTCTTTGCTGATTGGGCCCTTGAAATGCATGAAAATGATCCGGAATTCCATCGAAAAATCATCTTGAATGATGAGGCCAATTTCCACCTCGATGGCTTCGGCAACAAGCAAAATTGTTGCATCGGGGGCTCGGAAAACCCAAGAGTTATTGTTGAAAAGCCTCTCTATCCTCAACGTATGACTGTTTGGTGCGGTTTATGGTCCGGTGGAGTCATTGGACCTAACTTTTCAAAAATGAGGCTGGAGCAACAGTCACGGTGAATGGATTGCGCTATCGAGAGATGATTAATAATTCTATATGGCCGGGATTGGATGGTATTGATTTGAACAACGTTTACTTTCAACAAGGCGGCGCTATGTACCACACAAGTAACGAAACCATTGGACCGTGTTATCTCTCGAAGAGGTGATCACAATTGGCCACCGAGATTTTGTGATTTAACACCTTGCGACTTCTTCGTTTGGAGCCACGTGAAAAAGAAGGTCTACGCCAACAGCCCAGCGTCGATTCAAGACCTCGAAGATGGAATTCGTGAGGGTATCGAGGACATAGGGCAGCCACTTTGCGATTTGGTTATGGAAAATTTCATGAAAAGGATATGGTCCTGTAAGCGTGGTCGTGGTGGTCATTTGCCTGATGTTATTTTGCACTATTAGCCGCATACCTTCCTCTTCATAATGAACTAAACATCCGATCATTTGTATTAAAACTGACATTTTTCTTTTGATATCAAAATAACATCTCTTATTAGAAAACCCTATATAACCTCGTCTCTTTTTACGCCTTCGATATCCTCCCATTGCTTGCTTAGTGCTGCTGAATTCTGGGTAGATCTGCGGCTTGTTGGTGTTCTTAGACTTTCGATTTCTTTCGTTAGAAATTTTGTGATTTTGTAAGTTGGCGAGCTCGAATCAGCTATTATTTCACGAACCACCTCATTATTCTTGTGTATTTTTGGCTGGACTCGTATGTGGGGAAGTGATGGGTTCTGCATTCTGAGATTTTGTTGATTGAGTATACTTTTACATTCACCCTTTTGATTGACTCTGGGACGGGGTTGGTTCTTAATTGCATGTAGTGGCCTAGATGTCCTCGATTCAATATATATACGACAGGTACCTGCAGGGATTAGGATTAATACTGATGAAGGCAATTGTCATTCAAAACTTCTAAGGGTAATGAAAAGCAATGGTAATTAAGGTTAAGGTTGTTAGTATATAAGCATGTTTTTAGAATGTTCTAGTTCATTGTACTGAAAAGGATCACAAATAGTAGTCGAAAACGTTTTGTTGTACCAAAATAAAAATTAATCTAATGTTTAAAGGAACAAAAACAAATCTTTTTATTTTATATAATATCAATGCTATTCCCACAGTCCACGAAATTAGATCAGACTTCCCTAAAAAAATCAAATAAAAATTTTAATCATTTGAGTAGCATAAATATAATATTAATATCCAAATATAATATTAATGCTACTCCTACTAGCCATCGTAGATCAGTCTTCTAAAAAAGGGCAAATAAAATAATATTAATTGTTCAAATAACAAAAGTATAATATCAATATTTAAATATCTAATAAAGCCTTCTCATACTGTCCATCAAACTAAGTCAGTCTACTTTTAAGAAAATTTAAATAATGATATTGATAATTTAGTAACCAAAATATAACATCAATATTCAAATATAATATTAATCCTACTCATACTGTCCATCAGATAAGATCAGTCCTAAAATCGAATAGTCATACTGAACATTTAACTGACCAAAATATAATATTAACATCCAGTAGTACAAGTACAAGCATAAAAACCTTTAATACATATACTTCATTCATTTACTCCTTCATTCATATAAATCTCATCTTAGTTATCTGAAGATCATTCAAACGAGCTCCTAACTCATTTAAACCAAACGTACAATTTACAAAAGATATAAAGTTTCAGTCAGCTAACATGCAAAACTCTAAACATAACAAGTAAACAGTAAACACAAACAAGGAAAACGAAAACTTAATAGCGAGCAAGCAAACGCATGCCCATTGATATCGAAATATAATACCATTTATTACTCCAACTACTTAAACAATAATAAAAGCAAAAACGCGTGCTTACATCCATTTTAAAGTCTTATCTTTTGAATTGAATGAGGATTCGAAATGCCTGAGATGCAATAAAAAGAGCAGACAAAAAAAAACATTTGACCACACAATTGAATGGATAGGCATTTGGGCAATAATTTTTAAATGCAATAACATTAAAGAACAAACGAAATAAATAAACTGCGCTAAAAATTATAAAAAATAATTAATATGAGAACAGCAATTTCCCAGGGCGAATAAATATGCAGCTGAGTTAATTTCAAGTTATATTGAAACAATTTAAGTATGAGAACTATGACAATACAACAGAATTTCACTTATTAGGACAATACAAAAATGCAAACGGTTATACCCCAAAACCAATTATCTCTTTCCAGTTCCAGGGCGATTCACTCTCAAATCACCAAATTAACATCCAACACTAAATGTGTATAAGCAAACGGAAAAAAAAAGTCGCAGTAAAGTCAGTAAGCCCCGGCAAAACTCCAAACCAAAACCATCAGAAGACACGCTTTTTCTGTGTATAAATTGCACATTACTGGAATAAAAACCAGTAGATTTAAAAACAGCCTCTGAGCCGCTGACATAAGCTATCAGCAGACACGCTATTTTTAGTTATAAGTCTCTAAAGAAACAAATAATTGCCGCTACATTTAGTATTGTCATATGCAAAATAGATATCGATTTACCATCCAGTCGTTGCCTCTGTGCTGTTGATCCAAAACGGTTTGCAGACATGCTATCAACCAAGTATCTTTTAAACAAGCCACTACGTTTTCTTGCGCAAGTCACCAACTAAACTCCTGTAGAAAACGCAAGATAATTCAAAACCCACCCATTTCCCACCCTTTTACTTTATGTATGGCAACGATTTCCAACTGCATTTTATAATGCCATAATATAGGTATACTTTAAGGTTCTTTAAACAATCGTTTTCTCGAGATTAAAAATTTTATAAACGACTAATGAAGTGACCTCGTACGGTATTGTACTGTTTTCCAGCAAGGTCTGGGACAGGACATTAAACACTCACTAGGGAGAAATGAGACAGAACACATACAGGGTCTTGAATGAAGGCCGAAACTATATGTTTCCAAAACCATCATATAGTGATAGTGTCGCTTCGACCATCTTCTACAATAATCTTTCTCGCAAGATATTTTCAACGCAGTATTTCTGTTTAACAGTGCACTAAAATCAATAAAAGTATATGCCAGAACTTTTAAGCTTAGAATTTCTCCTTTTAATTTCAGTTTAAGAAAACATTATCATTCACAACTCATTCAACATTTATATACTTAATAAAAACCTTCATAATTAATAGTAGATTTCGATTTATAAATAATCCACAACTATCCAAACATAATGCAGAAGAACCTCCATTTCTAATAACCCTCCCTTTTTACCACCACAAATGGTTAAACAAGTTTGTAATAGACAATTTGAGCCAATTAAACGACAATTAAATGCATATACCTTAAAAGCCCTGCCCACTACGAAACGCATTAAACCGATATAATTAAAAACAGATGCTCTTCAAGGCAATAACCAGCCACCCACGAATTAGTACATGCATATCATATACTCCATATATGTACTTCCTAGCAATTAGCGCATGTTAAAGCTACAATATATCTTATCCATTCAATTCTCTCATGCGCCATTGCAGAAGCAATGCTAATCATATCTTCTAAGCTCGTTGGCAGGTAGCACAAACAATCACGTAAACTTTTAATCCATGACTCTCACTCCCATTAACAACATTAACCATACATATTAAGGGGAAAGTTTATTTATCACACTCACTATTACACACCCTAAAGCAAAGATAGCTTACACCAAAGTCATGGGAATACAAAAACAACGAATCCTAAGCTACATCAATGGAAAGCTATTCTCTCGGCAAAACTTCTTCCGAAGCGAATCAATTCCCAAACGTAACGATCGGTTCAAACATTCATTCCCCATTCACATATTAACTCGTTCCCAATAAGTAACTGCTAAAGCTTTAACAATATTTAAATTTCTTTACTAACCTATTAGCACAATAATTTAAGACAATACCAGCAAAAACTTACATAAAGAGCTTTTTGCTATAGCACTTAAAAAATCAATTTAATTGAGTATTAATAAACCATGAATGGTATAAAGCAACAATTTTTGGTTTTTGTTTTTTGTACATTTAAACTATGTTGAACTGAGTCGTGCCAACGAATGGTATCCAATCTGTCAACCAGTCCGTGCACTCGTAATCCATTTCGCAGTGGCCGTTTGTCGGCCAGCTAGTTCGGAGAGAATTTCCGTCGCAGGGCTTTTAAATGGATTACACTCGATTATGTTAATTCAGCCACCATTACGTGCCTGTTTCAAACGCGTCTAAAATAGAACCATACGGAAACGCAACCTGTCTCTACTTTATTCCGTATTTAACTTCCATTCAGTCCGACAACAATAACAAAAACTGGATCTTAATCCGCATTCCCAATTTTTAGGTCTTTGTAAAAAAATTTTTTACAAAGACCTACTAGTTTCGCGACCTGTCTGTCCGTCTGTCCGTCCGTCTGTCCGTCCGTCCGTCTGTCCGTCCGTCCGTCTGTCCGTGCGTCACAGCTGATTTCCTCAGAAACTATAGGAGCTAGAATGTTCAAACTTTGTGAAAAGGTCAAAAGTGATGGTCTCTCAAAAGTTAAGGCCTTAACAAAAATTTAAAAAATGTTTAAGGGGGGTCCCCCCTAATAACGAATTGGCCCTTAAAAATTTTTTTTCATCAAAGGTAGTCAAGTGGGGTACCAAATGTAAGGTCTTGATAAGAACTTTTAGAATCTGAAATAAAAAAATCATTTAATGAATTAGGGGGTCCAGGGGAAGGCAAAATGTACCCAAAATTTGTGTCCCCCCCCCCCCCCCCCCCTCGCGATTGGACACCTTTCAGCCGAAAAATCTGCAAATTATCACAAACGTGGACCTTTATGAGTACAAGGGCAACAAATACCTTAGAAATCGAAATTCACTCAACTTTGTTAATAATAGTATGATTTGTAGATTTTACATTTTTGCCCATAAAATCAAAACGGTACCTTTAAACTTCTTGAAACATAAGATATATATGTTCACAAAATTTAATTGAGATCGAATCATAATCAAGTGAGTTATAGCCATTTCAATTATATGGAATTACACCAACAATAACACGTGTTTATGGTTGACATAGGGTTGTCCAATAAAAGGTGTTATTTTGATATTAAAAGAAAAATGCCATTTTTAAAAATGCCATTTTTAATACAAATGATCGAATGTTTATTTCATTATAAAGAAGAAGATATGCCGTTAATAGCAATAACTAACATTGAGGAAATAACCACTACGACACGCCTACAGGACCATATCCTCTTCATGAAATTTTCCATAACCAAATCGCAAAGTGGTTGCCCTATGTCCTCGATAGCCTCACGAATTTCATCTTTGAAATATTGAATCGACGCTGGGCTATTGGCATAGGCCTTCTCTATCACGTGGCTCCAAAGGAAGAAGTCGCAAGGTGTTAAATCAGAAGATCTATTCAAAATTACACTTCTTATTGGAAAACCCTATATATATTTAAAATTGACTTAGGTACTTTGATTTTCTTTCAATTTTCATGAAAATTTAAGGAATAGTGTTTAACTTGAACATGTTCAATCGGCCGAGCATTCAGAAAAATCATTTAAGCTAGATTAAAATGGCGCCTGCACTGTGCTTATGAAAGAAACTGTGCATCTTTTGTATAAATTTGAACGATTTCATATCTAAGTATTGGATGAATGATTCAAGTTATCGATTCACGCCATTAGAAAACTTGTTTCTAACCCTAGGATGTTTACAAAGACCTTCTGGTAGGAGCACTCTCCTGCTTACTCAACTTGTTCTTTCTCTTTTTCCGACGCGGTACCGAAAAATACACTACTCTAATGCAAACTTCGAAATGTCCTACTCTAATAAAAAAACATCAAAACAAACTATGGTACCGCGTACCGGCCGCGACACCGGCCATTCGCGGATTACACTGACCCTGCCCTCGTAGCGGCATACTCACCATTCGCCGAGATTCCTGCTGGAAGAGAAGGGTTTAGCTGGAAAGGAAAGACTGGGTTAGCCTGACAATTCATTTTATTCATTGTGTTTGACTTCATTCAATCGTAAGTATAATTGTTTAATTTGCTTTACTTAATTATTCAAATGGTTTTCTGTATGTTTTTATTTAATAATTTTTTTTTTTTTTCATTTTTAATACCAACTTTTGTTTTCCTTGATTTTTTTATTTATTCAAGTGTAGAATAGTCTTATTTTTAGTAGTTGATTTGTTAGTTAAATTTTTTTATAATTATTGAATGGGCACGGGAAAAATTATTAGCAGTTAATGGAAATAAAATAATCAGTAATACATGAATTGAGTGAAAAGTTAATAGTTAAAATATATGTTATTTTATTGATTTTTATGTTTTAATGATTCATAGTGCTTATTTTAAGCTTTTACAAATTGTTGTCTTCAAGTACAAAACGTTGAAGTGCTTATACTGTGATTTTCATTCGTCAGTGAATTTGCCGTTTTTTATAAAGTTATCATATTCAAGCTTACCTGGAGTGAAAACTTATTTTTGCAAGATGCGAGCACCCTAGCTATGGCACAAGATGCTAATTGCAATTTAAATATATTTTGCGCTGGAAATTTTTGGAAAACAGTAGGTGACAGTAAATCAAATCTATACATTAATATTCGTTTTGCCAGAGTTATACATACAACGATTTGAAAAAAAAAGAGAACTAAAATTACTTTCTTAAGGCCTTAAAATTCAATGTATGTATTGTTTTTTTTTCTCTTATTTTGCTATATACTATTTTACTCAGTGCTATTTTAATCAATATATAATATATAAATATTAGTCGATTATCAAAAAATGAAATATAACGCTTCCTTTAATATTCGTTGAATGTTTATTAATTTTTACAAACACCGCGGGTTTCGGAATAAACACCTATTCCATCCTCAGTGCAAACTAACAATTCTTATTTCCTAACCTACCTATTTATACACATTTATTTAATTTATATTTTTCCAAACAATAATGAACTACTTAATCCTACATAATTACCTACGCACACCTTTTCCCCACCATAAAAGTTATTCCTCCGATTCGCCGGTAATTGCCTCGTTCGCTTCTTCGCCTTCGTTGCCCGCACCATTCACATCATCGCTTACGTTACCTGGGTTTCGTTTCCTATTGATTTTGTTCAGGATGTCCATTAACGGGGAATATCCGTTACCTAAATCGTGATTTAAGCGTGCATCAGCTGGTTCCCTTGATATTATCAAGCTCTCGTATGCATCCAGTTTGTACCATTTCGTGATTTCCTTAACCAATTCCACATCGCTTTCTCCTATGCTGTGACTTTCCTCCAAAATATGCTTCGCTACCGTTGATTTGACCAGCTCTTTGCTCCTGTTGTTCCTTAATATTATTTCTGCCTCCCTCACGTGTTCATTCAATCTTGTAGTAATCAATCTTCTTGTTTGCCCTATATAGGTTTTTGGGCACTCTGGGCATGTTATTTTGTAAATCCCGCTTACTTCATTTTTCGTTTTTTTATCTTTTACGGCTCCCAATAATGATTCAAGTTGAAGATGTCTACTGGATGTAACCACTTGAATATTGTAGCTTTTTAATATTTTCGCAATTACCGCCGTTAGTGGTGAGTGTGGAAAAGATCGCCTGATGCTTACTTCATTGTTTCTATTTTGCATGAACAATGTCGTGTATTGATCCTTCTATAAATTTTCTCGAGGTTTTTGAGATGATTTGCTCAATTATCTTAGTTGGGAACCCATTTTTTGTCGCCGTATCTAGTATATATGCTTCTTCTTTGGCAAACTCATCTTCGCTCATCGGAATTGTTAACAATCTGTGTGCCATCGAGTGGTAAGGCGCCATTTTTTGTTGGTATGAGTGCTCAGAATCGTAGGTGATCGTCCTTTGTGTGCTAGTCGTTTTCCAATAAATTCCAAATTCCACCTTATTGTCGCGTCTTTTTATCAGGATATCCAAAAATGGTAGTTCCGAGTTTGCTTCTACTTCGCACGTGAATTGTATGTTTTTGTGGATTGTGTTTAGTTTTTCTCTGGTTTGTTCAATTTCTGCCTCTTTTACCACCGCCACCACGTCATCTACGTATCTTCACCATATTCGGGGCATGATTTGGCTGCTTTCCATTTTTTCCTCCAAATGGCTCATGAAAACTTCGCTCAACAATGGTGATAATGGGTTACCCATAGCGGTGCCTGCCTTCGTTTTGAAGTATTTACCCCTAAAGGTAAAGTAGTTTTCGTTCATACATATCGACGCTAATCTAGTGTACTGCCTTAGTTTTCATTTCCAATCTCGGGTACCACTTCGTTTTTCGAGCCATTCTTCGAATATCCATAGTGCCTCTTCAACCGGGATGCTGGGATAGAGGGCTTTTACGTCGAATCAGACTAACTTTTCATCCGGTTCAATGTTGATCCCTTGAAGTTTTTCTATAAGTTCCACACTGTTTCGTAGTGCTCTACCACCTATATTCATACCTATGCTATCGATTTCCTTGATTAGCCATTTCGCGATGTTGTATGTAGGTGAATTCGTGTCAGCTATAATTTCTCGCACCTCGTTACCTGGCTTATGAATTTTCGGCTGGCACCTTATTCGTGGTAGGGACGGGTTCGGCATTTTTAAGCGTCCCATGTTTTCAAAAATCGTACTCGCTTCTTTCAATGCTATGTCCACTCTTTTAATCGATTCTGGCAGTGGGTCTCGTTTTATTTCAACATAATTTCCTGTTGTCAGCTTTTCGTACGTTAATTTGTCATACTCATCTTTATCCATGATAACGATTTTGTTAACGTTATCTGCTTTCAAGTAATACACTTCTTTTGTTTTGAGCTGTTTTATTATTTTTCCTATATTGTCATTTCGATTATTGTGTGGCTGCTTTTTTAATAATTCTCTGCTTACTCTTGATCGTATATTCTGCTTGTCCTCTTGGCTAAATTTTTTAATTGTTGTTTCCAAGTCTACTATAATGTCATCCGTTGGTGGCATACTTCTGATAGCAAAATTTAGACCCTTGTTTAAAACTTCCATTTCGGCGTCTGTAAAATTTACGCTTAACTTATTGATCACGAACTCTGGAATTATTTCCACTCTTGGTTTATACTCGTATTTGTTGTTACCTTGTGTTAGCAATACATTAGTCTGCTTTTCTGCAATCAATTTGTCTAGCTTCCGATTGTGTTGAGCGAAGTTTTCATGAGCTATTTGGAGGAAAAAATGGAAAAATGCGGTGGTAAAAGAGGCAAAAATTGAACAAACCAGAGAAAAACTAAACACAATCCACAAAAACATACAATTCACGTGCGAAGTAGAAGCAAACTCGGAACTACCATTTTTGGATATCCTGATAAAAAGACGCGACAATAAGGTGGAATTTGGAATTTATTGGAAAACGACTAGCACACAAAGGACGATCACCTACGATTCTGAGCACTCATACCAACAAAAAATGGCGCCTTATCACTCGATGGCACACAGATTGTTAACAATTCCGATGAGCGAAGATGAGTTTGCCAAAGAAGAAGCATATATACTAGATACGGCGACAAAAAATGGGTTCCCAACTAAGATAATTGAGCAAATCATCTCAAAAACCTCGAGAAAATTTATAGAAGGATCAATACACGACATTGTTCATGCAAAATAGAAACAATGAAGTAAGCATCAGGCGATCTTTTCCACACTCACCACTAACGGCGGTAATTGCGAAAATATTAAAAAGCTACAATATTCAAGTGGTTACATCCAGTAGACATCTTCAACTTGAATCATTATTGGGAGCCGTAAAAGATAAAAAAACGAAAAATGAAGTAAGCGGGATTTACAAAATAACATGCCCAGAGTGCCCAAAAACCTATATAGGGCAAACAAGAAGATTGATTACTACAAGATTGAATGAACTGGTGAGGGAGGCAGAAATAATATTAAGGAACAACAGGAGCAAAGAGCTGGTCAAATCAACGGTAGCGAAGCATATTTTGGAGGAAAGTCACAGCATAGGAGAAAGCGATGTAGAATTGGTTAAGGAAATCACGAAATGGTACAAACTGGATGCATACGAGAGCTTGATAATATCAAGGGAACCAGCTGATGCACGCTTAAATCACGATTTAGGTAACGGATATTCCCCGTTAATGGACATCCTGAACAAAATCAATAGGAAACGAAACCCAGGTAACGTAAGCGATGATGTGAATGGTGCGGGCAACGAAGGCGAAGAAGCGAACGAGGCAATTACCGGCGAATCGGAGGAATAACTTTTATGGTGGGGAAAAGGTGTGCGTAGGTAATTATGTAGGATTAAGTAGTTCATTATTGTTTGGAAAAATATAAATTAAATAAATGTGTATAAATAGGTAGGTTAGGAAATAAGAATTGTTAGTTTGCACTGAGGATGGAATAGGTGTTTATTCCGAAACCCGCGGTGTTTTTAAAAATTAATAAACATTCAACGAATATTAAAGGAAGCGTTATATTTCATTTTTTGATAATTGAATAAGTTCGTTGAAACGTGACTAGGATTATTCATAAATATTAGTCGTATTGCATGTTTAATATTGTTATTTGTTCCTCTCTAATTTACATTACTACAGTTACTATATTTTATATTATTGTTCTTCAAACTACTGTTTTCTTGCTGCATGTTTACAGTAATTATGTTTTGATTCGATCTTATAGTTCATTGTTTAAAAATCAAAAGTAACTATTCAAGAATACTTTTCGAATAAATTTATTACAACTGTTTCTCTATATTTTCATTTTTATTTCTATATACATATATCTGTTATTAAGAGTTTTCGGTTCCTAACGGATATGGCAGACTGTACGATTGAACTTCTTACCTTCCTTATGATAGCCGTACAATAGTTCACTAAAATATGTGATAACCGCTTAATTTTTTTTTATTTTTGAATATGTCCTTGTTTCGAACAAGATTAAAAATGTTAGTTTTGATCAATTAAATGTAAAAATGTTGAAATAATCAATATTATCTATAATCACAAAAAAAACGGAAATCATTGTTAGGCCACCAAACAGAAAGATAATATTTATTTTTATATCCAAATTAACGCTTGAATGTTTGGAATAAATAATAGGATAAGAAAGAAGTGGCAATAGTTTTCGAATGTTTGGATTTGTTTGAGAATCTGTTCATAAATTGATATGAACATTCTGAGAATATATACCAGGATTTGATTTTCAGTGTGTCTTATTTTTATTTAAATGGTATTTCAGTGTCTTGCAAAAAAAAACTTTATATGGAAGAAATTTATACCAGTTTTTGGGAAAAAAATAAAGTTAATTTTTAATATACGTCAATATGCGTCACTTATCAATTGATTTATAATGGTTTTTTTTTTCTGTTTGTTGGCGAAGTGAATGTTATGTGCGCGGTGAATGGGAACGGTAATTAAATCAAAAGAAGGAAAAGTAAAAGAAGTGGTAATGTCAAAAATCGCGGATGGAGCATAACATTCTTTATACCATGGAGCATAACATACCTTTCCTTGAATTTTTTGTTGGCCGAATGAGTGATTTGTGAGTTGGAGCATTATTTCAATTCTTACTTATTTCCATCACTCCTAAATTAAAGTGCAACTTTAACTATTTTTGCATTATAACTCGGTTATTCCCTCTTAACTTCAATGATAAATCACCCAATTTAATCCGGGGTAATCCATGCGTGCCATGCATTGTTTGAAAGCGGAAGAGGTTTTCGTATTCGATTTGTTACATTAAATTTATATATATAAGAGCTCAATATTACTTCTATTCTGCACTATTAGAATAACAACGCAAAATTAGTTATGTTAAAACATGCAGCAGTTACGCATCAAATATTGATTACACAAGAATTTTGTTTGCGTTCCATACATCATTTTTTTTACAAAAATTTCACGTTCAAAGTCCACGTTTTGCTTTCTGATTCTCACGCTTCCATCGACTCAACCCACTTGCCACCCTCTGACAATGAACAGTAAATTGATATTTATTTATTTCAGAAAATCAACTTACAGACTCATAGTCAAATTACAAGTCAATAAATACAATATTTAAATACAAACATATGAATTCAAAATATAGAAGAAATTAAAGAAAAAAGATCACAATACGATATTAAAATTAAGATTATAGGAATAATTATAAATTTGCTTTTTCATTGAAGTTTTGAATACGCCAAGAGACTGTGATATAGGACCAAGACTTTGCTGGTTGTGCATACGAGGTAAGCGTAGCAAGGGAGAGTGGAAGAAGGTGTTAGTACGTGCATACGGAACCTGAAATTGAAGCGAGGATCTATTAGGGCGAGCCGCGTCGAATGTATTTATTTGCCTGCATAAATTTTGAGGTAAAAGGCTATGGTAAAGCTTGAATAAAAGACATTCGTCAAGGAAAGATTGTCTGGACTCGAGGGTAGGAAGGTTCAAAGTATGTAGTCGGTCATCATAAGGGGAGTCAGGGAGGTTGAATTTGAAGAAAAGAGACCGCGTGAATCTGCGTTGAACTGATTCAAGAGCATCGATGTGCTTCCTGTGGTACGGACTCCAAATTTGGAAGCAGTAATCCAAATGACTACCTACTAGTGAGAAGTAAAGACACATACAGGATGTGATATGTTGAAATGACGAAGCGGATCGTAAAATAAATCCAGTTAAGCGAGAGGCTTTCTTAATAATTAGAGCAATGTGGAGATCAAACTCCAGTTTACAATCGAAGAGCACACCAAGATCCTTGAAGAAGGTTACATTGCTCAAAGGGATAGCAACAAGCCTATACGTTGATAGAAGAGGACATTTTTTAACAGGAGAATGTCATCTGATGGCATTTGGAAGCATTTAGGGAGAGGTGGTTTGATTCACACCAGTCGATAACACGCTGAAGATCAGTTTGAAGGGTATCCACATCTAACAGGGAATCAATAACTCGAAAAATCTCGAAGTCATCAGCATAAAGGAGACAGGGAGATGTGATAACAGCAGGTAGATCATTGATGAAAAGTAAAAATAGTATGGGGCCAAGTATTGAACCTTGCGGAACTCCCGAGCTCGGGTGAAAAGAAGAAGAGAAGAAAGAGTTTAAGAGAGAGAGAGAGTGATCCACTGAATCAAAGGCTTTAGAAAAATCCGTAAAAATGACGTCCACTTGTTGTTGTTGATCGAGGGCAGCTGCAATATGATGGGTAAAAGAAAGTAAATTTGTAAAGATAGATCTGCCTCTGACAAAACCATGCTGTTGGTCTGCTAAAGATGGGAGAACAAGTGGATACGGCAAATCAAAAACTATCTTTTCAAGAATTTTACTAAAACAAGGAAGAAGGGAAATAGGACGTTAGTTTGAGACAATATTACGATCACCAGATTTGAAAATAGGAAAAATATGGGCGATTTCCCATTGGACGGGGAAAACCGCACAGGATAAACTCAAGTTAAAAATAATTGAATGGGGAACACAAAGCAAAGAAGTTAAGATTTTGCTAGAAAATTTGGAATGCGATCAAGGCCCAAACTGGTGCTGTTGTCAAGATTATTTAAGAGTTGCTCAACTTGCAAGGGGTTTGTACGAAAATTAGTAGAGAATAAAGCACAAAAAGATTAGTTAAAGGAAGGGGAATGCTGAGCAATGCCAAAAAAGGAAGAAAAATAAGAAGCGAAGAGTTCAAAAGATTCTTGAGGAGAAGACGATGTCACGCCATCTAGACTAAAATTATCAGGGGCATAATGAGAGGTCCTTAAAGATTTTACGTACGACCAGAACGCACGAGTTTGATTCGACTTAAACGTAGTTCCAATGTGTTTAACACATGCATGAAGTGCAGGAGTGGCAATTTTCTTGGCGGCGGCACGACGCTCTTTAAATTTAATGAGGTCAATTGGAAGACCAGCGGATAAGAATTTTCTGCGGGCAGCATCTTTAGCTTAAATTGCAGTGGTAACATCTGAATTAAACCAAGGAGCATCTTTAGGTCTTCTTGCTGGACACACAGGAGTAAATTGCGAGATCAAGGACGAAAGAAACATATAGAGCTTATCAACACAATCTTCAGTGTGGAGATTGCTGAAGAAGAAATACCGATTCACGGCATTAAGATTAGCTTCCATGCTCGATAAATTGGCTTTTAAAAAAAAATTAAAGCGGGAAGGTGAGGAATTCTTCAAAGAACGAGAAGATGTAATAGCAAGCTCAATAGAGAGCGGTGGATAGTGGGGATCAGGTTTGACAAAGGATGAGAGTGCCACCAATGTGGACAGAGAAGAAGGTAACAAGTTGGAAAGAACAAGATCAAGCAATTTGTTATTGGAATTAGGAAGAGTGTTGTATTTGATGAAAGAACAGAGAAAAATAAGAGAAGAAAGAGCAAAAGCCACGCTACCGCTAAAAACTATCAAGACATTCAAATCATTCCAAATAATAGAGGGTAAATTAAAGTCACCACAGACCAATATAGGGGTCAAAGGGAAAGAAGCATAAATGTAGCTCGAGAATTCTGCAAACAAATGTTCATAACCAATAGTAGGACTGTAACCAGGAATATACACAAATGATACGAGGAAGGCAAGAGAATCAGATAGAGAGACTAGCACAAACATTCACTCAACAGGTGAAGATGGAGTGTAATCGTCACAGGATTTGCTGGTAAGGGAAACATGTATACCCACTAGAACGCCTCCACCTTCAAACTTACCAGTAGCATCACGGTCTCTATCTCTGCGGAAGATTAAATGGTTCGGGAGTAGCTCACTATTACTAATGTCATCTGTCAGCCATGTTTCCGTTGGACAGATGATATTATATGGAAAAAGGATGGAAGAAATGCGAAATTCAGTAGTCTTAGTCCTCAGGCCACGAAAATGTTGGTAATAGCAAGTTAAGAATGAGGCCTAAAAGATATTTTTTCTGGAGCGAAAGGACACAGGATGGTTCCGCTTACGAATCGGAGAAAACTTTTTGACGAATACGCCAAGTGGCCAAAATTCCTTATCAAGTAGGATACTTGGGTTAGTTGGAACAGTAATTTTAAAAAACGCAATCAATCTGTTCGTCTTTTCATCAGGCGTAAGCTTGGTACACTGGAGCAACTCAGGACTAAAGTTCAGTTTGTACTTTATATGAACGATGATGTCTTCGACTGGCGTGCTATATTCTAATCTCGAAAGAAATATTTGTAGTGGTGGGTATATAGCACGCAAGGAGGCGCGAATTTTCATCGCAGTAATGCTTGCCGTCATATCGCCTCCAGGCGAGGGCCCCCCGATGTAGATCCTGGTGAGCCTACATGTCTTATCATCAATTCGGTATCAACATTACCTTGAGCTGCAAATCTTGTGACAGAGGTTTCAGGCGTGCATTGACTTTTGGTCAGTCTCGATACCAGCTGGACGTTGTGGTGTTATCGAAGCCGGCTGCAGAAGTTCAGGTTGCTGCTGATTAGATATCAATTGTAGATGTTTCGGTTGTGTTTGTTGCTGTAGTTGTTGTACATGATGTTGCTTTTGAGAACCAGGTGACAGTTGGTGTTGAGGTTTCTTTAGAATGGCTCCCTTACTGGCCTCAACTACAGCACACACATCAGAGCTCTTGCCGAGAGAAGTTGGCGATAGCGCAGGAGAATTGTTCACTGGGCAATCCCTATCGTTGATGGATCGAGTACATACTTTGCTGCGAGTTTCTTGTAAAATTTTTGATTGCTTTTTTAATACTCTGAGCGTATCAGAGATTGTCACTCCGCATCAGTCATTGCATCGAAAGAAAATTTTGAATCGAATTTCGCACAGATGTCATCAAAGGGTGCAGGGATACCTAGGCATTTAAGGTGAAAAGACTTCGCACAATATCCATCACACTCAATAAATTTGGCTCGTAATGATTCGGGTTCATTGCACTTTTGACATTTCATGTCGTATGTTGGAGAACTTATGTTACAGCTATTTATAATGAAGTAAAATAAGAAACTCGCAGGAAAAAATAAATTAAATTAATTGGGCGAGGGGTATTTGTAAAAAAATCGCAAAAATTCCAAACCTGCTTGATTTGAATAAATTTTTTTAGGTTTTAAAAATACTTATTAAATTTTATCGTGTTTCTAGGGTTAAAAGTTTCTAATATTAAGTAATGAAAATTAAAAAATAAAATATTAAAAGCGAATTTTGCCTACCGCTAGCCGTATTTTGGTAATTAAAAATGTCGAATATTGAAAGCACTTGAAAGTACACTCAGATGCTTGCCATTTATCAGGGGCACGATTAATCACAGAAGTCAATGAATACACTGATCACTTCACAAAAGTTGCATTTAAGTCCACAGAGTACTAATAGATGGCACTGACAATCGTAAATAAAGAAGACCAAGGCCAAGAACTCAATTCATGGCAAATAAACTGATGGTTGGCAAGATGTTCACACTCGCATTAGCCAAGACGCACCACCTTTAGCACAATGACGCAACCTAGAATCGGATCACTCTACTCAAATCGACCGATTCAATACAAGAACAAAGACCACGATAATAGTAATAATTCAGAAAAATACACAGCAAAAAGAACACGACCAGGCTCGTTGACGTTTGTTTGTTACATGCATGAAGAAATTCAATAAGCAATCATCATTTTCGCGTATTCACTCGCCATGGGAATAAATCCAATATGTTTAAGTTAACGATGAACCAAGATATTTACCTTTCAATGCCGTTGCGGTAAATTCACGATAATTTTTGAACGGTCCGAACAAAACTCCACTGTGATAGCGATGGCGCTTGTCTTAATTTAGGTGTGGTTGCCTGTTCTTAGATTCCCCACGTCACAGGTTCGATTACCTTTCCTCTCACGGACCAAATTCCTCCTCATTGCAGGGCCACCGTTGGTCGGGCTCCACGCCACTGACGCTGGATTTGAAAAATAATCAGACGCTGCATTAAAAATCTTATGGAGCTTACTTGCAACGTTAAAGAGGGCTTGCTTGTCGTCGGACACGCCGATGGTGTAGGCGGAGGCGCAGCCATCCGCAATCCGGGATGATATCTGGGAGCACCCGGGAACTGTCAAGCGCGCAATGGTGTGCAACCGACTATCAGCACTTCCATACCAGGAGGGAATCTTACAACAAATCTCGCGACTACGGCAAATGCACCTGATTCAGCACTGATTGAAAATCCTTGTTCGATCTTCATGGCAACTGCCATTCTTCACGAGTTCAGTGGCACCGTGCACTTATTTTATACACTGCGTAACACTGTCAACCAGCCTTCAGTGCGGATAATACTTAACATTTATGTTATCGGCGATTCGCTCGCGATAAGCGCCAATCAATTTTCTTAACGTAAATGCGAGCAATACGATAAGCACTTGGGCGTAAACACTCGACGGAATATGAAAAATTTATGTTGCACCCAGCACAACAGATTTGGCAAGAAATCGCAATAAAACGAAAAAGTAATTCGGACGATTGTCCACTTGGGTGGGAGCCACTGTTTTTCCTTTTTTCTTATTTAATTTGTCCGGCCGATATCCGCACTCTGAGGTCTTGCCACGTGAACTCTCCTCCTGCGCGAACCAGACGTCATCTCGTCTTCCGTTTGGCACCTGTCAAATCACGGATCAGTGGCAGCGAGTGGTTGAAAGGTTGCTCCCGAACCGTCGATTTCAATGGCGCAGGATACATGGACCTACTGATCGGCATCAGTGGGGTAGGGCTAATTTATTACAAACTCCTTGTTGAAAGTATCACCCCATATTTCTACTCCGCACAGTACCGCTCATTCTACGGACTTCATCAAAAGTCACCTTTTTGATGGGTCGCGTCACGCTACGCTAGCTATAAGTCGACTCAGAGTCGATAGAATTGAAGCAGCTCTATCAACGGTGCCCTAATTTGCTCAGAGAAACTCAAATTTGAGTCGATCAGCAATACCAGATACTTTGCGGATAGTTCCCATTGAACCAGTACTTCCCTAATACCGATTTCTTAACGTGATACCTTTTAAAGTATCATTAGGTCACGTAATGAGATACTCAGACAAATCTCAAGGCACAGGTCTGATTTTAATTTACGTATTCATAAAGTTTGAAATATTTTTCGGGCAAAAAATTTATAGATATTCTGCATAATTATCAAGATTCGAGAAGCGGCTTAGTAGCACAATTGATAAGGGATCCTTCATAAAATTCATTATTTCCAACTATTATTCAATTTTTGAATTGAATTTCGCTGCAGTACCATTTCGTCCACCCCACTACAATAATTTATTTTCCTTCTCATCTTAAAAGCATAATTTTTACGAGAGTTTGAATTTGTAATATCAACATATAATTCATTCATCTAAATAGTAGCAAGATAAATAAACTCATAAAACCACTTTCAAATATTTTGCCGAGACCCCTTTATTGAACTTATCAAAGTTATTTTCGTATTTGCACAAAACCTTCATAAAAAAATGTAGTACGAAAACTTTTTCAAGCATAACCGCAGCACTTGTGCTGTTGCCGCTTTTCAGATTCAAACCTTCTGAATACTATCACTCCAAATGCCAAACGAAAACTTTCTTTCCGTATGCTAGACAGGAAAATCACTGAGAGTTAGAAAAGCTGAGAGCCATTTGGAATTTGTATTTGTGGCAAGGACGAGAAATTCATAACGCCTTTAAAATCAACAAACCAGAAACGAAACCTTCAAGCGAACCGTCCTTAAGTTTGTTATATTCAACCAGGACGTGTATGTATTCAAAGAAAACGTCGTTCAGGATAACATGTCTATCACGAGATTGCGGGGTTGAGACGTTTTCGAATTTACGTTGACAAGATAATGGGAATTTTGAATTTTATGTGCTTCCCGCTCGTTTTTATTATAAATCGTGATTTATTACCTTAAGCCTGCTTAATTGAATATTCCCTTCCGCATAATCTAATCCCGCATAAATTAACGAGAAGAGCAAACATGAGGTTATTTGCAATTCGCCATAACCACTACGCTCTTTGACGAACTCCCACTTCACCAATATACATCGTCCCTGAGGTATAATCAAAGGTTGGTCAGTTTAATACACATTTTCCACTATTTTCACATTTAGTTTAATCCACTCTCAAAGGTCCCTGCAGACGAATAAACGTTGCGGTGCTTGGGCCACCCAGGCAAATTTATGTGCATAAATTTTGACAATCTAATCAAATTTATGTGACTTTCATCCAGGCAAATACGCACTGAATGAAGGAAAACTGGTAGACCTTGAAAATATTCAAATCTTGTTTGGTTTGCTTTTCTCATTACGAGGACTTGAGACGAGAAACTAAGTCATTCGAAAAGATTTGAGTAAATATAAGTAGGCTTAAAGTAACATGGATGAAATTCACTTGATTTTGTCAAATATGCTTGGCAGTATATTATGGAATAATTCAAGGATAAAAGAATTTGATGAGGTCAAATAATCAGAGCAGCGTAATAATGCGATTTGCCCAATGCAAATAAACCAGCATGGTGGATTTGGTAGGCATGCACAATTAGAGCTACAAAATGAGGAACGTCCGATTCAAAAATTTATCGGCTTGAATGCTAACATAACCAATGACTCGCCAGCTAACAAAATGAAACGCTTTCTTAAGCTACTAGCAAAAATCCAAGAAATTAATATAATATCTTTCGACAACGATTATCAACTCATACGAGTATATGGCTCATTTATCTGAAGACTGCCATAACTCAAAAAAATGAGATTTTGCAAAAAGCACGATTGAATCCCACCTGGAGGAAAGTGGAGGAAATCTTATAATTCTAAAATTAATTAATGAATTACTGTGTACAATATATGTCCATATATTGAGATTGACACCAAGTAATCGTTAACGGTGCTTTTCCTTACCAAAACTTACTCTCGTGCGAATTGCAGTCATTGTTGCAAAAAAATAAAAATAAGTTAAAACGTGTCGTTATTATTGGGGAAAAAACCAGCAGTTTTGAATTTAGCCACTCGATTCTTATATTCTTTTTAATTTCAAACATAATCCATAATAATTTAAATGCATTAGCACAGAAAGAAACTTTATATTCAGTCTTTTTAATGATTTTATCTGTAGTAATCGAGTAGTCACAAAAGCAAGCTGCTTGAAAACATTCCTATCACCTATCCAAAATTTTAATGACAGATTTAAAAAAAGAAAAAATATTTAATTACTTCTATTCATAATCGTAATTTGTAAAATAGTTTTCTTTCTTATTATTTTTAAATGTAATTTTATATCAATTTTCCTTTGTAATAAATTTAAACGTTTCCCTTTAACTATATTCTTCATGAAGTATAACTTTTATTACTATTTAGGTCCGTTTTCATTTTTCTTTACTTAATCAATTTTTCTTGAAATAATTTAAATCTGCTCATTAAAGTTTAGGAGATGGGAACACTGATTTAGTGCCGCCCAACGGTGTGTTACATCACAGAATGTAGCGAACCCGGCTGAGCTAGCAGCTGAGGCAATTTAGCGGTACAAGGGAAAAGAAAAGAACACGAGGAGATTTGGGTAGATCGAGGAGTCTGCTTTCAATCGCCACACGGGATGGACCGCGAATCACAAGCGTTGGGCCGGGAGGTGTTTAACGGATATATTGCGTAGCGGTTTTAAAGCTCGGATTTTATTTCTTGTTTTTATAATGCTGAATTGGAACAAAAACCCGAAGTTCAAACAATTATGGCAGTGTAACGTAAAATTCATTGGACTCCCATATCTTTGTTTAAGTACAAGCATACTATTTATGTTGAACGGTGAATTATGTTGAACTGTGTGTAAGCTCCCCGGTTATTTCGCGAAGGAAAAGGAGTGAAATTACTTAAAATGGGTGTTCGCTCTGTGACGGCGAAGCTTTGCCATAAATAAGTTTGAGTTCTGTTCCCCAAGGGTGAAAGAGATGCGAGTGAAGTTAAACACTCTCTAAGACATAAAGATTCTCTTTTAGAAATAACGATATGCGCCCTGGCAGTTGTCCCAAGAAGTGATTTACTGAAAAAATGACCATGCAAACGGGAAAGTAATGAAACTCTCAATTTTAAGCGGCCCCAAAATCTCCGTCAGCGAAAATCCATATCGTTCTGAGTGATGTACCCATAAATTATATATAGTGCCGTGGATTTGCTTCTTTCTAAGTACATAGTTGGATCTATTTGTTTACATCGAGAATAGTTAAATCTGAAGTGAAATTAACTGCCGCAAATTATTTTCACGCGCTAATTATTTTTGTCCTACGGTCCAACATGCAATTTATAACGTTTTAATATAATAACTGGATTATGTATAGGAAGCTTAGATAACTTGCAGAATTGAGTAGTACCATAAATAGAACAGGCAATTGGTGGTAATAAGAATGTTCGGAGTTAGGATGGATTTGGTGCGCGCTTGATTTTAGTCCACGATTTCTTCTAGAAATATAGTTCTTGGGCACGCGATGCATTCTTTCACTGCAGAGATGCATGGAGAAAAATAGACTTCCATTTGGTTATTGCTTTGTTTTACCTTTGAACGTATGTTTAGTTTACCTGAATCTAATTTTGATTAAGCACGATAAAAAGAAAGGGAATGGAAAAAACTTCAGTGAGCTTTTCAATAAGATAAAAAGAAACTGGGAAAACATTTTTGCATTGTAAGTGAAGATTGCGAGCAACAATTTATTGATTCAAAATTGCGTGTATATAATCCGATCAGATCTAAGGACGTTGGAAAAGGTTTTGACTGTGAAGAATTCTTACCGTTTTGAATACTTTTCAATTGCAGTAAATAATTCCGGAAAGCTGCAAAGTAAGAAAAATAACCATGAGATTCTTTGTTTGATTCGATTGATTTATCTGACACTTATGGGAGGAATACATACGTGGCCACGTAGAATTGGAAACGCAAAACAATCGTGTTCCCTTGTGGTGTCACTTCTGCGAATTAAGAAGAAAATGCTTCGGGATTGAGACTCGTAATTCAAGCGGCTCAAAACAAATGAATTTCTTATTGGTGCACAAAAAGTTTTTTTTTTTTATCTAAAACTTTGGCCACAAGTTTCGGTAGATCGTGCCTTGCCCGTCAATTTATTAATCCCTTTAAAATAAGTGTGAGTCGGAATTTTCCTCACCATTTAAATTCATTTTGTTCAAGCACTCTTAACGTACTTCACTTCAAATTTACAGAAATATTACATCATCCACATCATCTACGGGCGCTCGTAAGGGTGCTTGGTGAGTGCCCTTTTGTTTTCTTCTATTTATGAAAGATTATATTTATTTATGTTGATTGTTTTTGTTGATCTTTGTTTTTTTTTCGAACGACACAGATTGCGCATGATTCAAATTTTATCGAATTGCATCGTTTTTTTGATAAATTCTATTTTTGTGAGGATGTTTACTCCTCAGGTATGCACTACCCGTATATTTATTTGTTACTCACTTTTGTCATGCTAATGACGCAGGCTGAGGCCTTTGATCGGATGGGTAGCTGCAAAATTAATGAAAACATCACAGATTTAGTGTTCAAACGTTTCAGCAATAAGTTTTTTCTCGTAATCACTCAGAACCAAATTTTTTTCATATCTATTTAAATTTTTCTCGTGAAGAAAAAATTTTTTTTTTTTAATTAATAACGTCCAGTTGAAATAGTTCGTGAAAACGAAAATGAAGATGGATAAAAAATGTCAAGTTCATTTTTTCAAAACAAACTATTTATTCAATAATATCGTATGCGAATTGTAAATAAGTTTACGCGACTCCTACACACACGCAAACCATGATATAGAAAAGGTTAAAGTAATTTGCGTTTATTCATCATTTTATATGTAAATTTTCAACTATTCGAAGTTTGAAGTATAAATAAAATGAATTGTTAAACCGTATACCTTTTGGTCTTTCCATTTCGCAACACGCAACGATGGCAGGCTCTTCCTATAACATGGGCTAGCCATCGGGCGGGCTCCTTCGTTTTTTTTGTTGTTGTTTAACAGGGGCTCTTGCCGGGTAGAGTGGCCGTCCACTCGCGTGCCATTTTATGGTATAGAGTTTTGTGATTCCATCACATAATTCTATAACACAAATTGGCCTATTGGCATATTTCTCATTTGATGGGAAAATTCATCCAAATTATGTTTGTATGAGTTTTCCACTCAAATGGGAAATATTTGGCCACATCTACTTTTGGGTCTTGATCCAGTTGGGAGGTTGCGAAGGGGCAGCACTTCCATCTGGATGCCCCACTCTTATTTGGGGGCTATAAGAATTGTCGGTAACGACGAAGTCCCCTTAAGTTCGTCTGTCTTCCACAGGTCCAGTTGTCTATCTTCCCCAGGTTTGTTTGAGTCAGCAATTTCCTTTGACCCTTACCTCCTTCGGTCAACATTTCTTTGACCCCGTAGTTCGTGAACGCGAAATTTTTTATAGTGGGTCCTTGTGCTGGGGTAAAGAACCCGCTCCACGATACCGCAACGCTAGCCTGCCAGCGCATTTACGCGTCCCTAGACAAGGCCGATCTCGGCGGGTCTCAAAATCAGACTATTGCTGCAGTCCTTTACGGACAGTTTATATATACCCTTGTTTCACAACATATCCTTGAAATAAATAAAATAATAAAATTTCAATAACAAATATAGAGTCTTCGTGACTGTTATAACTATTACGGGGTAACGCCATGTAGGTTAAATTTACGACGATCACGAAGGTATCTTGGCACGACTTTACGCAATCAGCCGCGAATAAACGTAACCCCCAGGGACAGAAAGCGTAAAATAACGTATACGATAATGCATTAGATATTATGAATTTGTATTATGTGAACGCAACATACAGAAAAGAAAAGCGTAAAGTAACGCAAAGAAAATTCTGTAAGGAACAAATCGCCGACTAAAATAATTTAAATTTAATAAGTAATAATAATGAATCTGAAATTGGTGCCTTGTGTTGTAAATGTACAAAAGAATTGGCACAAAATCCCACTATATTTATATCGAATTATGGGAAAGTGAAGAAGGAGCACGAGGAGAACGATATTAATTCGATTGAAATTGTAGATACTAAGATGCATACGATCAAGGCGAACTCTACAGATAATTCGTTACTTACAACATGACTTATCCTTGAAGTGACAAGTTTCAAAAAAAGTACAAAACAGTAATAGCGGGAGTTGTCCCAAAGTGTCCCAATATCCTAAATCTCCCATTAGTTTTGGTACCGATGATATCCCCGTTAGAAACAACAATCAAAGATCTCAACAAATTTTTAGAGCGGCTGGCCCAAGCCATGGTCATGCGGATCGTCATGTTAGCGAAGTTCTGACACACACACACGAAGTGCAAGTTTAATCGAAAGACATTTGTTATATTATGACCAACCCTTACCCAGAAATGCAGAGCTTCATATAGAAACCCGTCCGGGTATGATGGATTTGTGACGCACATCGAAGCCGAACCGTGATAGAATATGCCCACAATATCATAATAATAATAATAGCAGCAAACGCAGGAAAATCAACAGCAACATCAACAACTACTAGAAATACGTCCTAATGGTCCGCCAAGTCACTAAGATGATCCGCCTGAAATGAAACATTCAGTAGATGTATCAGCATGTATAGTTGGTTCGAATAATATCATCGTCCGTATGGTAAGAACGTCAACTGGCTTGAAGACAATACCACCCGTGCGATCGAACACTATATCGCATGCAAATTGACGCAATTTCAACTATATCTTCGATCGACATAAAGATTCAACCTTCCTGATTGGTGGTGCAAAAGAAAGGTCGTTTACAATTCAAGCACATCCTCCGGCTATAGTAGTCATAGCAGTAGCAGTAGTGGCAAATATCCTTCAAGCAGTTCCCAAGCTCGCAAACGACATTCATTTGCTGCCAGCTACAAGGAAGACTACTCCCCATAAAGGAAAATCAATGAACGCCAACCATTTGACGACATAATTTCTACGATCAAGACGAAGCTGATACAATTGAAAAGAGGAACTTCCATAACGATATGGAACGACAGAGACGCATTGGCTTGAAGAATCTTTTTGAAGCTCCCAAACGACAAATACCGAGTATTAAGGAGAAAGAACGAGCACCAACAGTGAATATCCTGCACGAGGCAGCAAAACTTTGGGAGCAATTGACAATGGGAAGAGAATCAAGTGCAGGCATAGAAGCAACAATAGGCACATCTGAAGAATTTTGCAATAGCAACAAAGCAAAACTGTCAGTGAATTGTCTCACTGACAAACTAGTTTAGTAGGAGTGAGATTCCCATGAACACCCAAAAGCATCGATTCTCGTGGTGAAAAACTTCATAGCCAACCACACGTAGTGGAATTTTAAGGTCCTTGACCTACCAGAATGAGCCGTTGGTCGAAAAATCAATAAAAGAGAGACGGAAGGATGTTCCGTTCTTCTTTTGAGCAGTGAAAATCATCAGGTGAAGAGTGCCGGTTAGGAAAAGGAGTCAGTGGATGCAGATATTGAACGGAGCAACGAGATCGGAAGAAGTGTTGGCAGCTAAATTGGCCGCGGTCGAAAGCATAGCGGAGAACGGCTTAAATAAAATTGGTAGTCAAGTAAGAGCGATCAAATTATTTCGGGATCCCCACATCAGCGCCAGCAGAATCATCGTCGTAAGTGTTGGCTAACCGTTTTCTTTTTTTTCAACCCTCGATTGTATATTTTCTTGTGAATTTTGCATTAGTATTTGGAGGTGAAGAATAATTGCATTGAATTTTTCCGGTTGTTTCCTTTCTTTCTTTCATTTCAGATTTAGATTCTGTGAACTTTCTGCTCGTGAGCGCGAAGATATTTTTTCCAGAGAAGGGATTTTACTGGCGTCGGTTTGAAGTCGCGGGATTGCCAAGTGCCCATCGTGGTCAGATCATGCTTAAGGTTTTCCTGGTTTTTAAAGTGTTTCTTTCAGGTGTAGGGAATTTCAATTCGGTAGAATAGAATCTCGTATAGGTAGGATTCCACTCATTGTTCTCTGGGGAGCAGTCACCTCGTTCGGCGGCTCCAAGTGTGGCGCCTGTGTCATCTCTGACGGAGCTACCTGGGGCTAAAAAGGGTCTGACCGGAGCGCTCCTTGTAAACCGATAATATAACTTTTTATAAATCTCTTTAACTTTTGTTTGGTTACGTTCGGAAGGCTTTAGTTAAAGTAATCGTTGTTATTTTGCTTGCTCAGTGTAAAAGGCTTTAAAAGAACGAAATTAGGTAACTCACGATAAACTTTAAGTATTTGCACTTCTGACATTTTAAGGTTGGTCCTATCCAAGAAGCAAAGAAAATACTACAATATGACGACCAATTGAGAAGTATCGATGTAAGACTAGCGAGAAACAATACAAGGCAAGCATAACAAGTTGGGTAAACAGAACTACGCTTATGTCAGAAGGGTTTTGTACTTAACCTAGAATATGCAGAATGATTGAATTCTGTTAAATTACTGACAAAAATGCTAAACTCTACTATTACTAGCAAAGTTCAGCATGTTTCAACCTCTAAGTCATTTGTTATTGGATGTACCACCATAATTTTAAGAGCTTTGTGAAAGAAATTTCAAAAAAACCTACTAATTTTTGTGCTGTCTGTCCGCTTATCCATCCGTCTTTCCGTTTGTACATCTGTCCGTCTATCCTGAAACTTTATGAAAAGGTTACAAGTGTTAGTCTCTCAAAAGTTTAGGTCTTATTAAATATTTCAAAATTTTTTTAGGGGGCTCCCCCCTCACAACGATGTAGCCCTTAACAAATGTTCCATCCAATGCAGTCAAGTAGCGTATCATATTAAAGAACTGAGCTCTTTCTGTCAAGTAGGAGGCAAAATGTACGAAAAATATTTGGGTCGTCCCCTCCCCTCGCAAATTAAAAACCTTCATGATAGTAGGTCTTTATCAGTACAGAGGCTACACTGAACTCTGTTAATAATAGTATGATTAGTCAGTAATTTTGTTTATTTGATATCCGCAGGCCAATTCTCGTTTTTCTTTAAAAGCCGTCGGGCCTTGCTTTGTTGTGTGAGTAGACGCGCTTCGACTACTTCGAGTCATCTTCAGAGACACTAAAGATGACTTGAAGTAGTCGAAACTCGTCTGCTTGCACAACAAAGCAGGCCCGACGGCTTTTAAAGAAAATAGTATGATTTGTAAATTTTACATTTTCCCTCAAAAATCCAAACGGTGCCCTTAAACTTCTTAAAATTTTACAGTTCTGTAGGATGATATAAAACCCGTATGTCTACGAAATTTCATGGAAATCAAATCATAATCAAGTGAATTATCCCATTTCACTTGTATGGAATTGTTCAATGCAATTACAAGTGTTGATGGTTGATAGATATTTGAAATCAACCTACGTACTTTTATCTCCTCCGAGTTTTCATGAAAATATAAGTATTAGTCTTTAATTTGAACACGTGCTATTGGATGAGCATACAGAAAAATTATTTGGAACAAAATGGTGCCTGTTATGTACTTATGAAAGAAACTCTGCATCTTTTAGATAGATTTGAATGATCTCTCATTGAAGTATTGGATGAATAATTCTTTTCATCGATTCATGCCCTTTCAGGGCAAGTTAACCTTATATATAGCAGGGCAAGTTAACCTTATATAGCTAAAGCCTTATCTTCAAAATTGCATGCTATTTTGACACTGACAGCTGTTTCCCGCTCAAAATTATCTTAGTGAGCCAGTATTAACATTTTGCAGAACGAAATGAATCGATTTATGCTTGAAAAACGTTGGGAAATATTGAAATCCTATTTCCAAAGTGAGCCCTGTGTTGCTCAAACAGGGTTTTTTTTAAAAGAAGTTTTGTTCCAAATGAGGCACCCATTGCGCCTACTGTACCTAAATCTGTAAAGAAAATTCATGAGACAGGCATGCTAGTGGACAGTACTCATCGCCCCCTACTCGTACGGTTGTTGCGAGCGAACAATTACCACCTATGTTATATACTCACATACAAGCAAGCACACACGCCCATTGTTATCAAAGCATATAATTGTCATCCAATGGGCATACGCTAGATCAACCCGCAATTCACTTCATACGTACATGGTAAGTTTCACGTACGTTGCAGCCGCTGTGAAGCTTCAACATATGGATGACGCGTACATGGCAGCGAGTAACCACAAGCGAGACAAAATGGTGAGGGGTGAGGTGTAGGCTTGCGCCGTGATCCTCAACCGGCCCTTTGGCACTTCACGCCGTGTGGCCACCACGAACCATTAATACGACAAGTTGGTTCCCTCTTCAGGCTGGCTGATATTTAGAGTTTTAAAATAATTTATAAATTCGATTGTAATGTAAACGTTTTTAGAAAATAATAATAAAACGAAAAGTAATTCTTCAAACTGAACTCTTGCCTTTGGTGATTTTGTTTAAATGGACAGAGTAGTAGGTAAGTGGTGTTACAGCGAGTTCTTTCCCCGGGAGCCTTGATGATGTATAAGGAATACACATCAAATGAGCTCCCAGTTCATACCAGTAAACATAGGGTATACTGGTTGGTAACAAAATTGGCGCACCCTGGAGAATGTCGCTGCTGTAACCGAAAGTCTGCGACTCAATCCAAGAACATCAACTCGCCATCGATCTCAGCAACTCAACATTGGTCGCACGAGCCTGAGAAGCATTTCACACAAATAACCTCGGAATATTTACTTACAAGATCCAAATGTCACAGGAATTAAAACCAAATGACCATCTGCTTCGTTATCGCTTCGCAGTTTGGTCATTAGAGCAGCTCGAACAGGATGCCGATTTTTCTCAGAAAATCATCTTTTCGATGAGGCACATTTTCATCTCGGCGGCTATGTGAACAAACAAAACTGCCACATCTGGGGCTGGGAAAACCCACACGTGATCGTCGAGAAGCCAATGCATCTTCAGCGAGTGACCATTTGGCCGTTTTTCTTTGAAAATGAGGCTGCAAATGCTATTTCGGTCAATGGAGAGCGCTACAGAGGCATGATAAACGGCTTTATGTGGCCGGAGATGGAGGATTTGGACTTGACTGACCTTTGGTTTCAACAAGATGGCGCGTAATGCCATACTGCTCAGCAAACAATCGATCTTTTGGGCACAAAATTTAGACTTCTTTCTATCGGGCGCTGTGAAAGATTGATATTATGCAGAAATTCACAAACGATTCAAGCACTGAAATTAAATATTCAACAAACCATTGCTCAGAGAGGGCCCGAAAACATCAATAATGTCTTTTCAAATTGGGCTGAGAGGATGGCCTACTGCCACGCCAGCTGCGGCAGCCATATGAATGAAATTGTATGTCACAAATAACGGGTAAATTTGTTCTTGCAAATAAATCCAAAACATATGAAAAAATTTGATTTTCGTTCATATTATTGCATTTAAGAAAAAAAACTTGTATTTGGTCCACCCTATATATATATATATATATATATATATATATATATATATATATATATATATATATATATATACATATATATATATATATATATATATATATATATATATATATATATTTATATATACAGGTATATGTATATATATATATATATATATATATATATATATAAATATATATATATATATATATATACATATATATATATATATATATATATACAGGTATATGTATATATATATATATATATATATATATATATATATATATATATATACATATATATATATATATATATATATATATATATATATATATATATATATATATATATATATAGATATATAGATATGTATATCTGTATATATACCTTCTTCTTCTTAGCACTACATCCCCTCTCGGGCCTTGGCTTCCTGCAAATAGCACTTCTAACTGTATCAATCCATTGACCGCGTCCTCCAATTTCTAAATTCGAGCAGCAATGAACTGTCTTCGTCGACCGAGTCAGACCAGCGTTTCCTCGGCTTCCCCACTGGTCTCCAGCCTTCAGTCCTCCCAACGAATACCTTTTTGGGTATAATTCATGTGCCCAGCCCATTGCAGCTTCTGCAGTCTTACAATCGTTGAGACCTCCGGTGCGTCAAAAATGTCATACAACTCATGGTTGTATCGAATTCGCCATTGGTCCCCGTCTAGCTTCGCCCCGATTATTCGCCTCAGGACCCGTCGCTCAAACGCGTTCAATATATTTGCGATTGCTTGGGTTAGAGTCCATGTTTCACACTCATTGCATAGCACAGGTCTTATCACAGATTTGTATACTTGGAGTTTTTTTTTCCTGTGAATGCAGCTGGTCTTCAAGATCATCAATACTGAATAAAATATTTTATTTGCGAGCTGTATTCTTCGGCGTATTTCGACTCTTTCATTACCCGTTTTCGTGATGTTGGTGCCTTAATACATAAATTTGCCAACATTTTCGATACTGTATTCGCCAAGTGTTTCTGTGTGGTATAGTGGTTAGACCATGAATGCATAAGCCGAAGATCCCAAGTTGAAATCTCGTTAGGAGCAACGTTATAGTTCAGGGGATTTTTCGGACAGACTATGAGTGTTCACTCAGTGGTGATATGTACTGATTTAATCAGATCATATCATAGCTGAGCAGGCAAACGGGAGCATATTACTGGCCAAACCAACTTCCGAAAAAGCCAATACGGTCATGAAAGTGAGATACTCTAACTATCTCTAAGCAAAGGCCCGAGAGGGGCTGTAATGCTACAAAGACGAAGAAGAAAGAATTCGCCAAGTATGATATTTTGCGTATTTGAGGTATTTTACCTCGACTGCGTCATGAACTTTGTTTTATTTTCATTGGTTTGTAGCCCTACTAGTTTTGCTTTGCTGTCAAGTTTCAAAAAGAGTTCCTTGGCAGTTGTTACTGACCGTGATAGAATGTTGATGTTGTCCGCATAGGCTGCTACATGGCTCGACTTGTATAGTAATATACCTCGTTTATCGACAGGTAGTTTCCTTATGACGTACTTCAGAGCTGAATTGAATGGCAATGGGGCCAGCCCATCCCCCTGCTTTAGTCCAATATTTGTGTCAAAGGCATCGGTCAGTTAGTTATTGATGCGGTCTTAGGTGGTCGTTGACGTCATTGTCATTTTGGTAAGACGGACTAATTTGGCTGGGATGCCCAAGCATTATTTGGTACAGTACGTTAGATCAATGCTGTCGTATGCTTGCTTGAAGTCAACGAAAATTTGGTGTATGACTACGTTGAACTCCCAGCATTTTTTAAGTACCTGCCTGACTGTGAATGATTGGTCTATTGTCGATCTACCTGCTCAAAAATCACCTTGATACTCTTCAATAATACTGTCGGCGTATGATCCGATTTTATTGTCTAAGATTTTTGAAAATATTTTCTACGCCGTACAAAGTAGTGATATGCCTTTATAATTTTCGCACTGAAGCTTGTCACCTTATTTGTGGAAAGGGAATATAATTGATTGGCTCCTCTCTTTCGGCATATGTTCTTGTTGCCAAATATGCTTGATGAACACTGCTGCCACCATATTTGATGAGCTCCACTGGAATCTCATCGATGCCCGGCGCTTTATTATCCTTTTGGGCTTTGATGATGGAACAAACTTCATCCAGAGTTGGTGGGGCCAATGGAGACTCTCCGCAGACATCTATAGGCTCCGATGTTCTGGAGCTGTGCGGAAGATTAAAGAGGTTCTTGAAATATGATGCCCATCTTTCTATTTCACCAGCTATGATATTGTCGATGTTTTCACGACAGAGCGTGGTTTTGGGCTGATAACCACGTTTCAGGCTTTTCACTACTTTGTATGCTTGCCTTGTGTTGTTGCTCTTTAAACTTACATCTGTACTTGTCAATTGGTCATCATAGTCTTTTCTTTTCTTAATCCTAATTATCTTATTCGCTACTCCTCTGAGATTTTCATAGTATATATATATATATATATATATATATATATATATATATATATATATATATATATATATATATATATATATATATATATATGTGTATATATATAAATATATGTATATATATGTATATATATATACATATATAGATATGTGTATATATATATATATATATATATATATATATATATATAAATATTAATATATATATATATATATATATATATATATATATATATAAATATTGTAATAATCGAGCAGTCGTCTAAGCAAACTGCTCGAAAACCAGCGTATTGCGGATCCAATTTTCAGTTGTAAATTTGAAATAATACTCATCATTTTTAATTTGCAATTGAAATCTGGATACGGTAACCATCTTTCCAACGTAGTTTTTCGTGCTGCTGGGGACCTATCTCCTCGGTAGTACGGCTTTAGAGCAGGACGTTCTACCATTATTGCGATTGCAGAGGTGGTGAACGTGGTCCAAAAGGCAGAGGCATTTAGTCGCATCAAGCGACGGATCGTCCTGTTGGTGACACTCGACGTCAGGAATGCCTTCAGCTCCGCCAGATGGGTGGATATTCCGGATACGCTGGAAAACTCTTTTCAAGTTCCAGAATATCTAATGCGGCTTTTGAGGAACTACCTTAAGGACCGAAGCCTGCTCTACGACACGACACAGGGCCAACGAAGGATGGAAATTACATCGAGTGTTTCCCAGGGATCTATCCTTGGTCCGGACCTGTGGAACGTGTCTTACGACGGGCTACTGAGACTTGAGATGCCAGATGAGTCGCGCTTGATTGGCTATGCGGATGATGTTGCTCAACGGTGCGTCCAGCAACTTAGGCTAGGTATGCTAATGCGCCCAGTAAGAGACTGGATGACTGCTCGCGGGCCCAGTTTAGCACTGGAGAAAACCGAAGTGGTCATCTTGACAAAAAAGAGAATCCCCAGAGTAAGGATAATCAGTATTGGCGACTTACGAATCGAATCATAGCCAGCGGTGAAGTACCTGGGGCTACTGATCGACTCGAAGATGAGTGTCTCTGAGCAAATCAGGGCAACGGCTGAGAAGGCTGCTTCCGGAATATCGGCTCTGGGTTGACTTATGGCCAACGTAGAGGGACCGAGCCCGTCAAGAAGACGCCTCTTGATGAGTGCTGTACGGTCAGTGCTACCGTACGGAGCAGAAGTATGGGGCTCTCAGCAAGGAGGTATACCGAAAACGAATCGGTTGACAAATGGAACCAGGTGGCACATTATGCTCGGGTAGTCCTAAAATATAAAAGGAACTCACAGCAGCCGGGGGCGCTGGGGCTGGGGGATCGCTTTTCTGGTACTTCCTCTTCCCCTCTCCCCTCTTGCTAGGAAAGGGATCCCTCAGCTTGAAGGCACCTCACGGCGTAACAAAACGAGATCTGGCCCGAAGTTATGTGTCAAACGGTTCCAGGCTAGGTTGTCAGGTTAACAGGGAAGGTGTTTAGTGGGTAGTCCAGTCGCTTTCTTGCGAGCATGGGACTCCCACACTCTTTGCATATATGGCATTTACCTCCCTACTGCAAAAAAAACGGAGTTTTCCAGCGCCGTACTTTCCCGATGAGAAGGAAAGTGGACTGGTTTTCGGAGCAGTCCCGTAACGTGACGACGAGCAACAAACCGGGAGTCCAAACAAGAACGGGGGATTAGTAAGTTGTGTTGGATTGCCGGCGTGTGATTGAGTGGATTTCCGCTGATGTAGAGTTTCGTTCGGCTAATATTACATTTCCCTTCTCTTCGCGAATATTGTCTGCAATACTCGACCACATTTGATTCTCAATGCAACGTAGCTTATTAAATTAAAGAATTTGTGTCAGTGACATCGTTCAGTTAGCATAAACGGAAGACGAGTTGCTTCATTTGGGGTGATTCTAGTCGGCTACCAAGTGCTCCACCCTACCTACTCGTTCACGTTTGCAGTGTAAAAAAAAAAATCACATCAATCGTAATATGATTCAAGTGAACCGGATAACGAGTCAATAATCGTATTTGTCTTGCCATGATAAATAATTGGGAGTATCAATTTGGAAGAATGATACAGGAAAATATCTTCCTGAAAGACCTTCTGGGATCGAAATGCAAAAAGTGCTTCAAATAATAGATTCTATGTAACTAGCTCGCGGGTGTAGTACACAGTTAGAGCGCTTATAATATATATTGGGTGCATTACTTTCTAATTGAGCCCGCTGTGTTATAAAAAGATGATTCATACATATATTCTACTTTAACGTGTGTGCAAATATTATAGTCCATGATGGATTGAAAATAATCTCATTTGCCCGTGTAGTATTTGATTAAACCGTAGTTAAGATAAGGGTGATAATAGTGCGAACACCGTCTGCTAAAGTTTTGTGGGTGATAAGACGGGTCCCAAGTTCGTTTACTCTCAGAGTGGTGTCAACTTGAGGGCATCGCACCATTATTTGTTGGAAAAATTATCAGTGGTTTTCGATCACATTACTGAGACCTCTTAGTCTGTTACGCGTATTAAGAAAATTTGCCGCTCATGCCCTTCGTTTGATCATGCGTAGAATAGGCTTAGAACATACGTGTACATAAAGTCTTAAACGAAAAATTGAATCGCGAATTATCTTATGCATTGAGTCGCGCTAAATAATCAACTCATCGCCGAGATCAGAAGCATGGTTAGCGACCCGAGTGAATAATAAGCGCTCTCCGTGAAGCTTAGTGCGAAGGTTGTCCCGTGGTTTGTGAAAAAACGTTGAAAATCTTTTTCAGATATAAATGGTTTTTTCGTTATCTCTGGAAAATTGAGATCAGGGAGGAAAATGTTGGGCATAAAGTATTTATCCGAAGCCATTTGAAGGACTGCAAACGATACAAGATGGTATTGATGGTAAACAAGCGAGGTGAAACAGGAACTAGTGGAGCTTTGAGTAAATTATTCGATCATGGTTTCGATTCATATTCTACAAGCATGTTTGGACATCATGGCTTACCACCGATAAGAATGTTTTTTTTGTGATATGGAATGTGTTTCTCAACTTTTATTTATCGCATTTTAGAAAATACGACATTTGTGTCATTGACAGACAAATTGAGACCTCAGCGCGATTCCCTGATTGATCCTTTTACGTAAGCTACAGTACGGGTGAGTCATTGAAACGTTATAAGACCACCAACAGAAGAAGAAGACTTGAAAGACGAGCTCCAAGCTAAAAACAGGAACGGTCGTTTTGTAAATTAAATGATCTGAATATCTTTTATCGTCCATGTAGAGCAAATGGTGTCTTTAATTTATTTGTTAAATTTGCATTGCATTTATTCGCCGCCCTCTGTAAAATTGTCATTTGTTTTCATTGAGATAATTTTTAAATTGAATATTTCTTGTTGAACACGACAATTCCAGTTGCAAAAAGTATTTGACATAAAAATAGGACAAATGTTTTGATTTGAATTGAATCGGGCGGTTATTTTATTTAAATTTGGTTTAAGATACTTGCCTTTTGTGATGAGTATTATAAATATATGTTTTGGGTTCTAATGCGTGACCAAGCTTAACATGTGCACACGTAAAGTTTTGTCGTATTGACCTTTATGAAGAAAGCTGTTTAATTTCTTTTTCTAACCATTTTAGTTTATTGGAGTAATTTTAAACTTAGATTAGGGGTTTAGGTGCTGAAAGAGTTGTTTTCAGATTATACAATGTATAACCAGGTTTATTTTGAATTTAAAAATAATAAACGAATGTTGAGTTAATGTTAACAGAAACTCGGCCTGACCGGGCACAGGAACCGCAACGGGGGCAGGGTCCTCCTCTAACATGGGCTAGCCATCGCGCGCGCTCTTCCTTTCTTTTCGTTAATAGAGGCTCTTGCCGGGTAGAGTAGCCTTCCGCTCGCGTGCCCTTTTATGATAAAGAGTTATGTGATTCCACTGCATAATGCTATATCATAAATCGGCTACGTTTTTATTCCGCATTTGATGGAAAGAGTCATGCAAATTATTTTTGTATGAGTTTTTCACTCAAATGAGAAATGCATGGCCACGTCTAAGTTTGGATCTTGATTCGGTAGGAAGGGTGCGAGGGGGCCCCGCTTCCACCTGGATGCCCCATTCTTATTTGGGGGCTATAAGCATCGTCGGTAACGACGATGTCTCCACAAGTCCGTCCGTTTTTGCCAGGCCCAATTTTTTCTTTGAACAAGCATTTCAACCCTTAGTTGGCTACCTCGGCCTCGAAACCAGTCAATCGGCATGTTTACATGTTTAATTCATGAATGCGAAATTTTTTTTGTAGCGGGTCCTTGTGCTAGGGGGAAAGAATCCGCCCCACGACACCGCATCGCCAGCCCGCCAGCGTATTCACGTGTACCTAGACAAGGCCAATCTCGGCAGATCTCAACATCCCCTTTCGCTGAGGCAGCAGACCATCGCTGCAGTCCTTTACGGACATTTCTATATACCTACGATTCACTACAATATATTATATATATATATATATATATATATATATATATATATATATATATGTATATATATATATATATATATATATATATATATATATATATATATATATATATATATATATATATATATATACATAAACGGGATGCGACAATTAAGTAATGAGACTGATTTTATCGCTGGGCTTGTGGTAAACCTGTAACTTTAAAATTCCCTACCCCTTCCCCAGCATTCTTCCCTCTCCATTGATATATTTACTAACACTCTAGCTTGTTCAATTCACCTGCTGTATCGTGCTGAGTAGACGTGTGTTGGTGGTGCTCGTCACGGAAATGGAGAAACGGAATCAAAACAAAGCGTCACGATAAAATTTTGCACCAGTTTGGGCGAAACAGCTTCGGAAACGTACACTAAAATTGTAAAAGTGCATGGTGATAGTGCTCTTAGTCGTGTCCAGGTGTTTCGATAGCATAAATAGTTTAAGGAGGGGCGTGAAAGCGTGGAAGACGAGGCGCGGAGTGGGAGACCAGTTATGGACTGACGCGAATGCGCAGTGTGTGCGCGCCCTAATCGGTGAAGGTCGGCGTTTAACAGTTCGAATGTTGGCCTCGGAACTGGATATGAACCGCGAACAGCCAGACAAACCGAGGACTTTGGGATGAAAAAGTTGTGCGCGCAAATGGTTCCAAAGAACGATTCTGGGGAGCCTCAGTGTTTCTCAGTATTTGGCCTCTTAAGGGATCGCGGTGTTGCAACAGCCACCTTATTCGCCCGATATGTCATCCTGTGACTTTTTTTGTTCCCTGGAACAAAATCGGTGGTCGAAGGAACCCAATTTGAGTCGATTACGGACATCCAGGCGGCTGTAACGAGCATACTCGCAGACATCCCAGTAGAAGCGTTCCAGAAATGTTATAAAGCATGGAAAACGCGCTCGAATCGTTGTATAGCTGCCCAAGGGGACTACTTTGAAGGGGATGGCAGAGTTGTAGAATAGTTTTTAAATATATGTATATAGCCATATATATATATATATATATATATATATATATATATATATATATATATATAGATATATATATAGATATATATATATATATATATAGATATATATATATGTATATATATATATATATATATATATATATATATATATATATATATATATATATATATATATATATATATATATATATATATTAATAAACACGTTGTTCCGATGTATGTAATATTTAAGCGTATAACCACTTTAAATAAAAAGCATAAATGAACCGTTTTATGTTAAAATGTTTTTGGTGTTTGAATTCCCGTCCCAATTCTGAAGGACTTTTTAAGCGTTTTGATAATTAAAGCATCTAAAACGTTTTAATTAAAATGCGCAGATATTCTAATCAAAACACTAGGTATTTTAATTAAAACGCGTAGAGTTTTAATTAAACTTCTAGGCCTTAATTCACACGCCTGGAACTTCTAGGCCTTAATTCACACGCCTGGAAGTTTAATTAAGACCTTTTGTTTTCAATAAAATATCTAAGTTTTTGAATTAAAACGTTGTAGGTGTTTAAATTATTAAAACGCTTCAAAAGTGTTTTAACATTGGAACGAGGGTTAAAACACAAACAACGTTCTATTTTATAGTAAAACGTTTGGAATGTAGTGTATATGCCTACTGTTTGCAGCAAAAGAAGGCAATGAACGTGAACGAGTGATACGGTTATTGACCATATGAAATGTCTTTTCGGCTTATATGAAACATATTATTGTTCATAACCTAGGCCTCACCATCTGTTCTTAATTTATAGATTTAAATTTCATTTTGAAAATAAATAAATCTCACCTTTTCGTGATTGATGTCCAAAACCTAGAAAGGAAAAAAGTTCAGTTATTAGATTATCAATATGTCCTTTTTTTTAAAAAAATTCAATTAACTTTCGATGATTCTAAAAACAAACAAGTCGAGTAGACAGAAGTACGCTCTAGTCAGAAGAGGCTTGTACTCAATCTATGATATGCGGCAACTTTCGCTACGCATTTAATGAAAAAATTCAAAAACTACTTTCAAGAGATGCGCATTAGATAAAACGTATAAAGAAAAACCTCCTTAGCTTCAATTTAATTGGTTGCCATTTTGTTACAGTATTTTATACAACATCGAGTGAATAGAATCTCAAAATATTTATAAAAATCATCTTTCCTGAATTTTTCAGAAAAATATTGTCCAAACTGTAGCGTGTAATGATTTTAGGTCTTGATCCGAACGAGGAACCGACATCTCATCGGTTCATGACGTTAAGTCTGAGTAGTGCCAACGGATGATACCAACCGGTCAACCAATCCGTGCACCGTACTCCATTTTCGCGGTGGCTGCTTGTCGGCCAGCTAGATCGGAGAGGATTTCGGTCGCGGGTCTCCAAATGGATTACGCTCATCTACAATTTTCAGCCACCAATAAATGCCCGTTTCCAAATGCATCACAAATCACAATCAGATGGAGAGGAAACCTACTTTACGTTACTCCGTATTTCTTCATTCAGAACAAAAATCTTATCTTTATTTCGCGTTCCCGGATTCCCGACGTGGTGCCGAAAAATATACTACGCTAACTCAAACCTGACGAAAGCTACGCTAATAAAAATGCAAAACCAACAAAGGTACCGCGCGCGATACGAAGCCGACCTCAGCGGATTTAGTCAAACCTTACCCTCGCGACGGCATACCTACCATGCACTCTACCTTTCGCTGAAAGCAAGGAACCACTGGAAAGGAAAGTCTAGGGTTAAATTAGAAATTCATAGTATTTATTGTCTTTCACAAAATGACAAAAAAAAAAAAAACGCTTAAGCCTAAAGTAGCTTCACAAATACCAAAGTTTCTACACTGCTACAAGAATATTAAGCATCCTTTTAATATTTTCGCAAATCGAAAGCATCAATCGAAATTGTATCTTAAAATTGCAATTTAATTTTTAATTTATTTAAGCAAATTTTGTTTCCGTTAAATGTTAATCTGAAAAGTTTTTACAATTTATCGTGTCAGCTGTATTTCATATGTTTATCATTTATGCAATTACTAATCTATGATTTGTAGGGGATTTGGAATCACTGAACTATTTAGACTTATTTCATTATTTTTCGTTGGAATTCCCAAAGAGTTGGACATGTGTATTTATAACTACATTTTCATAAGATCCTTTTGGTTACTTAAAGCGTGCGCCGTAAAGTTCAAACTTTAGCTTGTGCCCAAAACTAATTTTAAACATGTAATTTTTTTCTGGGAATGACGACTGCATTTCAACAAAGTAGAAAATTGGATTGAATAGGAGTAGAATTTCGTGTCTTTATTTTCCATTCATTAAGGATTCTCATCATAGAATATTTAAATTTGGTTTAAAAAAAAACTTTGGTATGCCTTATCTATAACAACGATTTGGTCGCCATATAAATTTTTTTTTTATACTAATCGCTTCTGAATAATAAAAATCCCCGTTGGCACCACCAGCCGGAAAGGTAAATTTCTCGTATGTAGCGTAAAGTTTCGAAAAAGAATTTGGCTTGCCTACTACTAAACTTCTTTCTGCAATTTTCGTAGTACCACATGGGTATTTATTAACATAAAAAAAATCTGGCCACGTTCGTTTTTAGAAACCTTTTATCGGGGCGCAAATATTTTGCTAATTAAATTGAGTTGCATGCGTATGGATTACATATTGTTGTAAACATATAAATACCGGTTTCGCCCTTTTCGCATCTGCTGTTTTCACAGTTCACAGTGGTAACCACACAAAGGCTTAAATAGCTCGATTAGTTAATTTCAAAAGATTTCCATAAAAGTTTAATCAGCACTTGCATTGCCATTAATATATACATTTCAATTTTTTTCTGAACTGTGAGGGCCGTCATTTCGATTTTTATTGAAATCGGCTGCTAAAAATATTAAGCTGTAAATTTTCGACTGTTTTATTTGTCATTCGATTTGCATAATCAAATTAAATTAACTTGCCTTAATAACTTATAATTTCAAGTTTCAACGGAATCTGTTGAGAATCTTGGCTGCTAGAGGGCTACAGAAATAAAAAAAATTATATGCCATCCGCCTGTAGAGGGAGACCCGCCTGTATGGGGAGACACCCCTTAAATACCTTAAAATATTTTCTTGCACTGCAAATTTCAAGAGGCACCACTTTTGACCTACGTACAAAATTTCCTCATTCTAGCTCATGTGGTTTGCGAGAAAACTTGTTATGACGCACGAACAAACGGGCGGAGGGACGGACAGACAGACAAGTCGCGATTTTATAATTTTTTAGGGTATTGTTAAAAATATTATACAATATCTTAAAACTGATCTGGTTTATAAGTTCTTTCAAGTAAAGTCATTTAAAACGTTTCAATGAAAAATATTCATTATTTCAGTTGGCACTAAAATAGCGAATTGCGCTTGCTTTCAGAACTTTGGGGGCCGCCATTTTGAATGCATGCATTTGATTTTGGATTATTTTAAATCTTTGTATGCTGGGTCCTCATCAATCAATGTACTATCTCGTTCAAATAGGAGTTTCACTCTAGACAGGGCAAAATAATCAATTTTTAAAGAAAATCGCAGCTAAAAATATTAGGCTTTAAATTTTTGACTTTTTTATTTTTCATTCAATTTTAATAATTTCCTACAAAATACAAGAACATAGTACAGGGATTCATAATCTCAAGTTTCATCAAAATCCGTTGGAAAATGTGACCGCTAGAGGGCCACAAAAACATGAAAAAAACGCATATTTAAAGGGCCGCCATTTTGAAATTTGCACATGCATGATCACCAAAATATCAAAAACTGTAGGTGTAAGTAATGTCTATCTTGAAACCAAGTTTCATATATGTCGGATCAAAATTGCGACTTTTAAAAGCCTTTGAAATTTCGACCTTCAACTGGCCGCCATCTTGTTTTTTGCAACCTGACCTCCAGTTTTTTTACGTAATTCTTTATATGCTTATAATTTCTATCAAACTACCGAATTTCATGAAAATCTGTTGAAAGCTTTGACCACTATTACAACAACAAAATTTTGCACGTTTTTTGACCTTTGAGCGGCCGCCATTTTGTTTCTGCCGTACCGACTTTGGATTTTTTATTGTGAAATTCATCACATACTTCAATGAACCTTTGTACCAAATTTCATCCAAATCGGAGCTAAACTTTGGTCAGAACAGAAATCGCGATTTTTCGTCTAAAATGGCCGCCATTTTGTTTTTACTCGGCCGATATAGCTGGTTCACGAACTAAGCCGAGATAATAACCCAATACATCTTTCCTGAAAATTTGGTGAAAATCGAAGCAAAATTGCAACCTCTAGCGTGGTCACAAATTTCGTTATATCCCATATATATATATATATATATATATATATATATATATATATATATATATATATATATATATATATATATATATATATATGATGCTCTCCGCAATAGGTAAATTTCTCTCGAGAAATTTACCTAAAAACGAAGCAGTTTTCTTTTCGTAGTTAAAATTTATTTTCGTACTGTAACTTAGGCTATCGTAACAACAACTGATGATCGATCAGTCAATTGCTCTTTTATTGATTCGTAATGATCTTTTGTGTCATCAATTTTAACTGACCCAATTGGGTTGCAACTATGGTGAAAGAGCAATTGACTGCTAACAGCATTTTTAGCATATGGCGTAATGTTTGGTTCTGACCTAGTTATACTGCTGGTTGAATATGCATTATCGATGTTGGGTGAATGGCCATTATTTATGTTAGGCGAATGAACATTTCCATATGTTACTCGCGCGACGCGAAGCCGACCTCAGCGGATTTAGTCAAACCCTACCCTCGCGACGGCATACCTACCATGCACTCTACCTTTCGCTGAAAGCAAGGAACCACTGGAAAGGAAAGTCTAGGGCTAAATTAGAAATTGATAGTATTTATTGTCTTTCACAAAATGACAAAAAAAAAACGCTTAAGCCTAAAGTAGCTTCACAAATACCAAAGTTTCTACACTGCTACAAGAATATTAAGCATCCTTTTAATATTTTCGCAAATCGAAAGCATCAATCGAAATTGTATCTTAAAATTGCAATTTAATTTTTAATTTATTTAAGCAAATTTTGTTTCCGTTAAATGTTAATCTGAAAAGTTTTTACAATTTATCGTGTCAGCTGTATTTCATATGTTTATCATTTATGCAATTACTAATCTATGATTTGTAGGGGATTTGGAATCACTGAACTATTTAGACTTATTTCATTATTTTTCGTTGGAATTCCCAAAGAGTTGGACATGTGTATTTATAACTACATTTTCATAAGATCCTTTTGGTTACTTAAAGCGTGCGCCGTAAAGTTCAAACTTTAGCTTGTGCCCAAAACTAATTTTAAACATGTAATTTTTTTCTGGGAATGACGACTGCATTTCAACAAAGTAGAAAATTGGATTGAATAGGAGTAGAATTTCGTGTCTTTATTTTCCATTCATTAAGGATTCTCATCATAGAATATTTAAATTTGGTTTAAAAAAAACTTTGGTATGCCTTATCTATAACAACGATTTGGTCGCCATATAATTTTTTTTTTTTATTCTAAACGCTTCTGAATAATAAAAGCGATTTTAATTATTTTGGTTCCTTTGTTTATATTATTTTACTAGAAAAATATATAAATTAATCAAAGTACATTACCCTACTTGGCTACAATTTTCATAAGTACGTGCTTTATATAACTTTATAAATTTAGGAGCCCATGTAAATATAATATCAAATAAACTGCTATTCGCATGCAATACATCAAACCGAGGTTATGCCAAAGAATCTACCCAGCAGCTTCCAAAGAAAAATAATTACAACTTTTTGTGATTGATATTATATAAATTAGCAATGATTCACGGGTGCATTTCCTCATTCAAGCGAATCAATAACCTCAAATTTAGTATCTAAGATTAAGTATTGACTATCATTTCACTTTCGTCTTAAATTGAAGATATGTCCCTTAATTTACTATACTTATTAGCGAACTATTTAAGTGAAATTTGCGAATAAAAGAAAATTAGCATTGTTCAACAGAAATTGATCTATATTTACTTTAAATAATTCTTTCGCTTAGATTTTAGTCTACAATTTATTTTAGTTTTTTTTTTGTTTTGTTTCTTTTCAGTTGTTTTCTTATTTTCTGTTTGTCGTGCAATATTTATAATTCACAATACATATATGAAGTATTTTTTTTCTTAGTAGCTTTACCTTTTCCATCTTTATTTGCATGTTTGTCGCATAATTATATATACAGTTTTTTTATTATTTTGTTCACCTTTTTTTTGTTATTGTAAATTCAGAATTTTATGTTTTGTAAAAGCATACTTTCAATTTTTTATACGTATCAAGTTAAAAGAATAAGGGATCCCAATACTAATGTCCTAGTTCTTGACGCTATTTTCTATTTGCTCGCAACAATGGAAGGGATTAAAAATTCAAATAACAAAGCTGAAAATGAAAACTTAATCTAACCACAGTTAAAACATTTTTAAAGTTCGCGACACAGGAATTAAAAAGACTAGTATAGGTGAGAACTTTTATGAGCAATACAGTACTCTTACAGTACCCTTCTTCAAAGTTTGATTGAAGTGGAGATCTAGCAAAATAATGATATTCTTGAACCGATTCTTCAGATATTTGGCTGAGAGACAGCGACTTCCAAATACGTATTATAAAGATGGGTAAGAAACTAGATACTAAGCACATTATATAAATTTTCGCGAAACTTCCCAGAAGTCAAGGAAGCCGAGAAGAGCTAGCGACCACCTAAATTCAGACGGAGGATGCGAAGCATCGTGGTTTAAGTCTTCATTGCGGCCTATACCGCTAGTTCTTGTGCAGTGAATTGTAATACTATACTAAACAAAACGAAAACAGGGTTTCGGACAATTGTATAATATAACGAATTGATAGCGTTTGAATTTCATCTTGACCTAACATAAAACAAACTAACTTATGCATTAAGCACTTCAAATCAAAATCACTCCACTGAAGGTACTTGCAGATTTAACCGAACCACACTAGTGATTATAAAAATACTTGTTATAAAGCAAAAAAAAAGGCAAAAGAGACAAATTCCGTTGTGGGGGCCTCAAAATAAACGAAACTTTATGTAACATCGGGCTGTGAGCTGGGGTTCACGGAGCCACAGAGCGTTAAAAAATATTGCAAGTATAAAAAGATGGGTTCGAGTATTGTTAAAAGTAAAAATTCACTCAACTTGATCTTAAATGAATGATTTGTTGTTTTCACGCTTTATCCTCCCATAAACAGGTGACGTTAACATTTTTTTCTACCAATCCAAATTTCATTGGTTGTTTGCAATTGGGCTAGCGCGGAAATTTCAGAATCGATATTATGCGTATATTTTACAATCTCCAATCAAAAAGGTGACATATTATGTATATTGGCACGATTCACATCAATTTTACATGGTCTTTTCCGATGAAATTATAAACAGATCGAGATCGTACGAGCGAAAAGGATCGCTTAACTTGAATTATTACGCTCGGAAATTGACGAGAGGCTTACAAGAGATCGATGGAAATGAAGTATTAGTGTCAAGTTTTGATTTTTCATACATCATGAAGCATTGCGTGCCTCCGTTAGCTGAAAGGCCAATGTCCTCTATTCTGATATGAAAAGTCTAAGGCAGGTTGCAGTTAGTACAAATGTAAAAATAGGAATACGGATAAATAACGCGCTGCATTTTTATTAATATTGAGTGACAACTTTGCATCGCACAGTGACACCACCTCAACACCATAAAGGACACCGTAAAGTTATTTTTATGGAGGCTATTGTTTCAACTTTTCTTGTGTGGCGATTAGATTCAAGTCATAGCAATCCATCAATGACGTTCGTATCCCAAACTATACCTCGTGTGGAACTATGCGTCTCTATTTTGAACACATCAAGTACAGCGCGAAATGCTCCGTCAGGGTGCCTCATTAGCCTAATATTGTTTTCGGCTACAACCGTACAGGCGCCAGTCAACCGCTATCACTTTTATAACAAAATACAGAATAGTTTAAAGTATTCATGCAAACCTGCTGATCGCTTGTATTAAACGCTTCCTGCATGAGCCTCTCCTTGCTTGATATTGCGTGATGCGTCGTTCGTCGAATGAAGACGACTAAGAGATGCTGATGTGATGTTAATATTGAGATGTATTGAACTATGCGTTCTCGACGAGAGTGTTTCCTGTCTGTCACTGTTGAATTAATTGCTGGATCTTAGAGGCTAGGGTAAGTACGCTGAGTTGAAGGTGACGATCGACAGCAGCAAGACGATGTTCAAGCTCTTCAGAATGCAATCTTCAGCGAGACTTCCAGCCCAACTGCTTTGTTTTTTTTCGCGTTCCTAAAGCACTTCGAGTTATTTATTAAATTACTAATTGCATTCTGGGGTCACCTTACGGTTTATGATGTCTTGGGACATCTTTTTTTATTTGTCTTGAATGATGTTGTGAATACGAGCTGAATAGCGTACTTGTAAAAGCCTTCGCCGCCTCAAACGTTCTCGTTCCCAAAATAATTATGGCAATTTCTCGCAAGAAACTTTTCCACGACGACTGAGGCAACCGCGACAGAGAACCAGTGACACACTTCCCAACTCCACTGCCATGTGGCTGTCATTTCCTCTGCACATACCACGACAAAATTGTCATGGGATGTGCACTCGTCCCAACCAACATGAAATGACAAGCCACCTAGCAGCGAGGTGTGTTAGTAGTGGTCGCCAGTGGCGTCGCATGATTCATTACAAGCGTCTGGGTTAAGCGAAAGCCAATATCGTAGGAAAAGTGAGTATTGTTGACATTGTTATACGTATGTTCTTCTCCTCCTCTCTTGGGCTTTGGTTTCCTGCAACAAGCGCCTCCAACTCTCCAGGACCATCAACCGCATCCTCCAATTTTGAATTCCGAGCAGCGATAAACTGTCTTCTTCGACCGTATCAGACCAGCGTTTCCTCAGTTTCTCCACTGGTTTCCGCTCTAAACGAATATGTTTTCGGGTATCTGTTGCTCGTCCCTACCATTCACGTAAGCAGCTCATTGCAGCTTCCGCAGTCTAATAACCGTTGAGACCCTGGGCTCGTCAAAAATTTCATGCAGCTCATGGTTGTGTCGGATTCGCCATTGGTCCCCGTCTAGCTCCGTTCCAATTAACCGTCTCAGGACCCGTTAATTGAAGGCATTCAATAAATTTGCGAATCCTTGTGTTAGGGCCCATGTCTCACATCCATAGCATAGCACAAGCCTTATAAAAGATTTGTGTGCTAGGAGCTTTGTTTTCCTGTGGATGCAGCTGGTCTGCAAAATTGCCAAAACTGAAGGCTATATTTTATTAACGGGCTGTATTCTTTGGCGTATTTTGTCTCTTTCATTAGCGGTTCTCGTTATTACGATGCCTAGATACATAAATTTACCCGCATTTTCGATATTGAATTCACCAGTTGTGATATTTTGGGTGTATCGGCTAATTTTTCTCGACTGCATCATGAGCTCTGTTTGGTTTTCATTGATTTGTAACCCTACTACTTTTGTTCTTCGGCGATTGTATGCGATCATGGCCAAACATTGATGTCAACCGCATAGGCTACTGCCTGGCTCGACTTGTGTAGTAATGTACCTCTTGTATCGACAGGTAGTTTCCCAATGAGATATTTCAGAGTCAAATTGAATGGCAATGGGGCCAGCCCATTTCCCTGTTTTAGCCGGGTATTTGTGTTAAAGGCATCAGTGAGTTGGTTATTGATGCAGACTTGGGAGGTTGTAGATGTCATTGTCATTTTAGAAGGACGGACTGATTTAGCTGGTATACCAAAGCAAAGCATTATTTGGTACAACACGTCACGATTGAAGAAGAACGAAGATTTGGTATACGTTTATTGTGAACTCCCAGCATTTCTCAAGTACCTGCTAAACTGTAAACAATTAGTCGATCGTCGATCAACTTGGTCTAAAACCACTCCAATGCTACCCAATAATACTGTTGGCTATGATCCGATTTTATTTTCTCAGACCATTGAAAATATTTCGTACGCCGTATAAATCAATGATATGCCTCTATAGTTCTCACACTGTAACTTGTCACCTTTTGGCGTAAAAGGTATATAACTGATTGAACTAACACTTTTGGGATAAGTTGAAATTTTTACGGTTATTTGAATCAATATATCACTAGCTCCATTTAGAAAAGTTCAGTAGATTTCTTCGTTCATCAAAACTAAATTGTAACCAACACTTTAGTGTCCATAGTCTAACTAAATTCATTTGAATTTAAGTTATATCTCATTTGCCATCTATTCAAATGATTTGGCATCGACAAAGCAGTTTAAAGCGGGGACGAACTTGATTATCTATAAACCACGTCCCTTTACGACCAACAAGCAACCACGGCGAAAGTCACTGTAAAATTACATCGACATAAAGTGATCCCGCGGGCTAGCTATCGTAATAAGTGTCCTGAAAGGATGTTCCAACAAGCAAGCACTTGTCACCAAAACAAAAAACTTCCTTGTCAAGTGCAAAGTTCAACGCGAAGCTGGTAAACAGCAAGAGCATCAAGTTCTACACTTTGTAACGTTTAAATGCGCCCTACGAGGACAATATTCATAGGAATGGACGTGTAATTAAAAATTATCCTTTAGGCAAAACTGTGCTGTTCTATTTTTTTAGCAAAAGCGATGCGGCAGACACTTTGAGATTTGAATTGAGCTGTTTAGAGGAATTACTCGAAGTGACATTTAAGGTAAGTGAACCCTTGTTACTATTACCAGATCTATATAAGTGTTTACAGCTTTTGAACTGATATGCATGTGCGCATAAAATTTATATCTTGTACACTGCATACATCATAAAGAAGGGCGAATGAATTTTACCGTTGTCAAAAACTTCAAATTCCTCCCTTTTCAATAGAGAAGACAATGCTTTCCTCACACGGTAGTAAAATGTGAAAAATTCGTGCATATTGCCCGAATATGTGCATCAAATAAACGACTTTGCATTAAATAAAATTAGTGCCACTAAACACAAATTTCATTACGCCAATAAAATGACAGGGGACTCAATTTTCCGCGAAATACTTTTCACAGGCGACGCCAAACTCTACACACAGCAAGTATTACAGAATGATGATTTAGTTGGAAAGAAGTTTATGCGGGTGAATAAAAAAGCAACGAAACCATTTTCTCGTTCACTGAATCCTGACCATCAAATTTATCCACAACGGCATGAACTCTGAGTCCTTGCCACACCAAAATCCCGACAAGATGTTCAATTTCATGTCAGACTCCACCAGCATCTACGAAATACGACTGTTCTCAAATTACTGCACAAGTCTGATATAAAGCTAATATTAATACCCCATGAATTGACTCCGATCCTTTCTGAGAATTGACATGCGACAAATGCACGAACTGAGGTTACGCGGTGGAGATTGTGTGAAAAACAACGTTAAAAGTGTTTGATAGAGACTAGAACCTGCCATACATATTACATGAAGCCAACTAGGATATTCATGGTTTCCAGTCCCATCAATGTATTCAGAAAAGTCACTAAAGGACATTTCGGAGTTAAAGTTACATTACCAGATATCTAACGTTAAATGCATAGTAAAGAAGGATAAAATGATTCGATTCATTGGCAAACTAAGGAAGGTCATGGCTGCCCGAAATCTTGCATCTAATGTTTAAAATACATAGAAAACTAAATCGATCAATTCAATTTTGATTATTCAATTGTTCTGCTTGTTAATCAGAATAGTGTGTGTTCATAATGAATCTTGGATCGAGCAAGAAGTTATTTAATCTTAAGGTCTTGAAGCTCTTTACTACAGCTAAAGCTTGACAACGGTTCATGTTGATTGATTTATTAGCCCGAAACACACATGGCTCGAATGTATCTTTGTGGGATTTACACAGAATGACAGTTTCCCTGAATTGCTCACTTTGAAGTTTATTAGGTTTTACGTTATTTATTGCATTCGTTAGAATTATTGCTTCCCTTTCCGAAAGTTTTGGCAAGGTTAATCTACCTAAAAATATTGAAAGATATGAATCACTTTGGCAAAAGCAGAATAATAACGTTCTATGGCCATTACCTTGATGCTGGGCTTAATATCGCATTGATAAAGCAACGATGTTGATAAAAGTCTTTATTGAAAATTTCTCTGACCTATATTCTAATGAAACCTAACAGTATAATTATTTTTGTCTTAGTTTAAATGGTTTACAATTAACAAGACTGAAATTTGTTTAGAGTTACAATCATATAGCACAAGAGTCGGCAATCGTTGTTTTTTATGTCCATTCAATTTTATTTATCAAATCCAATGTATTATAACCTCACCGTTAACAAAAAAAAAATTCAAATTTGTTTCATGTTGTGTTTTTGTTTTTAGGCCTTTGTAAAAAATTTTTTTACAAAAACCTACTAGTTTCGCAACCTGTCTGTCCGTGCGTCACAGCTAGTTTCCTCAGAAACTATAGAAGCTATAATGCTAAAACTTTGTGAAAAGGATGGAAGTGATGGTCTCTCAAAAGTTAAGGTCTTACCAAAAATTTAAAAAAATTTTAAGGAGGGTTCCCGCAAATAACGAATTAGCCCTGAACATTTTTTTTATGAAAGGTAGTCGAGTGGGGTATCAAATTAAAGGTCTTGATTAGAGCTTTGAGAATCTGGAATAAAAAAATCATTTTATGAATTAGGAAGTCCAGGGGAAGGTAAAATGTACCAAAAATGTTGTTCATCATTTATTGAGTTGCCGGTAGTTGTCTTTTTTGCTGCTTCTTAATATGTTTTGTATGTAGCCTAAATCATTGACTATATTGCAATTCTCACGGTGTTGTTGGACCGCGATACATGGTATCAATAAATGTAAGTTGTGGTCTGGTGGCTGGCCACATAGAGGGCAAAGTTCTTCATTTGTAATTGTCTGTTGGCATCTTTAACATACATTTTTGGCTGGTATTTATTGCAAAGAATTATTTGCGATATAATTCTCTATATTTTGTGTAGGAGGTCTAATTGCAAACTTGGTGGTAAGTTGTTGGTGCTATTTGCTATTGCTGTATATATGGTGAGGAAGAAGGTTTGAGTTCGTTCTGTATTTTCGTCATATATGCAGGTGCGGGGAGAGTCAATAATTAGGTTCCATTTACTGTCCTTATAGTTAAAAGGTTCCAGCCAAAGTCTTTCAAGATTGTCCCTAAATATGGGCTCTTTATTTTTGACAAGCCAGTTGTTGTAGTTTCCATTATTGTGTTGGTTATTTTTGTAGCATCAGGCATTGTTTGAGAGTCCTGTCATCATCGATTAAGGCAAGATCCAGGTATAGTTTAATGATTCTCGTATGATGTGTAGCTCTAGTAGTGTGTAGTGTAGCGTGTTTGATGTTAGCTGCAAAAGCGTTTTGACATATGCGGATTGTGGTTTCTCTAGCTTTGCTGTACATTATAGTCACCAAACTTCTGCTGCATAGAGATAAACTGCTTCTTCTTCGTAGCACTATAGCCCCTCTTGGACGTTTGCTTCGACTTGTAAAGTGCTAGTCTAGCGTTAAACTTGTATATGTGTCTGTTGAGAGCGCTCCTAAACTTTGTGCTAGAACAGCTTTTTTTTCTTTGTTGTATTCCCCGTTGGCAGTAACGGTGACGCCCGGGTATTTCTTGGTTAGACAATGTAATTATTCTGGTGGGCTTTTTGGATGCTTTCGATTTTATCAACATTGCTTTGGTTTTCGAAACGGTTTATTTGTGGGCTGTTCAAATGACAGTTTCTTTCAAGTGTAGCATATTGAATTTGTCTAACAGGTTGACTCTATTATTGGCTAGGATTACTAAGTTGTCTGCATAGGCCAGTGAGAGAATGTCTGTATTTCCATTTATTCTGAAGCCCCTAAGTCATTCTTTTCTGATATATTCATCTACATCTGATGTGAATATGTTGAAAAGCAGTGAGTTTAATGGGTCACCTTGCAGCACTCTCTTGGTAACTTATATATGGTACTTTAATCTGGTTTTGTATTTAAACAAATAAAAATAATAATTTCCTTTTGATGATAATTTATAATTTTCAATCCTTGCAAATCTCGCGGGTTTCGAAATAAACACCTATTCCATCCTCAGTTCAAACTATTTATATGCATTTATTTTAGTTATTTAAGGTACAAACTGACCTTTAATCCTAATAATTACTCTAACCGCCATACAAAATTTCCAAACTACGAATTTCTCAATTGAGTTGGCTTTTCACGTCATTACCACTTGCATCGTTCACGTCTTTTATTACCTGGGTTTTGTATCCCGTTTATTTTTTTTCAGAATGTCCATTAAAGGACAGTATCCGCTACCTAAACCGTGGTTTAATCGTATACCTGCTGGTGCACTTGATATTATCAGGCTTTCACATGCACCCAGTTTACCATTTGTTGATTTCCTTGACTATTTCCAAGTCATTTTCTCCTATACTATTATTTTGTTCTGTTATCACATCCCCCTGTCTCCTATATGCTGATGACTTCAAGATTTTTCGAGTTATTGATTCCCTGTTAGATGTGGATATCCTTCAAACTGATCTTTAGCGTGTCAGTGACTGGTGTGAATCAAACCATCTCTCCCTAAATGTTTCCAAATGCCATCAGATGACATTCTCCTGTAAAAACTGTCATCTTCTCTCAACGTATAGGCTTGTTGGTATCTCTTTGAGCAATGTAACCTCCATCAAGGTTCTTGTTGTGCTTTTCGATTGTAAACTGAAGTTTGATCTCCACATTGCTCTAATTATTAAGTAAGCGTCCCGCTTAACTGGATTTATTTTACGATTCGCTTCGTCATTCCAACATATCACCTCCTGTATGTGTCTTTACTTCTCACTAGTACGTAGCCATTTGGAGTACTGCTCCCAAATTTGGAATTCGTACCACAGGAAGCACATCGATGCTCTTGAGTCAGTTCAACGCAGATTCACACGGTATCTATTCTTCAAATTCAATTTTCCTTATTCCCCTTATGTTGACCGACTACATACTTTGAACCTTCCTACCCTCGAGTCTAGACGATCTTTCCTTGACGAATGTCTTTTGTGCAAGCTTCATCATAGCCTTTTACTTCAAAATGTATGCAGGCAAATAAATACATTCGACGCTGGTCGCCCTTCAATTTCAGGTTCCGTATGCACGTACTAACACCTTCTTTCACTCTTCCTTACTACATTTACCTCGTATGCACAACCAGCGAAGTCTTGGTCCTCTACCACAGTCTCTTGGCGTATTCGATACTTCAATGAAAAATCAAATTTATAAATATTCCTATAAATCTTAATTTTTGATATCGTATTGTGATCTTTTTTCTTTAATGTCTTCTATATTTTGAATTCATGGCTGTATTTAAATATTCTATTAATTGACTTGTAATTGTACTATGAGTCTGTAAGTTGATTTTCTGAAATAAATAAATATTAGATAAAGCAATAAACAAATTGTGTAGACTGAACTATGCCCATGTCAAAAGCGTTTTCTACTTAACCTACAATATGTGAATAAATAGAATGATTTAATTCAAGAAAAACTTTTATGACATGCACAACAAATATATTCTTGCTATAAAAAAACTCCATTTTAGCCAACCAACATTTTGTTCCAATATTGCTAAAATCATTGGCTGACCTGAATCTTAAACGTATTTTTGTTATTCATCTTATCTGAAAATTTGGTGAACGTTCAATCGAAAAAGTAGTGTCTGGTTCGATGGAAAGCGCATGTAGTAGAAAAATCGTATATGATTGTTGTAATATGAGGAAATTCAAATGGCTATATCGTCGGTTAATCTTCTTGTAACTTATAGAATAAGAAGATATTTTAAAGAACTGCTTAAATGGCTGATTTCATCCAATTTAATGATACTAATACAGTTCTACTGACGAAAATGTGAAATCCTTCTACTATTAGCAAAGTTCAACGAGTTACAGGCTCTAAGTTATTGGTTATTGGATCTAGCTCCATGACTTTTAGGGCTATCTGAAAGAAATTTTGCAAAAACCTGCCAGTTTTCCGTTCTATATATCCACCTGTCCATATGTCCGCTCATCTATTCATCTGTCCATCTACCCGTGCGTCATAAGAATTTCTTCCGAAACTATATATTACAAACCACAAAGCTCAAACCCTGTGAAAAGGTCAGAAGTGGTGATCTCTTAAACGTTTAGGTCTTATCAAACATATTAAACTGTTTTATAACAAAGTGGCCCTTAACAATTTTGTTTCATTAAAAATACTCGAGTAGGGTATCAAATGAAAGGTCTTAGCATTTTCAGAATCTGAAAAATAAGTCATTTTTTGTATTAAGAGTCCACGAACAATATTTGTATCCCCTCCCCTCATTTTGGACACCTTTGACCTGAAAATCTGAAAAAATTACGAATGAAGGTCTTTATGAATCCAAAGGCAACAAATACGTCAGAAGTCAAAATTCACTCAACTCTGTTAATAATAGCATGATTTGTAAATTTTACATTTTCCCCCGAAAATCGAAACGGTGCCCTTAAGCTTCTAAATGTAGTCTGCGTGGCTTAGTGGTTAGAGCACTTAGCCCGTATGCCGAAGGTATCTGGTTCAAGTCTCGTTGGCGTCAACGAGATTTATAAGCCTGTTCAGTTATGATACGTGCTGGTTTAAAATCAGAATGTATCGCAGCTGGGTGGACGAACACACGTTCAAAGCGTGATAATGATCATATCACCTTGTGGAGAGCCGATACATTCGATCATAATAATGAGATACTCCAACTATCTCTAAGCGAAAGCGCGAAACACATGTTAATAGTTAATATATGTTTCAAATCGACCAAGGTCACCTTATTTTCTTGGGATACTCATGAAAATTTAAAGAATAGCGGTTTACTTGAATATGATCAATGAGCCGAGCATTCAGAAAAATTATTTAACATGGAACAAAATCGCGGCTGTTGTGTGGTTATGGACGCTACTCTGCATCCTTTAGATGAATGTAAACGATTTCTTAAACAAATATTGGGTGAATAATTCAAATCACCGATTCATGGCATCAACAAATTTTTTTCGAACCCTGGAATGGTTAGAAAGCCCTTCTGTTAGGAGCTCTCTCCCGCCTCCTTGACTTGTTTCACATATGAGCATTAATTGTAGGTACTTATCTTGAGTCATTCATTAAATTGAATCAAGTGTTAAAAGTATGTACCTTAAACGTTGAAGTTGGGGAAAAATAACTCAAAATTATTCAATCTTCTGATTTAAAACAGCCACTATTTTGTTTTACGATTACCATACCACTAGCTGAACCAATTTTCAAAGCTATTCATGATACCTATCATTCCTGAAACTTTAATGTAAATCCTAGCAAACGTGTAGTGTCTAAGTCGATAAAAAGCGCATATAGTTCCATAGGCATATTGTTCCATAGTAATACAGCGCATATTGTTCCATAGTAATAAAGAACAAGTTGAAGTAGCAGAAGAGTGCTCCTGTCAGAAGGGTATTGAAAAACAATTGGTGAATCAAACAATATATTCTGCATATCAAAACTTGACTAATATACAGATTATTATATTTTTATATTCGCCGCCATTTTGTTTCAAGTGTTTTGACCCCTTCGTTTAATTAGTCATGATAACACATCAATATTACAAACCATTTCTAAAATTTTTATCAAAATTTCTACATATTTGTAGTGGTTAGGTCCGTTGCAAACGTATATCTCCCTAGTATCATGTATAAATGTTGTTGTAATTGTTAAATATTCAATCGACTATAACTTAGCTGTTTATTGTTCGATTATTGTGAAAATTTCAGAACGCATACAATTACTTTTGACAAATTGTAGTTTTTGGGCAATTTAAGGGGGGTCCCCGTTTTGATTTTATAGGCAAAAACATAAAATTTATAAAATGTACTATTATGAACAAAGTTAATCGAATTTCGACTTCTAAGGTATTTGTTGCCCTTGTACGCCTAAAGTTACACATTTGTGATTTTTTTCAGATTTTTCGGATCAAAGGTGTCGAATCGCGAGGGGGGAACACACAATTTTCGTACATTTCCCTTTCCTCTGCACCCCTCAAAGCGAAAATTTGTCAGTTCAAGACCTGTTTTGTTTTGATACCCATATTGCCTATATGCGATGAAACTTTTTTTTCGGGGGCCACTCCCTTATATGGGATGGCTTGAACACCATATACATTTTTTTCTGTCATGAAACTTTGAAGAGGGCATAACTTTGCACCTACTTACAAAATCTTATGTTTCTAGCTTATGTGGTTTGCGAGAAAAAGTGGTGTGATAGACGGATGGACGGACAGACGAACAGACAAGACGCGATTTTAGTAGGGTACTGTAAAATGACTTTACGATACCCTAAAAATTCAAACCGCTATAACTTCGTTAAATACCATTTGATCTTTGTGAAACTTTCAGAATAGGTAAATCTTATAAATATTTAAGGGTACCATTAAGATTTTATTCAACTAAATGTTAAAATTGATAAATCATACTTCTCATGTATTTGTTGTTGCTGTACTCATACAGCCCTATATCCAATTTTTTTCAGATGAAAGGTGTCCAACCGTGAGGGGGGGGGGGGGCTGTACGCGAAAAATTCGTACATTTTCCCTTTCCCTGCCCCCTAAGGTACTGATAAGACAATTGAAAGACTTGTTTTGAAAAGATCTCGTTGAGACCTTTCATGTGACACCCTATTCGACTACCATAGGTGGAAATTTTTTTTGAAGGGTCACCTCGCTTTATGCGGAGATCCCTTAAAACTCTTTGAAAAAAATTTTCACCCCAAAACATTCAAGAAGTCACCACTTCTGACCTTTTCACAAAGTTTCATGGCTGTAGCTTTTGTAATTTCGGAGAAAAAGTGCTGTGACATACAGACGGACGGACGGACACAGATTGTGATTACAAATGGGTTTTGTATTTTAGTGCAAGACCCTAAAAAGGCCTATCATTAAGTGCACCGTTATCTCTATCGGCAGTAACCGTAGCTAATCAATCAGTTATACATTCGTTAAGTGCCTTCAGGAGCCAAATTATAACTCGTAGCAAAACCTCAACTATGCGTCCTCACGAACCTCAGCTTTCAACCAATAGCCCCTTGGAACATTGTCAACAAGTTCAAAGCATATTCACTCGTGTAATCAAGTGGCATCAGACATATTGCTACTAACAGAAGAGCATATGAAGTATTCGTATTTAGACGACTCTCCTCCAACTATTTCATCTTCAAACACAGATTCAGTTCTCTCGTTGAGAATAGTTCAACTCCCCTTCAAATTCTAGTATCATGTCAGGCAGTCAATACAACTTTATATGAAATCACAAATTATACTGTATCTAACCAAGCTAACTCTTCGCAGCTTTTGAGATGTAAGACACGAACTTGTGATAACTAACCGAGCTATATTGTCACATCAATTAAAGTAACGGTATCAGCTGAGAAAAATTTGCAAGGCTGGCCACTGGGTATCCGGGTGAAGTGCCTTGAACGTCCTCTGTGGAAAAATAGTCGTGCCTTCGACAGATCTCAGCTGAGAAATAATATGGGTTCAACTGCTCCTATCAAAACGTTAGGGGTATTAAAACTAAGCAGGACTCTCTCAAACGTACATCTATGCTTCTAATGAGAATTTTGTATGTTTAACTGAAGCCTGGCTCACTGATGAGAGCAATGAAACCTTCCCTCACCATGTGATTTTCAGATGCAATAGGGATAGGTCTGTGTCTGGAATATAAAATGAAAGAGACATCCTTATCGCACCTAGTTCAATTCTGCCACTAAGTTGATGGTATGCCAGTTTGAATCTCTATAAGCAACTCATCCCTATAAGTCTTCTGTGTTTACGTCTCTTGCAGTTCACCTTTGAGCACGGACGAATAGCTTCTCATGAGTTATTGAATTATCTAATTCATATCATATCGCCTGCTAACTTTCTAATCGGTGACCCTTTCAATTCATCATGCATCATTGATGGCACTGAAACTAACTCCTATGTCTCTTCAAATGACCTTTCTATCGCCTTATACTTATTTTTAACACTCTGCAGCCTGACTCAACTGAATTACATAATAAACCCTTCCAATCGCATTCTCAATCTTGTTATCTCCAACAAACCTGAGGTGGTAGATCCTGCGTTTTCTATTATGGCTCCTAATGTCAAGGTGGACCTACATTATCCACCTTTAGAGGTACGGCTACCTGAGAGTACTCTACATGTGCAACCAAAAGTAAAATTACTCTGTTTTAACTTTTTCATGACAAACTAAGAGATCCAGATGATACTAACCTTTCTACACAGCAGTTTCATTCAGTCCTTAATGAAATCATTCTATAGCATAGTACATTGACCACTCCTATTTCTAGCATTAACGGCCTCCTGTAGTTCACAAGAAAAGTTTACACTGTATTGCCCTTAAAAAATTTAGCCCAAAAATATTACATATGTTCGAAATTGGAACTGGACCTCTCCAAAATTCATCTTTTTTGCACAAAGGCCAAAAAAATCATTAAATATGCAAAGTTTTCTTATCTTAAATCCATTGAAGCATATTTTGCTAAAAATCTCAAATCTTTCTGAGCATACGTCAATTCTATTATAGATGCTTATCAGGCCATTTATTCCCTTTCCTACCAACACCGCAAGTGCTCAGGCCATATGCCACATGTTTTTTGACTATTTGCCGCCATCTATAGCTCCCTTACTCTCATGTCAAATTATTGACGTTCTCAATTCTCTCTCATTTTATTAGTCATGATGTAACAATCCCCTCGAAAGCAGCTGAGGAAATTCAGTCATTCGATTCTACCAGTGTAGTCGACTCCAATAGGTTTAAAAACTTTTTTATCAAATCACTTGTCATCCCTATGAATTTCGCAAGCCCACATCTTCAATTATAGTCATAACTGGTACTTCTTCAGATGCATGGAAGCATACCAATCCACTTCCTAACCATAAAGCCGTTGACTGCTCCTTTGCATCGAATTACAGACCTACTTCACTCGTATTATGCTATGGTAAAATTCTAGAATGCCCTCTTCACCGCAAATTTTATAATGCTTTGTGACTAGACCTATCCGAAAATCAACAAACGTTCATATAAGGACGTTCTACCCTAACTATGCTGGGTGTAACCGTCAACACGATTGCCCATACCCTCGTTATAGGTAGCTAATCTGAGGTAATCTACACAGATTTCGATAAAGCTTTCAGTGAGGTAAATCAGATTATTGATTGTTGACATTTTTCCGAAGCTTGCAATCGAGCCTCGAAATGAATTGGGCCTACGGTAATAACCTGACAACTGACAAAAGGACTATGGACCTGGATTGCGAAATCACTGAAGTACTCAGGCGCTCTTAAGGATCTTAAGCAACAGGCCAGTCACTATAAATTAAAAATACTGGCAATCCAGCAAACGAATTGGACTGGATATGATATTCAAGGCATGAGATAGCACACAATATTCAAAAGGAGAAAGCCTGCTGGGAAACGAGAACTCGGAGTGGCCGTTATTGTAGATAGATGGCTCAACTCCCACATTATTGATTTAAAAGCATTCAATGAACGGTTATATGCGACGCGTATAAAAGCGAAATTCTTCAAAATCTGGCTGATAAATGTACATGCCTCAACCGATGAAAGAACAAAGAAACGTTCTACAATCACCTAGAAAGGCTAGTCAATTCATTGCCTACATATAACACAAAATTAATTCTGGGTGATCTTAAACCTATAGTTGGCAATGAGCTATCTCCTTGGGGAACGACTGGAGGATAGAGCATCCACAATGAAACAAATGATAACGACCAGCTGTAGTAATTGAGCATCGAAAAACAACATAATGCTTGATCCATTTTTAAATTTAAAAAAATAAATATTTAAATTTACAATTCAAGTTCGATCATGGCAACTCCTTTGCAACAAAATTTATGAAAATGAATTGCAGTATCACGTGATGAGAGAAAGAAAGAAATAAACCCCCGTTGTGACACACCAGAAATATGTTTCTGATCACCATAAGTAGCGGAGGTCTGCTTTGAGACTTCGCTCGGTGTCTGACTTTTATGCAAGTCCTTCGATATGACGGGAATGAATCTTGAGGCGGTCCACCACGCAATTCTCAATTTTTTAGCAGGCGCAAAATTTTTCGGCGGTTCTGGCTAAGACGGGACGAAAATTCGTATCGGGATCATCGTGGAAAATTCAAGTGCGTCTTTCATTTATAAATGAAGTTTTCCAATTTTCGGTACCGGACAACGACTGGCTGTTTACTGGACCACTATATCAACGCGAACTAAATAACAGAATGTGTTACCGTGAAATTCATTCGCGTGTCTAGTAGAAACAAACTCTTGGTCCAATTCTATTAAAATAATTCAACTGAGAAAATAAATGTCATAAATAAATATACCCCTGAAAAGATCCTCTAATTCATTTATCGTCGGTAAGATGAAGAATGTGCATATCGAACGCGGAGGTGTGATAAAAGTGATGAAATTTCGAGATTGTCGTATTACGAGCATTTTCGTTGCGTCCATTGAATAGCGTTACTAGAATTTTTTCTATATGGTTTTCTTTTAGTACGAGTACTAACCTTCAAACGATACGTGTATAAATTTGACTGCAATCGGACTATGTTATTGATTCATTTATTGTAGCATTTGGTATGAAGCAACTTTTGTTATTGAAAAAAATGGAAAAAAGTGACAAAAAAATACAGTGGAAATAAAGCAATGACTTGATAAACATTATCCGGACTCAGCTCTATCGAGACAAATAGTAGATACATGAATTGTTGAATTAAACGTGGTTGTACCAGCACAAATGATGAAGAGTGTAGTGGACACCCAAACGAGGCTGTTATTTCAGAAAACATGAAAAAAATCCACAAATTGATTATGAACGATCGCAAATTGAAGGTGCATGAGCTAGCTGATATTGTAAAGATATCAGATGATAGTTTTTTACCATTTTACACGAATATTTGGGCATGTGAAAGCTCTGTGCAAAGTGGGTGCCGCGTGAGCTCACAGCTGACTAAAAACAACAACGCATTGATGCTTCAGAGGAGTATTTGGCGCTGTTAAACCGCAATAAAATCGAATTTTATCGTCAGTATGTGACAATGGATGAAAAATGGCTTTACTATTACACACTAGAATCTAAAAGACAGTCAGCTGAGCGGACAGCAGTCAACGAACCGAATCCAAAGCAAGCAAAGACGCAACAGTCGGCCAGTAAGGTGATGGCGTCTGTATTTTGGGATGCAAATGGAATAATATTCATCGACTATCTCCAAAAAGAAATCGCAACTAAAAGCAACTATTACTGTGCGCTTTTGGATCGATTGAAGGCTGAAATTGCAAAGAAACCGTTGCATTTACAAAAGAAAAAAGTGTTTTCAGATCTCAAGAGAATGCATGCTGGAAAAAAATTGAAGTTCAAGGATGAAGTAATCGCTGAAGCTGAGGCCTATTTTGATGAGAAAGAGAAATCGTACTGTAAAAGTGGTATCGAAAAGTTGGAAAATCGCTATACTCGTTCTATAGCCCTCGAAAGCAACTACAGTCCACGACAAAATTATAGGACAAGGGAATAAAAATGAAAAATCTTCACTTGTAATAGCAATTTATTTTCTTATGTGATTGGAAATTCCGTACATCAAAAGGCTTATAATATAGAATATAACAAGATTCTTAACACAAATATAAACTCGAGAAATTTAAAAAAAGGCAAAATTCATATACAAATCGACGCGACAAAACTATAAGACACCCCATGTGAATTATAGGATATTTTCACATTAACAACTTATGCTTCCATTTTATTATTTAGTAGACCCGCTTTTGTGACTCAGCACCTCGCACATCCTTTTTGGCAAAGAAGAATATAAATTTCTTATGTGATTTTGGCCGATTCGCGCTCATGCTTCGTTGATGGCGCTTTTCAGCTCATCTACTGTTGTAAACTGCCATCCATCAGCGTAAACTAAAGCTGTCAATTTCCTTGAGACGTTTTCGATTATGTTTAAGTACGGAGAACGTGCTGGCGACGGAAGAACGTTCATTTTTTGCTCTCTAAAATATCAGCGTACGACACGGGCATTGTGCACTGACGCATTAATGTAATTTCTACCGGAAATTTTTGCAGCGTAACGCATCAGCCGCTTGTGGATTAGAGTAATATAACGACTACCAACTATTCGATCGTCCACGAAGAAAACATACATTTTGCCATCAAACCCAATTCCTGCCCATATCATGACTCCACCACCGCCCATTTGACGTTTGCTTTAAATTAGAGGTTGTTTCCGCAAATCGTGGAAATAATACCGGAAACCATCAGGGCCGTTTAAATTTAACCGTTTTTCAACTGGAAAAACGACTCTCCGCCATTTTTCCACCCACTTAACGTGGTCTCGTGCGAACTGTAATCGAGCGTCTTTATGAGCCTGCGTCAATGGTGGCTTACATTTCAACTTTTTTCGTTGTAAATGCTCACCTTGCTGCAAAATACGTTGAACATTTCGAAAATTTGTGTGTACACCTGCCTTTGCGCTAATCTCCTGGGCCGTAGCCAGTGAATTCAAAGCGACTCGCAAAATAGCTCACTTTTCTCGTTGAGTAACTGCTGGCGGTCGACCTCCTGCGTGCTTCATGTTGTAATTAACGGGATCCTTTAAATAATTTGAGATAGCTGTTCGATTTCTCTTCAGTATACGCGCAATTTCCGAAATAGTTTTTCCATCCTTTTTAAGCTGGTTCACTAGCTTTCTTTCTGTTTCATTTAATTCTTTGCCTCGTGGCGTATTTTATTATTTTTCAAATTTTCTAAAAAAACTTTGAGACGGGATAATTGGCTAGTTGATCCCCTTTCTCAAGTTTTATAGCAAAAGGTTTGAAACCAACTAAAAACACTCTTATAGTTTTGCCGCGTCTCTGGGACGCCCCATTACTATAAATTCAAGGGACATTAAAAAGTAATTACCGGAAGTTAATAATATTTTACAGTTGGAAGTTTTAATAATAGTATGGTCTTCGAATTTCATATTTTTCCCAATAAAATCGTATAGGTACCCTTAAGCCTAACAAGCCTATTTAAGTAGCTAGAGATAAGGGCCTAATACTCTGCAAGTTTGATAAAAATCGAATCATATTCGCGGAAGTTATCGCCATTTGAACTTTCTCCAATTACAACAACAATAACACACGATTTTGGTATTTTATCGACTTCCCATTGGTTCAGACAATGCAATTTTGATTCGATCTTCTCAAAATTTCCAGATAAGGTGGATAACAATACCTATTTTTTGTAATTCATGATTCGAGTGAGTTTTGTAAGTTTGAAACAAAATGACAACCGTTGAAAATGGAGAAACAATGGATTTTCTTTTAAACGTGCACATCTCTTTGATATGTTTCTTAACTTTATGTGTTGCTAGTGACCGTATTTCGGAGAGGTTGTGTACGAAACACTTCTGAAATGAGTGTAGGTCTGTCTACCCAACTTTTTTTTACTAACAATGCAGTACAAATATATTATAATGATGGCAGATTATGTTATCTTAGCTGAGTAGAAAATTGCACATGTATGGGTCAATGTCTTGCCATGATGAGATTTGCTTCAGTGCAAATCACGTGATAATAATAAATATGAATAAATAAGTTATTCAAATCGGTCTTTCTATTCATTTTGAAACCTGACCGGGCATGGGATCCGCCACGCTGCCTGGCCCCTCTACTCATAGGCTAGCCATCGGGTGAGCTCAGATCTTATTCTGACGTTACAGGTGCACTTGCAGGGTAGAGTGGCCTTCCGCTTGCGGGCTTATTTATGTTATAGTATTATCTGACTATAACATAAATCTGAAACATTTTTTTTCACTGGCTCCATTTGGATGCCCCACTTTTATTTGGGGGCATAAGTATCGTCAGTAAAAATGAAGTATTCTGAAGTCTCGTCTGTTTTCACAGTTTGCTGTTTGCTTTGGCAATCTTCTCGTTTAGTAAGTTACCTAGACCCGATCAGAAGGAGTCGTGTTATCTACTAATTCGCGAATGCGAAATTTTTTTGTAGTAGCCCCTTGTGCTGGGGAACAGGACCCGCCCTACGACACCGCAATGCTAGCCTGCCAGCATATTCACACCTCACCAATCTTGGCGGGCACCGACATCATTTCGCCAAGGCAGCAGACCATCGCTGCAGTCCTTTGCAGACATTTACTTCCACTTACAATCACAACATAGCGCCTGATTGACTTTACATGTAGCAGAAATCTAGCCATAAGTTCCACTTGCTTCCCTCATCGATGCATTCATAAAATGACCTAGGTATCATCGGATAGTATTACACCAAATCAAATCAACCATGTTCTGATCCAACATCATTGGGCCTCGAGAACGTTTAACGTCCATACATACTGAGGAACCAGTCGTAACTCAGCTCATTACTTGATCAAACTAACATATTTTGAGAAGACCAGCCTTCAACAGAAATTGGACATCGAAAGGCTCCAAACGGCGTCTGTGGCGAAAAATTTCACAGAGACCCTCGACGACTAGATAGCTACCGTCCTATCTGATACATGGCTCAAATCAAGCTATGGGTGGAAGTAAAAACGACAATTAAGACCGCAGCAGAACAGACGCCGATGCCAAAGAACTGATTGGTTTGATGATGAATGCTAGAATGCGTTAGATAAAAAGAATCAGGCGTGCAAGTAATATATAGGTAGAAAAACTAGGACAAAGAGAGAACATCATGAAAATCTCCAAAAAGTGGCGAATAAGATCATCAGAATTAAGAAAACAAAATACTTTGACGACCAATTGAAAAGTACCGATGTAAGTCTAGCTTGAAACAAGGCTATCAGCACAAGGTCACGCTCTGCCTGAGTGACATCGGTAATATCATCGTTGATGAAAGCAGGCTTAAAGAAGAGCCTCCGTTGGCCCCACCAACTCTAGATGAAGTTTGTTTCACCATCAAAGCGTCAGGCATCGATGAGGTTCCAGTGAAGCTCATTAAATTTGGTGGCTGCGATGTTCAGAAAGCCTTCTACAAAATCGTCCAGCACATTTGGTAAATGACAACATATCCCGAACAACGGGAGTCAATCAATTATATTCCCTATTCACAAAAAAAGGTGACAAGTTACAGTGCGAAAACTATAAAGACGTATCACTACTTTGTACGGCATACAAATTAGATCTTAGAAAACAAAATCAGATCATACGTCAACATTATTATTGGAAGTATTGAGGTGGCTTTGAAGCAGGTAAATCAATGATAGACCGATTGCTCAAATTCAAGAAGATATTTGTGAAATGCTGGAAGTTCAACATATACAAACACTAAATTTCCGTTGACTTTAATTGGGAATACGACAGTATTGATCGTAACGTACTATGCCAAATAATGCTTTGCTTTGGTCTCCCAGCCAAGTTAGTCTATCATACCAATATGACACAAATATTGGACTAAAGCAGGGAGACGGGCCGACCCCATTGCTATTCTATTTGGCTCTAGAATTATGTCATCAGAAAGCTATGTATCGCTGAAAGAGGTAGAGTATTATACAAGTCGAGCCTCGTGGTAGTTCACGCCATCCAAAACTAGTAGGGCTACAAATGCATGAAAATAAAACAGAGCTCATCAGGCAGTCAAGAAAAATACATCAGACACCTAAAATATTGCACTTGATCAATACAGTATCGAAAATCTGGCCAAAATATTGAGAACCGCTAATAAAAGAGATTAGATACTCCGAAGAATGCAAAAAAAAAAATTTATTCAGTTTTGACGATCTTGAAGACCAGCTGCATACACAGAAATACAAAGCTCTAAGTACATAAATCTGCCATTAGACCTATGCTAAGCTCTGAATATGACACATGGACTCCAACCCAAGCGTCCGCAAACATATTGAATGCCTTTGAGAGACACATCCTGAGGCGGATTATTGGAGCAAAACCAATAGCAAACTCGATACAACCATGAGCTGTATGAAATTTTCGACGAGCCGGAGGCCGCAATGATTGTAAAATGGTGAAAACTGCAATGAGTTGCCCATTTGGATCTCATAGATGAACAATTGATACCCAAAACTGTGTTAATTGGGAGAACTCAAGAGCGGAGACCAGTGGGGAAACCGAGGAAACGCTGATCTGACCTGGTCGATGAAGATAGTTCATCGTTTTCCGATTTGGTGGTCGCCATTAGCAGTGTGTATCTAATAATAGTGATGGCCTGAAGAGAATTAGTACACACGACGAACCCATCACCTTCTAACGTTTTTTTTCTCTATTAATTTTTCCGAAACATTATTATAAAAGGAACTCAAGGCCATTCAATTTTGAGGGATGCTGATTATTATTGGGCCAGGTCAGACGAAGTCGTAAACACTTTGTATACGATACACATTTTTTCAATGTATGTGTATCGCTGAGTTAATTTCATACATGAAATGTGCGTCCTGACTGGGTTCATCCTTAAACCATGAATGCATTTCCAACCTAGCATATGAGATCTTTCCCCTTGAGCTATCGATAGATGAATGGTTGCCTTCAAATTTAGGATAATTTGGCGTCCTCGTCTAAGAAAACTGGATTTACCTATTTAAGGACGGCAACAAGCTGAAGCATATGACATCGCCCATTCAGATGACGTAATTTTTGCCGATGAAAGCAAATTTAATGTCTTTGGCTCGGATGGAAAAGTCACATTTTATTGAATGGCGGAATTTGGAGATCGTTCAGGAAGTGTGTGATTGGAGACGGTTGGATGCTTCGGAAAGCTTGTGGCTAGCGAGGACCCCGATAGAAAAGCGTTTGAACATGGACTCAGGCAACGCCTACAGCAACTTAATTAAAATCATTGAATAGTCAAATATGTTAGCAGTAATTTAAATTAAACCATATGTTCTAAATATCTTTTTGCACGACAAACTCAATAACACGTCTTTATCTTCTCATTAACTTAAAATTTTGTAATCTTTTTGCTCTTTATCCTTTTGAGTATGAATAGCAGCCGTTCTTCATTGAGTTGTTCATACCCTTACCACTGATGAAGAAAACAACTTGTTTTCGAAATACGTTTATATGGGAAGTATTGTTATACAATAAACTAAAAAGCGTTTTTTAAAAGGAATTTTTTAATTTTGAATTTTTTTTACATTTAATTTTGCCATTCTAGGCGCTATAACCTCCGAAATGAATATATTACTGAACGAAAGAACATGCAACAAAATACTAGTTTTATAAAATTTTTGTTTATTTTTACTACTAACCCGACGTGCGGATCTTGTTGAGAGGTGCAATTTTTTGTTTCTTTTACGAAATTTTCTATTATCTGGTATCTTTTAAGTGAAAAACTTTTGTCTTTATGTGATGTATAAAGCTATTATGTTCTGCTCACAATATATATTTTATTAAATTTTTCCCGTGTTGTATTGACTCATAAAATGAAAAAGAAGAAACATTTCTAACTTGTGGAGATCTTTTTCATTATATATTAAAATAATCCAAAATATAACGCTTAAGAGGTAAGTAAGTAAGCAGAATTTGTGACTTTAGTAGCAACTGAAGCAACGTTTGTATGGAAATCAATCATCAAAGGGATGATTTCTTCCTCATTCCACTTCAACATGAAAACCATCGGTTGAATTTCAAACAAACAGACTGGGGAAAGTTTCAAAAGAAGTTTAATCGGGAGTACCAGAAGCAATGTCCCTCTTCTGATGATGGCAACGCTTGCTCAATGGTTCCTAATAACAGAAATCTAACTGACGATGAAATAGATCTCTACTTGTCGAAGTTAGAGAAGATGACGTTGGAAACGATTGAGAAAGTTGTTCCCAAGATTAAGCATCGAAACAATATGGAAGGATATGAAACACCAACCATCGCAAGGTTGAAAAGATTGAAAAGCCTTCTTCTCACCCGCGTCAACAATATTTATCGACGATTTTTGGACTACAACCATCCCTCGTTGGCTTTGTTGAAATTACACCTGAAGAATGTCCGGAACTTAATCCGTTCATACTTCAGGAGTGAGGTCAGCAATCAATGGGCGGAAAAACTGAGGGGTATTAGCCCACAGTACCCAGATAGCGTTTTCGCGAAAGTGAATAGCTTATTCCGCAGGAACTCTCGAGTGAAGGTATCGAATCTTGAAGTCGCTAGTGATGAGATAAATCTTCTCGATAGAGCTGGTATCGAAATTGATAGTACGACTCCGAATAGAAATGGAAACAGGATTATTTGTGATGGATTGCAGAAACTTGCCCTGATTGGAACACATTTTGAATTGGTTCATCTGCCAAACCCAGAGAGAAGGAATGAAATGTTTTCGGAGGTTGTTGAAGCAAAAGTTTCCGACTTCAAATCAAGCCTGAACGGCCAATCAATTCTTCATTTCGATGAAACATTAACATCTGACCTCATACCGAGCTTAAATCTTATTGATTATTTTGTCAGCTATGAAGACTTGTGTTTCATATTTCGCAAGATAAACAACAAAAAATCATGTGGTACTGACGGTATTCCAAATATAGTTCTCCGACATTTGCCTGAGGTTGCTATTAGGAATTATTGCATATTGTTCAACAACATGTTGAACAATTCATATTTCCCAAATGAGTGGAAAAAGGCTAAGGTATTTCCGATCTAGAAGAAAGGAAAAGAATCTTCATGCCCTAAAAGCTATCGCCCAATCAGCTTGCTGCCTAACATCAGCAAGGTGTTTGAAGTGATACTCAACAGAGCATTAAACGCCCACATTGAGAAATATGAGTTGATGCCGAATTGCCAATTTGGTTTTCGTGCCAGGTATTCGACCATATATGCAATAACGAAAGTAACCTCAGACATCTGTTGGAAACTAAACAACAAAGAATGTGTTGGAGCATGTCTCATTGATATGGAGAAAGCCTTCGATACGGTGTGGTTAGATGGACTAGTTTTCAAACTTCTTCAGGACAGGTTCCCCAGACACCTTGTTGCCATGATGTGTAATATGTTATACGGGAAATCATTTAATGTAACTGATGGAAATTTGACAACAATGCGCGAATTCAAGGTCTTGAATGGTCTACAGCAGGGAACAGTTACTGCGCCCCTGGTTTTCTCAATCTTCATTGGCAAGCTATTGAACAGCTTTGATTTTAATGTCTCGCCAACGCGATCATTGGTAGCGTTTGCTGATGATCTGATCATCTATACGGTAGACCGAAAAGCTACAATAGTTCAGAGCAATCTTCCAAAAATGTTCAATGACGTGCAGCTCTACACCGACAATTGGCGAATGAAAATCAATGCGCAGAAGTGCGAAACAATTTTGTTTCGGACAACGCTGCAGGGGACCAGTCAAGACCTGAAACGTAATTGGAAGGATTTCCACATTATGGCTGGTGAGGGTAGTTCAGAACGGGTTCAACATAAATCCTGTGTTCGATACCTCGGTGTTCATCTCGATCAGTATCTGTACTATACTGAACATGTCAAAATTATGCTCAGTAAAGCACTAAAAGTAGTCATGGCCATTCGGCGACTCTTTCATTCCAGATACATTGATCAAAAAGTCAAAGTTATTTGTTACAAGACCCTAGTTAGGCCAGTTTTAACATACGGATGCCAGATCTGGTACAACCAGAGTGCTAGTACAATGGAAAGATTAAGAGTTTTCGAAAGGAAATGTCTTCGTGCATGTACTGGTTTGTACAGAAAGCCTGAGACGGATTGGAAGCATTATATATCGAATAGAAAAATTTATCAAACCGCTGAAGTGACAAGAGTCGATATCTTCATATTGAAACTTCTTCGGAATCATATCGCAAGATCTGTAACTGTGAGTGAAAACCCTTGGATTTCACAGCCGTTCCACCCTACAGACGGGTATATTGTGACTTGCCTCACTAATGGCTTCGTTCCTCCAGAAGCATTCGTGTATTTGGACATGAATCGATATGTTTTTGATTCTGACGGCGTCCCAATCATATATCACATATACCGACGGGCCACCGATAAGAAGATAAAATATCCTCTGAATCTGAGTTCACGAGACCAACAATTCCAATGGAGATACTCATTTGCTAGATTCGTTGAGGCTGGTCGAGCTGAGATGGAGCAATCTAGGTATTGGTGGCTGAATGACAATGTCTAAATTATTCGTGTTTATTTTCTGTTTTTGTGCTTTTTCTCGTTACTTAGTTTTTTAGATTCATCTCATTATTGCTACATCTAGTATTGTTGTTTATTTGTATTATAAATTAGGTATAGGTTTCAATATAAGGTAACGTTTTTTTTTTGTTTTTTTTTTTTGATTGAATTTAGAATTAGGGTGTAACATATTAGGTATAGGATATAAGTTCATTGTTGTGTTAGTAGTATAAGTAATTTTTGAATAATGCTGGTTGGTTTTTTCTCCTTTTTCCAATTGAATCAAAAAATATCTAATAATCTTAATTAATTAAAATTTGCAAGTGTATTTTTTTCATTAAATGTGTTTAACTGATAACGTATAAATTTAGAGAGCCATTCGGGCCATTAAGTTTGTTATAGTTTTATTATTTTGAATTTGCTTTATGTTCTTTTAAAAATTTATAACGATTGGTATTAAATAAAGCGCTTTTGACTTGACTTGAAGAAACGTAATAGCTTACATTGGAAGTAAGTACACAAAAGAGCATTTTCTTTAAATAGTATTTAACTTTCGAAGTGGAGGCCATCAATTTACTATTTGCTTTTAAAAATAAGGATACCTACGAGAGATTTGCCTTTCCGGGTAAAAATTTCCTTAAAGCCGAAAAAAGTAGTAACTAACGATTGAAAATGCTTTGATTAATCTGTTCATTCATTTTTTTTCGAAACAAATGCATTTTTATGCACGTACCGAACTCATTATTACTTCAGTGAATCAGTTTGCACATTTTATTCAAAAATGTAATCAGACATGAAAGTTCACTTTAACGAACTTCTCCATATTTAGTCACAGCTTCCAGGCAACGTTTACCAAATTTATTTAGGGTAAGTACTCGTATAAAATAGAGACATTCTCCTGAAACTTTAATATAAATTTATACCAAATGTGCCATGTAAATTCGGTTAGAATTCTTCAAGGATAATATCATATCCTTAGAAACCTTCCGTACACATGCCATGCAACACATGTGCAACTCAGAATATTTTGAAGCCATTTTCAGGATGTCTGAACAAATACAAAACATTCTCGTTGCTAGTTTCCCCGTTAGTTCGTGTAAGTGTTAATGAATTTCTTGTGGAAAATTCTTCCACAAGAACTGACTACCCAATTTAATTAAGTAATCCCAATGATTCAGCTTCAGTCTCAAATCTCACAGTTTGATGTGGTGAGGCTGGAGGAGCTGAAAAACTTTCTCCTCGCCTCAAGTGAACATCAATCATTCACCCATCCTTCTCTGTACTTAATTGCTTCAAGAGCACACTGAGAAATTATTTGAATTACGTGTTACGAGAGTTCTGGTCGAAATCCGAATTACGTAATAGAATGATATTCATGAAGTAAAGCAATTCCAACTTGCAATTTAGAGTATTTATCGTCCACACGAGGGTATGAGAACACTTTATTTCTTGCACGATTTTTCTATTCTAATATGTGCTGAAATTTTCTAAGGAAGGACATCAGCTGTTTTTGACCAAATTTGCACTAAAATTAAACAAATGCTGCTTCAATTTGAGCTATTATTTCAAATTCGCTCACTATGGAATAAACAATCGCTACCGTGTTATTTCTCTGACCATGGAATTAATTTGAAAGACCAAAGAGTTTCGTGTTCTTTAATGTTTAACCGACCTTCAAAGGAAAGAAGGTTATCAATTCATCGCGTTTTTTTTTGTAAACGGAGCTAGATGGAAGAGTCCTCTTTTCGGTAAATGATTCATCCTTCTTCCTGTTAGGTCTCGTTTAAAGGATAAGAAATTCAAGTAACGGTAAAGGAATTTTACGGCTAACACTAAAAAATCTCGGACTTTCACCCCCATTTTTCAGCATAACTGATAAGTATTTTGATTGTAGAGGTTTCAAATGAAGGACAACATATCCACCACTGTATACATATTTATATATATATATATATATATATATATATATATATATATATATATATATATATATATATATATATAATATAATCATAGGGTGGCCCAACCAAAACCCATGATGTTAATTGTAAATAAAACAAAATGTTTTCAGACAATTATGTTAATATTTTTTATTTGAATACGAGGATCTATGACAATTATGCGTAAAACAAAATATGGCCCATACGCTCACCACCGCTATGGTTGCATACTTCAATTTGATGGTCCATACTTTCAATGACTCTGATACGTAATTGAGGTTCAATGTCGTTAATGTGCTGAATTATCTCATTCTTTAACTCTTGAATGTTCTTGGCTTATTGACGTATAATTTGTCTTTAAATATCCCCATACAAAAAAGTCCAACGTGTCAAATCACATGATCGTGGCGGCCAAGTAACATCGCCACAACGTGGAAAAATACGGCCATTGAATTTCTCGCGCAAAAGAGCCATTGTTTCATTGGCTGTGTGGCAAGTGGCACCATCCTGTTGGAACCACATATCATATAGGTCCATAACGTCAATTTTTAGCCACAAGAAGTCCGTTATCATCTCGCAACGATGACGAATCCAGGTTGACGGCCCTTTTGCCAAACTATCGCGAACAAGAGCAATGTTTTCCGCAGAACGAACTGAGCGAGCATGCACGGTGATTTCAAATTTCCTACAGACCCGGTTTGCTGTAATTTGCGCACAATGCTCCCGATTGTCGATTATGCTGAACAAAAAAATCACGAAGTGCATGAAATGCATTTTGATTTGAAATCCCATGTTTGTGAAAGGCTTCAACAGCCTTAACGCGCTACTCAGTTGTGTACCTCTCCAGGTTTGAATATGTCAAATACTGGAACAAAAAATGTCAAATTAAGTTGGGTGAAAAACTTGACGTTAAGATGTGACGCACAATTAACATCATGCATTATGGTGGGACCACCATTTATAACAAAACATTAAAAATACTTCAGCCTAATAAAAATTTTGTTTCCATTTATTTTATGCGTATGTATTGGAGGACAATCAAAATTGTTTATATTAAAGATGCATAGTTGTTTATTTCTTTCAACTAGTACATATGATAACTGGTTCTCATCAGAATACAATATAATAGAGGGTTATCCATTTCGTGGCTGGGAAAGTATAAACCTGCCATTTGACATTTGCCAGAATTAAATGTCATCCAAAGCATGTTTTTTTAGCTGAAGGTTTGCCATTTAGAAATATAGAGCATTTAACAGTCGAAGAACGAGTTAAAATTATTAAATTTTATTATAAAAATGGTGATTCTGCTATATCAACATTCAGGGCTTTTCGAGCCGATTATGGTCGACATAATCGAACTACACAGCAAACAATTTCGAACACAGTCCCAATATTCGTTCTACTGAAAATATCGCTGTCGTTGCTCAAAGTGTGGAGGAAGACCCGAATTTGTCGATTCCTCGACGTGCTCAACATTTGGGCTTGTCTTACGGCTCATTGTGGCGAATTTTGCATTTGGATTTGCATCTCCATCCGTACAAAATCCAACTCACTTAAGAACTTACACACCGCAGAATGTATGCGAATTGGTTGATTGAACAACAAGCCATTGATAACGATTTTTCGAACAAAATTTTCTTTACTGATGAGGCTCATTTTTCGCTCAGTTGTTACGTAAATAAGCAGAATTGCCGCATATGGGGCTCTCAAAATCCTCAAGTGATCGCAGAAAGGCCTTTGCATCCGGAAAAGTCACCGTTTGGTGTGCATTATGGTCTGGTGGTGTTATTATCCTTTTTTTTTTAAAACGATCAAAGAAGAGCCATTACAGTCAATTCTCACCGCTATGGACGGATGTTAACCGATTATTTTTGGAGAGAAATTGAAGATTATGATCTGGAAAATATGTGGATCCTACAAGACGGAGCCACAAGCCACATAACACAGGCTAATCGAGCACTTTTGCAAGAGAAATTTCCAGGGCGCGTAATTTCGAGATTGAGTGATGTCAATTAGCCCGCAAGATCCTGCGACCTAACACCTTTGGATTTCTTTTTATGAGGCTATGCAAAAGGTCGTGTTTACGCAAACAATCCTGAAGTTATGGCCGAGATACTACCGGAAATCTGCCGAAAAGTCATTGAAAATGACCTCAAAAGGATTGAGGCCTGTAAGAAATCCCGTGGAAGACGTTTGAATGATGGTGTGTTTCACGTATAATGGCAAGTTTAATCTTTATATTAAATAAAAAATTTTGTTTCCGTCTGACTATTTTATGTGTTTTCTTTAGCTTTACTTTCCCAAGTGTAAAATGGATAACCCTATATTTCATATTCGTGGCAAACAAAAAATTTCCTTTTTGAGCTTTTATACTACTTAATATACTAAAAAATATCTCATTGTTAATTGGCAGAAGAAGCATGTCAACGAGATTGATAATTATTAAGATAAAATGCCACACTTTGTCATTTGGCGGTACAAAATGCCAGATAATAAGATTGAACGGATAAACGAGACATTTTATTTCAGTAGCTGACATATGCAAGCGATTATTTTTAAAATGATCATATTGTATTGGAGGAGGCTTATTCCCTATCTCGTTGGAATCATAAGAAAATGGTTAAATGCTAGTGTTTAGTGTTTCCAAACTTACAAAATGACAATCAAAAAGGAAATATAAAATAGCTTTACAAAGATTATAGTAAGCAATTGATAAAACGTTGGGCAGTTGGAAAAAGATTTGCAGTTGAAATTTGAGCGGCAATAAAATACGGGGTGTGACAATTAAGTAATGAGACTGATTTTATTGCCACACTTGTGGTAAACCTGTGGCCTTAAAATTCCCTTTCCCTTTCCTGGCATCTTTTCTCTCTCCATCGATATATTTATCATTGCTCTAGCTTGCTTAGTTTGCCTGCTGCGTCGTGTTGAGTAGACGTGTGTTGGTGGTGCTCGTCACGAAAATGGAGAAACGGAATCAAGAGCGATGCGTCGCGATAAAATTTTGCGTCAGTTTTGAAAACGTACGCTAAGATTGTAAAAGTGCATGGTGATAGTGCTCTTAGTCGTGCCTAGATGTTTTGATGGCATAAAGAGTTTGAAGATGGGCGTGAAAGCGGGGAAGACGAGGCGTGGAGCGGGAGACAAGTCAAGGTGCGGACTGATGCGTTTGCGCAGCGTGTGGCGCCCTAATCCATGAATATCGGCATTTAACAGTTCGAATGTTGGCCTTGGAACTGGGTATGAACCGTGAAACAGTCAGACAAATTTTAACCGACGATTTTCGGATGAAAAAGTTGAGTGCAAAGATGGTTCTTAAGAGCCACACCACAATGCCCTCAGCGTGTCCCAGTATTTGGCCTCTAAATGGATCGCTGTGTTGCAACAGCCGCCTTATTCGCCCGATATGTCACCGTGTGGCTTTTCTTGTCCCTAGAACAAAATCGGTGGTCAAAAGAACCCATTTTGAGTCGATTACAGACATCCAGGCGGCCGTGATGAGGGTACTCGCGGACATCCCAGTCGAAGCATTCCAGAAATTTAACGAAGCATGGGAAACGCGTTGGAATTGTGGTATAGCTGCCCAAGGGGACTACTTTGAAGGGGATGGTAGAGTTGTAGAATAATTTTTAAATATACGGTTTTCATGGAATCAGTCTTATTATTTAATTAGCACACCTCGTGCCTTTAGATAACTTAGGTTATATTTTGGAAGTTCCTGATTTGGTGACAACTTTCAGTTCATTATTAGATATTAATTGCTTAGAAGGAGCACAAGGATTTTCACTTTCAAGAAACTTCAAAAGCATGTATCCTAGGGAATAGTCATGGAAAGGAAAATCTCTACGGAATATCGGTCCAAGGGATCAAGGTTAGCACATTACTCTATTTTTGACGGCCGCCGTTTTGTTTTACTGGAGCAGAAATCACTCAAATCATGAATTATGCAGTGTCTGATTTAGCGGAAAGTCCATAGCATACCAACATTGTATAGTGTTGTTGTTGAAATCATAGGATATTCAGATGGTCATGACTTGGATAAATATGCATGATTTGATTTTCGCGATGCTTGCAGAATATAAGGATCTTCTATGCGACTACAGAAATATCAAACTTTGTTGAATTTAAGGGTACCCATACTATTATTAACAAGTTTGGGCACATCGGGGGACATCTTTGAAAATTTGATTGATGAACAAACTTTTAAGGGGCCATCACTTATGATCTACTTACAAGGCTTTGTAGTGAAATGGAGGTATATTATGTCAGTGAAGGACTGCAGCGATGGTCTGCTGCCTCGGCGAAAGAGGATGGTAAGATCCGCCAAGATTGGCCTTGTCTGGGGACGCGTGAATGCACTGGCAGGCTAGCATTGCAGTGTGTTGGGGCGGGTTCTTTACCCCAGCACAAGGGCCCACTACAAAGTAATTTCCCATTAACGAATTCCTGGGTCACAAAAGAGTCGACAGAAGTCGAAAAAAGGAGGTAATCACTAAGGGTTGGAGATTGCAGCCGAACAAGTACAAACTGGTACTAAGGAAGACAGACGAACTAAAGGGGACTTCGTCGTTACCCGACGATTCTTACGGCCCGCAAATAAGAGTGGGGCATCCAGATGGAGGTGGTGCTCCCTCGCACCCTCCCAACTGGATCAAGATCCAAACAGACGTGGCCATATATTTATCTTTTGAGTGGAAAACTCCTACAAACATAATTTGCATGAACTTTCTCATCAAAAGAGAAATATAGAGGTGACCAATTTATGTTATAGAATTATGTGATCGAATCACATAACCCTATACCAGAAAATGGCACGCGAGCGGGGAGGCCACTCTACCTGGCAAGAGCCCCTGCTAAACAAAAGAAACGGTGGAGCGTGCCCGATGGCTAGCCCATATTAGCGGAAAAGCTTGCCATCGATGCGGGTCCTACACTCGGTCTCGTCGCACGAAACGGAAAGACGGTAGTTTTTAACTTTAACAATCCATTTTATTTCTACAATTCTTCAAATAATTTAATGCACCGTTCATAATTTTTCTTAATTGATTTAATGCATCGTTCATTTTTTTTTACTAATTAAATGCACCGTTCATTATTTTTTTAATTAATTTAATGCATCGTTTTAATATAAAGATAATATAGTAGTGTTTCCATAGATTCACTACGGAAGGTCGGAAAGGATTTCACTCATGTCAATGATGGGTTGGTTGTGGGGATTCATTTGCATAATATACATAAAGCGCTAAATTTTTGATTCCAAGGCAAATCAAAATGAATTACTCATAAATTTCAAATAATTGAACGGTTTCTTATGCTCATACGTAAATAAAGTAAAGTCATTTAAAGAACAAAAATAAAAACAATTATACAATTCGCTATACAAAATAAAACAAAAAATAAAGACGAAACGTCATCATCGTTAACTATTGCATGAAGAATGGAATAGATTACATTGACATTTGCTGTTATTTTTAACTAGAAATGTTTGTGAAGAGATGTTGAATTAATCGATATTTTGGTTTGCTGCTCCTGCCGAACATGGCAAATAACTCGTTCAATTTATGGCTGAGTTCGGAAGTATATCTATTTTATTATGACTGAAATGTTTTGCATTCTGCTGTAATTCTTCTGTTTAACAATTATCAGTGCGAGGAAGAGTGAATAATATCACTTTAAAGTTTATCATCTCATGCTGGCACATGCTGCATAGTAATGCCATCACTCCAAAGCTGCTGCATGTCAATTTTTAACTTTAGTTTAAATCGAAATGATATAAGAGCAATTGCAAAAAAGGGAATTTATCAGTCGTTTTGATGCCACATAAATCCCGACGGCATATGATTCTGTCATCCGTATCATCAGATAGACGTCCATCACTGTTTTCGTCCTTCCACTATTCCCGATTAAGCGCTGGCACTCTTCCAACGCCCCAAAACATTGCAATAAAATATATAAAATCATTATCGAGTGTACGACCTCTTGTTCACCACGATGAAATATTTCACAATGTGCTATTTTTCAGTGTCCTGACGACAGCGATAATTCGAGCCAGGTATCCTTATCCCAGGTTTATGAACGATGCACTACAATTTGTGAATACAGCTTAACCAAACGGATTAACTAGTGAGCTTTTCATGAATGCCGTTCCCTTAGGCTGTGCGTAAACTTAATACAAAATGTAGACTGACGACCTTAGAGCTTGACTAAATTTTGCGTCTTAGGTCCCACGCAGCCGAAAGTCTTTCAAACAGGAGTAAGTTCACAGAAAAAACGAAAAAAAAATACATGAAAACACGCGCAATTCTTCATCATCAGTTGAGGAAAAATTATCGACGAGCCACCCCTTTCCTCCCTTATTCTCCCCTTTCCGCTGTCCTCAGCGCTGACTGTGCCACATCAATTTCTCGGTCATAGATAATTATCAACTTTTCCAACTTGGTATTGCTGTATTTAGCCGTCAATGCAACATCATGATTTTCTTCATTGCCTGAAATTTCATCAAGAAATCTAAATTCAGGTATGATATTATTTCCAATGCACGTTTCTAATACTTCAGGGGCTTGTACTTCGAAGGTGTTTTTTTGAATGTGTTTTATCGTTCCGTCCGCAATCGAAAACAAGTCCTTATAGCAATATATTTGCCTCAAACGTATACGTATACGGTGAATCGCATCAGCTGAGCTCTATTGCCTTCCGCAAGGTACTACACCATTGGGGTGCACTCAATCAGCACTCGAAATTTTATTTAGCAGATTTAAATTTTTTTAAACAAAAATTTAATTGAAGTAAAGAAAAATGAAGGAAATTTTAAATAGTAATAAAATTAAATTTCGTTAAATATATAATTAAAGGAAAACGTTTAAATTTAATACAAAGGAAAATTGATATAAAATTACATTTAATATAAAGGGTAATTGATATGAAATAATATTTAATAAAATTAATAAGAAGAAAAAGTATTCTACAAATTAAGATTACGAATAAAAATAATTACACATTTTTTTCAGATCTGCCACATAAAATTCTAAGTAGGGGATAGGAAGGTTTTCGAGCAGTTTGCTTGTGTGACACTGTCGAATAATACAGTTTGGAGTCAATAGCTGCTCTAGTTTCGGGGAAAAACTGCTGTGACACACAGATGGACAGACAAAATGATTTCAATATGGTTTTGTAAGCAGTGCAAAGCTCTTTAAAATGCCGTTGATTTGTTAAGAAAATTTCAGTAATTTTTTGTAACAATGATTGATTGATCGATTGATTGTAACAGCTGAAACAACGAAGTCAGTGAAATGCAAACGAAATAGCGGCACATTCAAATACGTGCAGGTTTCCTTAAAATTTTATTAATATAGCTAAACTTTACCACTTCGTAGTTAATTATTTTGTTTATTTGCCACTTTAGTCGCCATGAAAATTTGAATAGAACTTAGAATAGATTGAAAACGAAAAATAAGTAACATTCAAGCAACCAACAAAAACAGCATTGATTCAACCATTCGTGTGATAATATTGAGGATGAGACTTTCAAATGTGAAAGCACATCGCAGCAATTTCGTTCCGAACGCGAACGTGACTTTTCTTATTTGCATTTGCCTTAAATTAACCCGTCAGCCTTGAGAGTGTGAATAGAACAAATTGTTTGAAATTTGCATTGTTTAACTGAATCCCAGAGTGCAGACGCTAGCGATGCAAATTATATCATTTGTTTGCTAGGCAAGGATAGAAGAATATCCTTGTATTTAATATTTTTATTTCAAGAGTGGCTACTGCTTGATGTCTATTCTTATTTCATGCCCCAGAACACTCATTGTGTGTTTTAAAGATAATTATCTGTGCCTTAATTATAATTAGAAAAAAAGAAAATAATAATATTTTCTTTGTTGTACTAGTGTTGTTTTACTTACTTTTTGCTGGTCTTTTCGTGTACTTTTCAAGTTTATATACAGAACTATATATATATATATATATATATATATATATATATATATATATATATATATATATGTATATATATATTTATATATATATATATATATATATATATATATATGTATATATATATATATATATATATATATATATATATATATATATATATATATATATATATAGATACCACTATGACCAAAAACTAAGGTGACATTTGAGTTTAAACTGCGCGCGTCGAAGGATTTTGAGAATTATTTTTTTTAGGTTGGTAGTACTGTCAGTGATATCTATGTCAAATTCACATGGCAAAATATTCATTAGTGTTTGAGATACGCGTCGTTTTGTGAGCTGGTAAAAGTGAGTTTTTCGTGTTTTGCGATGTCGAAATTTGTTGAATTTGCATTAAATTTTATATGCGGAATCAATTTTCTGCTGCAGATACGTTGAGGATGGTGCAGAAAGCCTTTGGTGATGAGGCTATATCTAAAAAAATGTTTACAAGTGTTATAGTGAGTTCCAAGCGTGTCGAAGACGAAGAGCGTCCTGGGCGACCATCAACCTCTTCTCTTCTTCGATTTTCGTGGTGTTGTGCATTATGAATTCCTTCCGCTGGGCCAAACAGTCAACAAGGAATATTATTTGAACATTATGCGTCGTTTGCGTAACGCTATCCGCCTAAAAAGGCCGGAATTGTGGAAAAACAATTCTTGGTTTTTACACCACGATAATGCACCATCCGATACTGCACTAGTAATTCGAGATCATTTCGCCGAAAACTCAACCCATGTCGTTCCGCGACCACCGTATTCACCTGATCTGGCACCGTGCAACTTCTGGCTGTTCAGCAAGCCGCAGCAAAGACGGAACTGAAGGCCATCCCGCAAACGACGCGTATCTCAAACACTGATGAATATTTTGACATGTAAATTTGACACAGATGTCACTGACAGTACTACCAAACTAAAAAAAATCAAATCCTTTGACGTGCACAGCTTACTTTCAAATGTCACCTTATCTTTTGGTCACAGTAATATTTATATATATATATATATATATATATATATATATATATATATATATATATATATATATATATATATATTTTTATATATATATATATATATATATATATATATATATATATATATATATATATATATATATATATATATATATTTGTAATGTCTATACATATATATATATATATATATATATATATATATATATATATATATATATATATATATATATATATATATTTGTAATGTCTATACATATATATATATATATATATATATATATATATATATATGTTATGTCTATACATATTAATATATATATATATATATATATATATATATATATATATATATATATATATATATATATATGTAATGTGACGCCTACGCCCGGGAATCGAAGTGATTCCGATCCCGAACCCTTGCACCCGGCCAGATGGGTATGACCTCGAAACGCAAGTGGAATTCATCTTTCGTGCGGATATCGTTGCGCAGAAAATATTTTTTTTTCTCTCCAAATATTTAGATCTGTGGATTTAAATATTTGAAACATAATATTAATCAAAACCCCGACACATTTCGAGGCAAATTCATCTGGGAATACCCCCTCCACCGTGGCCATCGAAACACTATGCCACTGGCGACAAATGGAAATGCACATTGCCGCCATGTGGCGTTCCATTCCGCACATCTGTTTTGTCGGCGGTTGTCGGATTGACAGTCCGACACAAGGAGGAAAAAGGAAAAGAAAAGATGGCGACAAGTCGAACAGTGCGTGCATGTTGAGTTTGTTTCGGGGTTTATACATGTGGAAATTCAGTGGAGATAATTGTGAAGTGACCGTGAATACTGCTGAATTCGAAATAAAGGACGGGCGGATAAAAGCCAGACACACGAGGAAGGTACATTTCACCGGCAGAAAAGGCACAACGGTCGTGGCTGACGAATCCAAGCTTTCAACGGGAAAGTTACCCCCTGTATCCACTTCCAAGCCGATGACTGTATCAAGTGGAGAATTGCTGGAAAACTCGACGACTGTGGAAGCAAATGCACCTAGTTTACCGTTGTATGAGGCTGTTGAAGATCCAATTGAAGATATAATATTGAATTCTATTAATTGTGATACGAATATTGAAGGTGGAGTGTTTTCGTTAAAAAATGATGACACAAACCGATATTGTGATGCAGAGAATACACATATTGCTGAAACTTCACAGCAACCAATCGAATTACTGCCCCCATCATATGAAGATAGATTGGAAAGCAGTAGCGTTGATCCAATGGTAAACTTAAGTAACTCGACTTTAGATGTAACTGTTCATCACATCAACTATCAAATAGCTTCAACAGAACAATCCCGAAGAGAATTCAAAGAGGCTGGTCAGAACGAAAGCTATCGTCACAACTGTGAACTAGTTAATAAGACTGATGACCATATTCGTGAGCCAAATGCTACTGATACAGAACTTATCGGAACATTCGCTTATCTTAGTAATATAACTAATAACATTAACAATAGTAGTGATACAGTCAAGGACAATCAATTGTTGCCGATTGTGGAGACTCCTATTTTAAACGAAGACGAGGGCAGCAATTCGCGTGGATATTCTTGTAACAGCGGCGAGAGTATTGACCACTATCGTAACCAAGACGTCGACGAAGAGTATGTGATTAATTTAGTTAGTATTACAATATTGCAATACGGTAGCGATTCGTTGGCACTTAAACCTTTATTCTCTGCAAATCACAAAATTTCTCCTAAGCGACTAAGTTTAGAGGCTAACCCAAAATGGCTCACAGAATCAGCCACCCAAGCCGCTTTTTCTGACTTCGAATATGACTCGAAATCTGGTATAAGAACTTCTGGCAAATCTTTGATGGAAGAATTCGAAAATAAAAAGCAACAAGCTCCTTTTGATTTTAGTCTTATAGACAGAAGTCTATTGCCAGAGATCCAAGATTCGAGGAGATACTTCTTCGTAGATCGAAAACCAGGCGGTAAGAGTACAGTTTGGCAAGTGATTTGCTTCACAGAAGAAGATTGGTCTGATTTGGCATCGAAATTTCGAAACTCGACAAGTCCAAAAGAGCGTGTCTTGTACAAAATATTAAGACGAGAAGCGGAACGAGATTGTTCAACGCGTATATGAATTAAATCTTCATCACATTTAGATAATTGTTGAAGCGTTAGTTAAAATTTATTATTTAATCAAATTTAGGCAATAATTTTATTCTTAGTCAAATCTAGGTATGATATTTGTACTAAACGTAAGAGTAAATATCCAAATGAATAGTTGTCTAATTTAGGATAACCAAATCCAATTGAACAAATCTATTTAATTCAATTACGTTTGAATTGCCAGGTCATAGAAGTAAATAATTACCTCAACTCACATCTCACCAGTCACAAATTCCTTTTGGAATCGGCATCATTACAATCATTATATATTATATAATACTATATATATATTATATATATATATATAGTATATATATATATATATATATATATATATATATAATGATTTTACACCTTTTAGGTTCGAACGCGGAACCGACCTCTCATCGGTTCTAGACGTTAAGTCTGAGTAGTGCCAACGGATGGTACCAACAGGTCAACCAATCCGTGCACCGTAACCCATTCACGCGGTGGCTGCTTGTCGACCAGCTAGTTCGGAGAGGATTTCGGTCGCGGGTCTCCGAATGGGTTACGCTCACTTACAATATTTCAGCCACCTGAACATGCCCGTTTTCCGAACGCGTTACCAAACAAAACATACGGAGAGGGAACCTACTTTACGTTACTCCGTATTTCTTTTTCGCCAAATCCGCTGAGGTCGGTTTCGCGTCGCGCGCGGTACGCGGTACCTTTGTAGTTTTGACATTTTGTTAGAGTAGTCTTCGTCGTGTTAACTTCGAGTAGCATATTTTTCGGTACCGCGTCGAAACTTCGGGAACGCGAAATAGAAATTAGATTTTGGTATTCTTGACTGGTGATAAGAAGAAATACGGAGTAACGTAAAGTAGGTTCCCTCTCCGTATGTTTTGTTTGGTAACGCGTTCGGAAAACGGGCATGTTCAGGTGGCTGAAATATTGTAAGTGAGCGTAACCCATTCGGAGACCCGCGACCGAAATCCTCTCCGAACTAGCTGGTCGACAAGCAGCCACCGCGTGAATGGGTTACGGTGCACGGATTGGTTGACCTGTTGGTACCATCCGTTGGCACTACTCAGACTTAACGTCTAGAACCGATGAGAGGTCGGTTCCGCGTTCGAACCTAAAAGGTGTAAAATCATTACATATATATATATATATATATATATATATATATATATATATATATATATATATATATATATATATATATATATATATATATATATATATATGTTATGTCTCCACATATATATATATATATATATATATATATATATATATATATATATATATATATATAGATATATATATATTTATATATATGTATATGTTATGTCTATACACATATATATATATATATATATATATATATATATATATATATATATATATATATATATATATATATATATATATATGTATATATGTATTATATATATTTTTATATATCTATATAATACATAAATATATGTATATATGTATTATATATATTTATATATATATATATATATATATATATATATATATATATATAAAGGGTTTTCCCATAAGAGGTGTTTTTTGAATAGCCCGCTATTTCGGTAGATGTCACTTTTGAAGCTGTCATTTTTTGACATTTGACAAGTAGAAACTACGCCATTAATAAAAACGGAACGATACACGCTTCTTCAATGCATTGAAATTATTAAAGTTCACTATTAAAATGGTGAAAATTTGGCAGAGGTGGTTCGTAAAACTCGAAGATTTTTGGGTCGTTGTGAAGCACCTTGTCAGACCGCAACACAGAAATCGTTGGAAAAATTCGAGCTGTTGAGACAACTTAGTGATGTGAAGAATAAAACCCGTGCATATCACTCAAGAACAGCCGAGAATAATGCTGCTGTAGCTGCTGTAGTGTTGAAGAAAACCCAGGTTTGCCATTTCCTCGTCGTTCTTTGGAATTAGGCATTCCACAAACGTCATTACACCGTATTTTGCATAAAGATTTGGGTCTTAAGACTTATAAAGTCCAGTTAACACAAGAACTTAAGCAGGTCGATCATCAACAACGTCGTGTCTTTGCTGATTGGGTCCTTGAAATGCATGAAAATGATCCGGAATTTCATCGATAAATCATCTTGAGTGATGAGGCCCATTTCCAATTCAGTGACTTCGTCAACAAGCAAAATTGTCGCATTTGGGGCTCGGAAAACCCAAGAGTTATTGTTGAAAAGCCTCAACGTGTGACAGTTTGGTGCGGTTTATGGTTCGGCGGAGTCATTGAACCTTACTTTTTCGAAAATGAGGCTGGAGCAACAGTTAGGGTGAATAGATTGCGCTATTGAGAGATGATTAATGATTTTTTATGGCCGGGATTGGATGGTATTGATTTGGACAATGTTTACTTTCAACAAGACGGTGCTACGTACCACACAAGCAACGAAACCATTGGTCTTGTACGGGAAAAGTTTCCGGACCGGTTATCTCTCGAAGAGGCGATCACAATTGGCCACCGGGATCTTGTGATTTAACAGCTTGCGTTTTCTTCCTTTGGGGCCACGTGAAAGAGAAGGTCTACTCCGACAGCCCAGCGTCAATTCAAGACCTCAAAGATGGAATTCGTGAGGCTATCGAGCATATAGGGCTGCCACTTTGCGATTTGGTTATTGAAAATTTCATGAAAAGAATATGGTCCAGTAAGCATGGTCGTCATTTGTCGGATGTTATTTTCGACTATTAACGGCCTTCTTCTTTATAATGAAGTAAACATACGATCATTTGTATTAAAAAATTGCATTTTTCTTTGAATATCAAAATAACACCTCTTATTGGAAAACCCTGTACACCTGCAGCCTTGCTACAAGTCTTACTTACACCACCTCTATGGCAATGGAACAGGGTGAAGGCGAGTTTTCTGCGCGTGATAATGAATTGAAAGTAATAACCATGCCTCCAGTATGTGGCTAGGGGAGTGGCTAACTCCCCACACCTGCACAACACTATATTGTTGGACTATGGCATTGGATTCTGGAATGCCAGATCATTTAAAAACGCTGGCATATTTAAAGACCATTAACAACAGGCCAGTCAATATAAATTGAACAAACTAGCAATCCAGGAAACGAACTGGATGGGAAGTAATATCAACGATATGAAATCGCACACAATATTCAAAAGTGGGAAGCCTGCTAGAAAACGAGAATCTGTAGCAACCTTCATTGTTGATAAGGAGTTAGAATCGCACGTTATTGATTTGAAAGCAGTCAATTAACAGTTATGTGCAATCTGTGTAAAAGTGAAATTCTTCAAAATTTAGATCATAAACGTATACGCCCGGAGCGGGGAAACAAAGGAAATGTTCACCTGGAAGGGCTCATCGACTTTTTGCCTACAAATGACACAAAAATAATTTTGGGTAATTTCAGCGCAAAGATTGGCAATGATCTTTCTCATCGGAGAACGACTGGAGGGTAAAGCCTCCACGATGGTACAAATGACAACGGCCAGTGCCTGATTGACTTTGCATTAAGCAGAAATCGACTCATAAGTTCGACTTGCTTCCCGCATAGATGCATCCTTAAAATGACTTGGGTATCACTAGATGGCAACACAAAAAAATTAACCTATCGATGGATTATGTCAAAGGCATATCCGTGAAAAACCAGCTTTCTACGAAAATTCGACATATAAAGGCAGTCTGTGGCAAAAAATTTCGCGGAGACCCTCAACAACCAGCTGGGTCTTATCCTATCAGAAACATCGCCGAAAACAAGCAACGAGCTCTGATGGAAGTGAAGGTGGCGATTGAGACCCTGACAGGACAGACAGTTAGACATCAAGCCCCGAAATTATTGGTTTGATGATGAGTACCAAAATTTGTTGGACAAAAGGAATCAAGCATATCAACAATATTTAGGCAGGAAATTCTGAACGAAGAGAAAACGCTATGAAAATCTCATACTATGATGACCAATTGAGAAGCATCGATGTAAGTCTGGCGAGCTACAAAACATGCAAAATAATAATAACCCATCGCACAACATTCCGAATCCGAATCCTGGCGTTGAGATCTATTATAAGAGTATCTCATTCCATGACGGTAATGGAATTCGAGGTGATATGGTCATAATCATGCTCAAGCATGTGATTATTCATTTATTTTTCAATTAGCACCGAACACACCCAGGTGGACTGATGTACAAGCATACTAAGGAGTGAAAAACCTGAAATGAGATCATCAGCCCAAGACATCGGCAAAATCATCCTTGATGAAAACAGATTTAAAGAAAGGTGTGCATCATATTTCAAGAACCTCCATAATCTTCCACGCGGCTTCAGAACATCGGAGCCTTTATATATTTTCAAAAACCTCAGAAAATAAAATTACACCAATAGTATTATTGGAAATTATCACGGTGATTTTAAAGCAGTTAGGTCAATGATTGACCTATTGTTTACAGTGAAGCAGATACTTGAGAAATGCTAGGATTTCATATTATCAAAATGAAAATGACGTTGACAATATCCCAACCCCGCATGATAACACACCGACACCTTTGGCAAAAATATCGGACTATAGCAGGGAGATAGCCTGCCTCATTGCGATTCAACTTGACTCCGGAATATGTCATAACAAAGCTACTGATCAATATGAGAGATACGTTATTATACAAGTGAAGCCAACGGTAAATCTATGCGGACAACATTGATATTTTGTCATGGGTGTTAACAACCGCCAAAAGACTTTTCCTGAAACTCGACAGCGAAACAAATTTTGTAGGGGTACAAATCAATGATAATATAGCAAAACTCATGACGCAGACAAGGAAAACACCTCGAATACCCAAAATATTATACTTGGCGAATGCAGAATTGAAAATATGGGCAAGTGTGTATATTTAGGCGCCAAAGTAACGAGCAGCGCTAGTGAAAGAGACGAAATACGAACACGAAAACAGCTTGCAAATAAAATTTTTAATTCACTTTAGACGATCTTGAAGACCAGCTGTAAACACAAGAAAATAAAGCTCCAAGTATGCAAATCTGTGATAAGGCTTATGCTATGCTATGGATGTTAAACATTGACCCTAAACTAAACATCCGTAAACGTATTGAACCTCCTCGATTGACGGATTCTGATGCAAGTGGTCAGAGCAAAACTAGACGGGGACCAATGGTGAATTCAATACAGTTATGACCTGTGTGAAATTTTCGAAGGAATTGAGATCCCAACGATTTTAAGGCTGCGAAACCCGCAATAGGCCGGGCACATGAATCATATGGCCGAACAACGAATACCCAAATAACATAGGTGTTCTTTGCGTAGACTTAGAAACGGAGACCAGTGCAGGAACCGAGAAAATGCTAGTCTGACTCGGTCAACGAAGACATTTCATCGCTGCTCGCATTTCAAAATTGGAGAACCCGGTCAATGGGCCGATACAGTCGGTGGCGCTATTTGCAGGAAGCGAAGGCCCGAGAGGGGCTGTAATGCTACGAAGAAGATATATATATATATATATATATATATATATATATATATATATATATATATATATATATATATATATATAAATATATATATATATATATATATATATATATATATATAATATATATATATATATATATATATATATATATATATATATATATATATTCATATGTGTATATACATACATTCAGTTGTGTATATATATTCTAGGGTGAGTCATTATCAGGTTACATTTTTTATCTCAAATAAAAGATATACTCGTAAAGTTTAGTTGCATACTAAAAATATTATTCTATTCTAAAGTAAAAATATTATTCGGAGTGACTACGCCGTTAATGGGCCATCTTGAGAGCCCAATGTTAGAAGACGCGTTTCAGCATAGCGACCGGTGGTATCTCACGAATGACATGAGTAATGTTGGCTCCCAAAGCGCTGATTGATGCTGGCTTATCCCCGTAGATCAGAGATATATATGTATATATATATATATGTATATATATATATATATATATATATATATATATATATATATATATATATATATATAAATATATATATATACATAAATATATATATATATATATATATATAGATTTATATATATTACATATATACATATATTTACATATATATATATATATATATATATATATATATATATATATATATATATATATATATATATATATATTATATATAAAGGGTGTTTTTAGAGGCATACAACTACGTATGGTGTGACAGCTGTCGTGCGTTATATAGTTAGTTTACTTGGTTTTGTTTATCTTAAATAGATTGACGCCTCAGCTACGTCTGAAAATTGCTCAGATTTATTTTGAAAAAAACGCTTCTTTTCGAGGAACTCATCGCGGGCTCCTTCAATTTTATGATTGACATAATCGTCCATCAGAACAATAAATTCGATTAACAACGGATCTTTTCCGGGCCAATTTGCTCTCACTCATAATAAGCATCCATCTAGCTGTCATACAGTACGTAATAAAGAAACCATAGCAGCTTTTGAGCGTAGTATCGATGAAGTCCCAATTGAGTCCGTTCGACATCGTGTTCAACAATTAATGCCCATTCACGTTATGGAAGATTTTACGGAAGAATATTGATTTTTGGGCTTAAAATCTAATTTGTGCAGGGATTGAAGCCGGAAGACCACTGGGTATTGTGTTGATTCGTCGTATGGGCCTAAGAACAAATTGCTGCAGACTCCGAATTGATAAAAAAAATTGTTTAGCGGTGAGGCTCATTCCCTGTTGAATGGCTACATCAATTATCAAAATTTGCGCATTGAGAGTGATGAGCAGCCACAAGCGGTTATCCGGACACCGCTGCATCCAGTAAAAGTCACTGGTTGCTGTGCTTTATAGGCCGGTGAAGTCATTGGTTCATATGTGTTAAAAAATGCAGCTGAAAATAACATTACAGTCAATGGTGACCGCTACAGAGCCAGGATCAATGCCTTTCTCGTTGCTAAATTGATTCCATAACGTAGGGGACCTTAAATTTTACCAGGGTGAAGTGACATGCCATACAGCTCGTGCAACCATCGACATATTAAAAGAAGCATTTGGTGAGTGTATAATTTCTCGTTATAGACCTATGAACTGGCCTGCAAGATCTTGTGTCTTGTGTCTGCTGGACGTCAAATCACTCGTCCACACCAACAAACCTGAGACGCTTGACCATTTGGAAGACAACATTTGCCGTGTTTTTTTGCAAGCTATGGCCCAAATTATTGGTTAGAGTAGTTGCAAATTGTACCTTTCGTTTGGACTTCCTCCGCGCTAGTCCTGGCGTTCACATGCCCAAAATCATGTTTGAATAAAAATGACGTAGAATTATCTTTCTAATAACATCAATATCATGGCAATCAACATAATTTATTTGTATTGTATTTTATTTCTTTTAAAATGTTTATGTCCCTAAAAAACATCCTTTACATTTATATACAACATTTATCCAATCCGATTCGTGAAGCATTATCAGCGCTTCAACCTAGTTGATTTTGGTCCATAAGTATTATTTTATTTCCCATATACCCGCCAGGTAGCCAATTAGGGCACCCTCCATTCGCCACCTGAGGACGCGTCCGATGGGGGACCGAAAGCCCCACACAGACTTAATTGAGTTGCATCAATAATTTTTCTGAAGAATTATTAAAGAAGAAAATGTTAGAAGAAGGTAGTTTTGACATGTTTGTTATATGAAGTGTGATCAGGCCATCACACTTTAACTTTAGACACATACGGGTGATGACGACCATCATGCTTAAAGGTACAGCACATTAACATATAGATTTACATTCGATTGATGCAGAAAGGGTCGAGTGATCAGTAAAAAAAGTTCAAAGTTACAAAAACATATTGAGCTCGCATAAGCAGAATTTATTAGAACAATTGCCTCGCGTCTAAGTATGGTGATCACCATCACCCATATATATCTAAAGTGTGATGGCCGGATGAGACTCTACGAGTATGTAGCACACACGTTGAAACTTCCTATTTCTAATTTATTTTTTTTTTCTTTAATAATTTTCAGAAAAAATTATTAACGCAACTCAATTACATAACTACATACAAACAACTTTCATAAATATTTGAAGCTATCGGAGCCATCCGAACAATGTCTATACGATGCAATGAAAACCTCAGTGTAGAAGGGATTAAAGTATAGTTTTATATTAAATTGATGTTAAAAAGGTCAAGTGATCAATAAAAAAAGTTTGGTACATATAAAGATTTTGACACTTGATGTCTAAAGTACCTTATATTCCGGTAAACGGGTGGATATTCTGTATGGGTTGATAACCCGTTACCAAAGCTTGGAGTATTCAATGCAGATTTTGAGTGACCAACTGAAGAATCAAAGTCGGCTCTACAACATGAGGGATGATCATCGGAAGATTGAAGTTACATTGGATGATTGTAATGAACCATTCGACGACTCGTCGACCAATACTACTACACCTTTCTGCCATGTGGCTTGCCAACTCATGTTGGTCGTGACGTTTGCACATCCCACGTTAATTTTGTCGTGGGATGTCAAACGTCAAGTGACAACCACATGGTAGCAGAGTGTGGGAGTAGTGGTCGCCACCCAAGAACTGTCGCTCTGACACGACAAGTCGCGCTTGGAAATTAATTCCTGGTCATTTTATTAAGGAAGTGTGGTTACCTATTGGAATTGTGGCGTATTTAAGGGGCACGATAAGGATCGTGACACCATATAAAATCAAGTACGTTGGAAAATTAACTTATGCATAATTGCATTGAAAATAGGTTATCATCAATAGGGATCGACGGTAAGTATGCCGTCGCGAGGGTAGGGTTTGAGAAAATCCGCTGAGGCCGGTTTCGCGTCGCGCGCGGTACGCGGTACCTTTGTTGGGTTGTTTTTTTCTTAGCGTAGTTTTTTTCGGATTTACGTTAACGTAGTATATTTTTCGGTACCACGTCGGTAAAATTTGGTAACGCGAAATAGAAATTAGATTGTTTGGTACTTTGACTGGATGAATGAAGAAATGCGGAGTAATGTAAAATATGTTTCTTCTCCGCATGGTTGTGCTTTCGATGCGTTTGAAACGGACGTTTTATGGTGGCTGAAAAATTGTAAATGAGCGTAATCCATTTTGAGACCCGCGACCGAAATCCTCTCCGATCTAGCTGGCCGACAAGCAGCCACCGCGAAAATGGATCACGGTGCATGGATTGGTTGACCGGTTGGTACCGTTCGTTGGCACGACTCAGACTTAACGTCTAGAACCGATGAGAGGTCGGTTCCTCGTTCAGACTAAGACATAAAAATCAATCCATGATGATGCAATGGTAGCCACTGAACGCACAGTTGAATAAGC